>JAVGWX010000006.1:24765045-25122545 GCA_036924085.1 Ariolimax columbianus
AGAGAAAGTGAGTATGTGAGAGAGACGCATTATGTAAAAGAGAGAAAGAGTGAATGTGCAAGAGAGATGCATTATGTGTGTGTGTGTGTGTGAGAAAAAAAGAGATAAATAATGAGAGAGAGAGAGAGATAGACGTACTCAGCGAAAGAATGAGATACATAGTATATAAAAGAGAGATGATGTATATGAGAAAGAAGTATATGGAGGAGAGAAAGTGAGTGTGTATGAGAGAGAAGTGGTATATAGAAGAGATAAAGTCAATGTATGAGAGAGAAGTAGTATATGGAAGAGTGAAAGTGAATGTATGAAAGATAAGTAGTATATGGAAGAAAGAAAGTCAATGTATGAGAGAGAAGTAGTATATGGAAAAGAGAAAGTTAGTGTGCATGAGAGAAAAGTAGTATATGGCAGAGAGAACGTGAATATGTAGGATAAACAACATGAAAAAGAAATTATGTATTTAGGGTAGAGTGGAAAGGAGAGGGGGGAGGAAGGGAGGTTAGTTATAAACTTCTTTGTGAAAGAGAGCCCAAGAGATAGAGAGACAGAGAGAGAGAGAGAGAGAGAGGGAGAGAAAGAGAAAGAGACGGAGAGAGAGAAAGAGAGTGACATAGAGACAGAAAGTGAGAGAGAGAAAGAGACAGAGAGTGAAATAGAGAGAAAGAGAGAGAGATTAAGAGAGAGAGAGAGAACTATGACCAACGTACGAGATTTAGAACTATGTTTGTGGAGGCGATCCTGCGTGCCAGAGTGGATTAGCGATCACAGTAAAGCGACCGGATTCGATCCCTGTTATCCCCACGCTCTAGTTGACCCAGCTTAAAAACAAGTAGTTGGCAAACTATTAGGAAAGAAAAGCAGCCAGATCAAGAACTGGTAATCTCACCTCATAAAAAATGTAGACCGATTGAAATGAAGACTCTAAAACTTCATCTCTGACAGCAATAACTGCAACAGTGCTATCTTTGTTTTGACCTTTGTATAGGGATGTCCTTATCATTAACCATAAACAGTGTGTGCATACGTGCGTGCGTGCGTGCGTGCGTGCGTGCGTGCGTGCTCGTGCTTTGTATGTATATTTGATTGTGTGGAGACTAGACAGATTTTTTTCGGTCCGCTAGATTTGAATGGGAGCTCTAGAAACATTGCATCAGATAGGAGATAGCAATACAAGAGAAGAAGAAACATTGTATCAGATAGGAGACAGAAATACAAGAGAAGAAGAAACATTGTATCAGATTGGAGACAGAAATACAAGAGAAGAAGAAACATTGCATCAGGTATGAGACAGAAATGCAAGAGAATAAGAAGAAGTTGACAGTAACAACATGGAATCAACCGCAACAACAAAGAAATGCTAACACGTATGCGTGTGAAAGAGATACACCATTCAGAAACTAACATGTGTGTGTGTGTGATACAACACACACAAACTAACGTATGGGAGAGAGATACAACATTCAAAAACTAACACGTGTGTGTGTGTGTGTGAGATACAACATTAAAAAATTAACATGTGTGTGTAAGAGAGATGCAACATACACAAACTAACATGTTTGTGTGAGAGAAATACAACATACACAAACTAACATGTGTGTATGAGAAAGATACAACATATACAAACTAACACGTGTGTGTGTGTGAGAGAGAGATACAACATACACAAACTAACACGTGTGTGTGTGTGAGAGAGAGATACAACATACACAAACTAACACGTGTGTGTGTGTGAGAGAGAGATACAACATACACAAACTAACATGTGTGTGTGTGTGTGTGTGAGAGAGAGATACAACATACACAAACTAACATGTGTGTGTGTGTGAGAGAGAGATACAACATACACAAACTAACATGTGTGTGTGTGTGTGTGAGAGAGAGATACAACATACACAAACTAACATGTGTGTGTGTGTGAGAGAGAGATACAACATACACAAACTAACACGTACGTTGGTGAGGGAGACACAATATACACAAACTAACACGTATGTGTGTGAGAAGAAGAGAATATATGAGTTGGACAAATGAACTGCTCTAAAGTTTGACAAAGTAGGACCGAACGAGTAATTAGTTTTCCATTCATTTGCACTGTTAAGCGGCAAGAGGAACATACAGAATTTGTCTTTGACCAAGCGTGTAGTTCCAGTTGTTGTAAACTTGTGTTGTAGAAATTGTATTATGAAATCTGTCCATCTGTCCCGTCTTTCTCCTCGTGTATTGTAGTCAGATCTTCGTGAGTTATAATGTGCAGTAAGAGTTTATAAGGTAGCACTCTCATGAGATGACTGAACCATCCTGTTTTCTGTCTTCTTGTGTATTCGTCACAAGTTTCTGTCTTGTTGTGTATTCATCACACGTTTCTGTTCTGTCTTGTGTATTCGTCACAAGTTTCTGTTCTGTCTTGTGTATTCGTCACAAGTTTCTGTTCGGTCTTGTGTATTCGTCACAAGTTTCTGTTCTGTCTTGTTGTGTATTCGTCACAAGTTTCTGTCTTGTTGTGTATTCGTCACAAGTTTCTGTTCTGTCTTGTTGTGTATTCATCACAAGTTTCTGTTCTGTCTTGTTGTGTATTCGTCACAAGTTTCTGTTCTGTCTTGTGTATTCGTCACAAGTTTCTGTTCGGTCTTGTGTATTCGTCACATGTTTCTGTTCTGTCTTGTTGTGTATTCGTCACAAGTTTCTGTCTTGTTGTGTATTCGTCACAAGTTTCTGTTCTGTCTTGTTGTGTATTCGTCACAGGAAGTAGTTCACATCGTATTTATAGAGCTCAACACAACGTCCACGTCGTAGTAGGTGGAAACAGAGCTTTTCATGTTGCGACGGATGCCGACTCTTGCCCTTCGGCCCAATGTCATGAATGTGTGCTTATACGTGTTTGGTAGTTGTTGTTTGGCACCATACAAAGTGTTCCATTTTTCTGGAAGAGGAAGCATTTTCTTAATACCGTCGTGTGACGGACACTCAAAGAGAAGATAATCAACGGTTCGGTATGGGTGTGAGCATAGCTGACACTCAGAAGTGTGTTGTGGTTGGATTTTATTCAGGTGCTTATTGAGTGGGATGTGTATGGTTCGCAACCGGGAAATGGTGATCTGATCTGTCCTTATGAGGTGATTAATGCTGTCATTTGCATTGGGCTTGGCTATATGTCTGTAGACTTCCATGCCTGTGTTTCTCATGACCCATTAGTTCAGCAAAGTTGCCTTGTTTGCTGTTCTCATCAGCTGTTTTGCTATTTGTAGAGGTGTTGCTGTGTGTGGTTGTAGCTGTTCTTGTCTTGATTCTGTCTTTGTCAGTCTGTCTGCCTTATCATTGCTAGATGTGTTTGAGTGTCCTGGCATCCACTGCATAACTATTTTGACGACATGAGATGTGATAATATGGTCAGCGTCTAGGGCTTTTAAGGTAACATCAGATCTGCAATGTCCAGGATCTTATTTGCTTAACAATGACACTGGTTTTTACTTTTGAGGGATAAGCATACAATACAATCTTCTGATGGTAGAACACGGTTTCAATCGCGGTGGATTCAGCTTCATGAGTTGAGCGCCCCGTCCTCCCACCCACGGTAGGCATTGTATAGTTCATCAAATGATCTGTCTGTGAATCGTGGTGCCTTAAATGCAAATCCATCAATTTGTATATAGAAGACGATGGCACAAAGATATCCAGGAATGCCTGGGTATGACTGTGGCAGAAGTTGGAGTTTTGGCAAGAGAACGAGTTTCTTTCAGACATACTGTCATGGGAGCGACGTTCTACAAAGCACATGCTACATGATGATGATGATGATGATATATATATATATATATATATATATATATATATATATATATTCATCGGGATAAACGTAAATAATTCTTGAGCCTGTCCATATGACAATATTTGCTTCTGCACTTTTGGTTGTATCATATATTAATTTTGGCCGTGTTTCAGGTGTCTTGGGGAGTGCTTGTGGGTGCATGTCTTGAACTACTCTTTGTAACTCTTGTCTTCTTTCTTAGAGGTGTTTATCTGTCTTCAATTTCACTAACATGGAGTACACAATTTTTAAATTCTATTTTTTGGTGGTCAATTTGGTTGTCAAGAAGTCTGTTTGGATGATCCTATTGTGTCCTGCTACTCTGTTCATAAACTTCTTAAACATCTGTATTTCCCTGCATCGCAAGGCGTAACACTTTTGTATAGGTTTCGCAAGCTGCCGTTCGTGGTGATCTCATAACTCCATTGATGAAGCGCAGAACACTGCTCCGCACCATTTCAAGAGTTCCAAGAAAACTTGTTAGGAGAGGACCTGTTATATTCTATTACTGAAAGGACATAACCAAGAATACTGCTCTTAAAGTATCTTATTTTAATTACCACGATGTACCAGCAAGCCTCTACAATGGCTGTTGATGTCTCACTGTAATATTCTTCACATTCTAGATGTGATGTTTGAAGCTGAGTTGTCGGCCAAGCATGACTCGACGATATGTGGGGTGTTTGGGGCTTAGTTGTCGGTCAAGCGTGACTCGACGATATGTTGGGTGTTTGAGGCTTAGTTGTCGGTCAAGCGTGACTCGACGATATGTGGAGTGTTTGAGGCTTAGTTGTCGGTCAAGCGTGACTCGACGATTTGTTGGGTGTTTGAGGCTTGGTTGTCGGTCAAGTGTGACTCGACGATATGTGGGGTGTTTGAGGCTTGGTTGTCGGTCAAGTGTGACTCGACGATATGTGGGGTGTTTGAGGCTTAGTTGTCGGTCAAGCATGACTCGACGATATGTGGGGTGTTTGGGGCTTAGTTGTCGGTCAAGCGTGACTCGACGATATGTGGAGTGTTTGAGGCTTAGTTGTCGGTCAAGCGTGACTCGACGATATGTGGGGTGTTTGAGGCTTGGTTGTCGGTCAAGCGTGACTCGACGATATGTTGGGTGTTTGAGGCTTAGTTGTCGGTCAAGTGTGACTCGACGATATGTGGGGTGTTTTAGGCTTAGTTGTCGGTCAAGCGTGACTCGACGATATGTGGGGTGTTTGAGGCTTAGTTGTCGGTCAAGCGTGACTCGACGATATGTGGGGTGTTTGAGGCTGAGTTGTCGGTCAAGTGTGACTCGACGATATGTGGAGTGTTTGAGGCTTAGTTGTCGGTCAAGTGTGACTCCAAGATATGTGGGGTGTTTGAGGCTGAGTTGTCGGTCAAGTGTGATTCGATGATATGTGGAGTGTTTGAGGCTTAGTTGTCGGTCAAGTGTGACTCCAATATATGTGGGGGTGTTCTTCTCTAATCAATTATTGTTCTTTCAATCTCAAAATTATATTTTGTTTAGCAATTTAAAAAATCTTGGTGAAGTATGGTATTGACTTTCCTTTTACAATTGATTTTCGTTTTCCATCTTTGGTAGCAGTCAAGTAGGGCATCTGATCAGATTAGTAATAGATGTAGGTCTCAGGGAAAGAGTACACCCTGATGATGAGTCTTGTGGTAATCCTTCTTCAAATCCTTCTTCAATAGATCGTATCTTTCATCTTCGTCTGGATCACTCGCTCAGTCAGAAAGTATTTTATCCAGTTGTAGATCTTGCAACTTGAATTTGTTTGTTAATCATCTTCACCGAAGACATTTTCTCCAACCACGCTTGTAAGAAGATAGGGGAAAAATAAAATGATATGAACTTTGCTAGTTGTTCTGGAAGCCATCGTTTATATATTGTGCCAGCTTAAAAGGCTGGTCTTCTGTGCAGCTACCGACTCGAAGTCTGACATGAGAAGTGCATTTACCAAGAAACGTAAAGATTTACATAGAAAAGTACATATTTATCAAAAGTAAAGATTAACCAAGACAAGTAGATTTGCCAAGAAAAGTAAAGATTTACATAGAAAAGTACATATTTATCAAAAGTAAAGATTAACCAAGACAAGTAGATTTGTCAAGAAAAGTAAAGATTTACTTAAAAAAGTCAAAAAAAAGAAAAGATTTACCAAGCAAAGTAAAGATTTACCAAGAAAAGTGAAGAATTACAATAAAAGTACAGATTAATCAAGCAATGTGAAGATTTACAAAGAAAAGTAAGAACTTTTCTAAGAAAAGCAAAGATTACCAAGAAAAGTAAAGATTTACCAAGAAAAGTAACGATTTTCAAGAAGAGTTAAGATTTACCTAGAAAATTAAAGATTTACCAAGAAATTAAAGATTTAACAGGCACAATACAGATTTACTAAGAAAAGAGAAAAGAATTACAAAGAAAAGTGAAGAATTACCAAGAAAAGTAAAGATTTACCAAGAAAAGTGATGATTTCTTGAGAACACTCGATGGTATAAGGGGCACATAACTGATCTGACTGGTCTAACCAGCCAAGAAACGGGAAACTATTACTGCTAAATCATTACAGGAGTTTAAAAGAAAAGAAAGGAATTTTAAAAATTCAACTCGAAGTATTGAGAGCTAACAAGATAAATTTAAGTTTTGAAAGGGGAAATTTGTAAACAAAAAGATATCAAGTCAGAGGACGGAATAGAAGGTTGTGTTAATTACAATTTTCAGCTTACATGTATCAATTTGTGACCAATTTACTGACCTACCCCCGTAATTTGAAGCTAGAATGAAATATTGAGATGTTTTTTTATAACTCATTAAATAGGTACGTAAATACTTATAGAAAAAGTGTTCGGTTTTTGTAGCCAGAAATAGAAATGAATATAAAATCTAACCTTCGTTACAAGTTATATGACTTATTCAATAGCAGAAAAAACAGGATTCAGGAGTGCCTATTACGTCTCTTTCTTTACTATTTCTCGGTGTGAATGTTCTCCCGGTGCAAGCATACTTATATTATTTATCGCTGCCGGTACTCATCCCCGTTGTGTACATGTTAGTACTCTTTACAGTTTCCCCTGCCATTACTTATCACAAGACTACATAATAACATCGTAGAACACAGCTAACTCATATATTGTATTTGAGATGTGGGAGAATTCCATGAACAATGTTTCTAACCAGTTTGATTGTATACTGACATCTAAGACACTCAAATTAGTTTGATGTCTAGGGAATAATATCAGAAAACGCAGACTACATCAGTGACCTTCTTTCTTTCTGTTTCTTTCTTTCGGCCGTAAAGAGGATAAAGTATGCTTCAACTTTATAAATACTGATACCATTTACTTAAATAAGAGAATAAAATGAATGAGAAATATATTTCACGATATGGATAGATACAATGCTTGTCAAGGAATGTAGAGGACAGAAGTTCAGTGTCGATTGCTTGATTCCATTGTTGAACAGTTCGAGTTAGTCACAGGACAAAACAGCCCAAGTCAAAATATGATACTCAAAGCAGCCCGCATCAAACCATCTTAAAAAGCAGTCCCAGGCAAAACATATATATATATATATATATATATATATATATATATACAAGTTTATACTCGTATGAGGACCGCCAACACGATCCTCCTATATCATACTACATCCTTGAGATTGAAGGTTCGCTAGTGACCGATATAGTTAATTGCGAGAGTGAAAAGTTCCATTGCATGACTGGCAACCATGGTCTGCAGATAGTACTTGTAATCCCTCTGCTGTAGGGAGGTGGGAGGTGCGGAAAATATTTGTGACGTCATGTTGACAGTGTTGAGTTCGAGGAAATTTCGGAAGGGGGGGGGGGGGGTGGGAGGTGAGGAAAATATTTGTGACGTCATGTTGACAGTGTTGAGTTCGAGGAAATTTCGGAGGGGGGGGGGGGGGGAGGTGCGGAAAATATTTGTGACGTCATGTTGACAGTGTTGAGTTCGAGGAAATTTCGGAGGGGGGGTGGGAGGTGCGGAAAATATTTGTGACGTCATGTTGACAGTGTTGAGTTCGAGGAAATTTTGGAGGGGGTGGGGGGTGGGAGGAGGATTGGAGAAGGGGGGGGGGGGGGGGTTGAATTCTGTTTACTGTCACAGAGTGTGGCAAAGGAAGGTAATATATAAAGTGCTTAACGTCATATACACACTAAGATAGTTTCTAAATCTATTGAATGGAACGATATATAAGTCTGAGTCAACATTGTGGATCATTTCTGAATCTATTGAATGTACCGATATCCAAGTCTGAGTAAACATTTAAGATAATTTCTAAAACTATTGAATGTTTGATATATTTCTCTATGTAAACATCTAAGATAATTTCTAAATATGTTGAATTTAACGATAGATAATGTCTGAGTTTAAGTGCCGATAATTTTTTTGATCTAGTGAGTTTAACAACAGATAAGGTCTGAGCTAAAGCCTAAGAAATTGTTTACATCTATTGAATGTAACGATATGTAGTTTTGAGTAAACAAAACGTCAATGATAATTTCGAAAGCTTTTGAATATAACAATACATAGGTCTAAGATAATTCCATAAATGACTAAACATTAACAATAAATTCTATGTCATAGGCCTAAGATTTTTTCTGAATAGTTTCGTCCAACACAGGATTAGATTGATTTTCGTCTCATGTTCCGTATAACAAGTCTAGCTCTTTATATGGCAGAAACTGTCGATAACATATTAAAAGTCTAATAATCGATCTGTAAGATCCTAACTTCTTTCAATACCAAGTCATGTAACAAAAGACCACTCACTCTTTTACAACAAAGTCTGGATCTTAAGCAACAGAGTCGAATCGATTACCAGAAAGCGTAGTTCTAAACCTCACAATGTAATTTGATGCAAAAATCCATATGACTGTTCCACGTTATTTGATCCAAGAATCCCACCAAACATTTTTTTAGAAATTGGAAGCCGATTTTAGTAAGGAACCGATATTTTTGGTTGGACTTGGAAGACTAGAACACATCAAATAATTACCAACCGCTTGTTGGAAAGTTTAGATAAAGAAAAATATTCATTTCAGAACCGATCTTATCAAAATTTGAATTACACTTAAAGAAAGGATAATTATTTGCTGAGGATTGACTGGGAATCGAATTCAAAAATGGTGCAAGAAAACATTTTAAAAATCATTCGGTAAATAATTTTAAAAGCGAACTCGACAAAAATGCTCAACTATTCAGTTGATGAGAGTTTGAGTCTGTTTAGCTGACAATAATAATGTACATTCCATACAACAAAATGCAGATGGTAGAAAAGTGGCATCAGCTGCTTAGTTCAGAAATAATACAAATATTTACTTTAATCACCCGCAAAAACAATGAACAATATGATGCAGCTTCTTAGTGGAGGCTTTCCACATGCGCAACCAGCGGCGTATCCTGGGCATCCGATGACATGACTACATCAGCAACGTGGAGGTCTCTACTAAGATAGGCCTTCTCATAATTTAAGAAATACTTGACCGCCGCTCAGTTTCTTTGTTCGGTCAAATTGTACGGCTGGACCAGAAAACCCCGGCCTAGAAGAGACTCCACTGGTCGTTCCCCAGTGCCAAAAGACTTCTCTTAACCGACTGGAGGTGCAGAAGAGACCATACCCGCACAGTATGGTTCCAGGAAATAGCAGCCTCCACCTACGATCTGGACGAGGTCTGGAACCCCGGTGCAACAGTGGGTCATTGATGTGGCCGACCAGTGCAACGGACCTCAGACGCATAATCTAACATTATTATTATTATTATTAATATTCTAGCTCAAACATCCAAGTATTTCAACAAAAGTACATATACACAGATGGATAGTGATGGATGATTCGGTTACAGACAGACGTTATATAAGATTCTGGTAAATTATCACTACATTATTAAGATGGATTTATATATCTATAAAAATGGCGTCATCTTATGTAGCAACAACGTACAACCAACCCCGTCCCCTCTCCCCCCGTTTTTCCTACCACCTTCAGATTTGTTTCAACTTCCCTTCTTCTTGAGTGTTTAGGACTGCATCTGCTTCTTTTGACCAGAGCATTCCGGAAAAATGTCTGCCTTATTATATATATATATATATATATATATATATATATATATATATATATATATATATATGTATTATACTATTATACATATACGTACCAGTACCTCCTAAAATTGTCTATATTGCTACCACGATACATGAAAGAATCTAACTTTTGTAGTAACATGTTTCCCAGTGTACAGGTGTGGAGTCCTTATCATAGAAGGGGTATAAACATGCTGGAAATAATACCAAAAAAAAGCGACAAAGATGATAGTGGGATTCCAGAATTACAGTTATGAGGAAAGACTCAGAAAAACCGGCCTACAGTGTCTAGAAGAGAGAATAATTCGTGGTGACAATACAGGTTTATAAGATGATCAGAGGAATGGATACATTAGACACCCACAATAACAATAGGGCATAGCTACCAGCTGACTAAAGAGAGGTCCAGATTAGATATTAGGAAATATTTTTTTAGTCAGAGAGTGGTGTCTGCTTGGAATGCATTGCCAGGGGAGGTAGTGGAGGCAGTGACCGTTAGTGCATTTAAGAATAAACTGGATGCGCATAGCTTTTAGAGAAAGGTGATGTAAATGTAACGGGTTGTATACAGACTCTGCAGGGTCTTCTAAACCAGTATAAAGACGTTAAGTTGAGTTAAGTTTTATTGTTATAATATGTGTTTTTTTCTATGGGTTCCCTCAGACCTAATTTCAGTGAGCATTCAATAAGTACTTTTATTTTATTTTGCGATTGGTTGTAGTTGTTGGACAGAAGAGCCACGCCATCCACAAATCCCAGATAATCAATTAGTGTAGTTGTGATACAGAAGAGCCACGTCATCAACAAATCCCAGATAATCAATTAGTGTAGTTGTGAGACAGAAAAATCACGTCATCAACAAATCCCAGATAGTCAATTAATGTAGTTGTGAGACAGAAGAATCACGTCATCAACAAATCTCAGATAATCAATTAGTGTAGTTGTGGGACAGAAGAGTCACGTCATCAACAAATCCCAGATAATCAAATCTTTTCGTTACAATTCATCAATTCTTTTTTCCTTTGAAGAAGTCGTGGTCTTCATAATCCAGCTAAAAGAGGCGCGGCAATAAAGACAGCACTGTCTCGCCTCCAGTCCGTATCTCAAACGACTCCGAAAGGTTTCCACAATATAGAGCTTTGCACTTTTCGTTCATTTTTTTCAGGAATGCACTCCAAAGTGCCTGATCAATTTCCAGAGTGAATCCATGCCTAAACTGTCAAATACTTTCTCATAATCCCCAAATCCTATGTAATTGTTCAATAAATATCCGCAGCGTAGTTGATGGGGAAGTTGAAAAATATAGTTGGTAGTTTCCTAAGGTGCCATTAGATGGCATCATTATCCTACTTTGAGATTACTGTAGGTATCAGACGCTAGTGTCATAAGCACATGAGCAGCTGAAATACAAAAAGCGTCTGTGCTCATAGGGTGTACACATTTAAAAAAACGGCGGGCTGTTGTACGTTTTTGAGGGAGAGGAGTGGGTGCAAAATGACTTTATGCAAAGGATATTCATGAGGAAATGCTTTATGTCTAGGGTGGGAAGCGTTTGTCATGTAAAGCGGTGCATTACTTTGTAGATACATTTTCTCAAGGACGCTCACAAAATGCTGATGAGTCCGACCTGGTCGTCTTGTTCAGATTGCAACAGAAGCATATGTGCTGGGAAGGGAGATGGAGCTGGCCGGCGAGTAACGATAAACAGTGTAGCAACTGCGATAGAGTGTTCGCATGGTGTAGCCTACATCATGATCACACATTTGCGGGAGACGTCTCGCGAATGACGAAGAGGTTTAACATGAAGTGCAAATGTGGCTAAGACAGTAGACCAATGACTTAAGTGGTGCAGGTTCTTGTCTACTGATAAAGCGATGGGATAAATGCACCAACATTGGTTGAAATTAGGTTGAGAAATGAGGAACAATGTCAGTGATTTTGACACAATGATTTTCAAGTTTGCATCACACTTTTTTATATCTAAATATAGGACCTTTTTGCTGATTTGCCCTGGTATGTTCACAACAATGCCTTAAGTTTTTAAACTGAAAGAGAAGGATGAAGAATAAATAGTTACGTGCACAAACAAAATAAATTTGGTTAAAACGTGAAACAAACGGCTACACATCACTAAGTATTCAATTAAAAATAGTAGCTTGCGACATGTGACCTTCCTGGGGGAGGCGCCTACCTCCTATCAGGCGCGTCAGCAGGGTTGCGGATTGCTGAAAGGCCTCCTAATTTGGAGGTTAGCTGCGAATAAATAAGCAGCCGTGGACAAAAACGGGTCGGCAGGCATGGAGGCTGTAAGGAGGCAGCCCCTCCACCATGCAAAGACACAACAGGCTAATCACCTGTTTGTCTTAAAAATGATTACAAGTCAAAAAATAGAGAAAACCGGACTGACCTCAACGGCGACGAACAGGAGAGAAATAAGGACCACGATTTACGGAACATGGAATGTACGAAGTATAAACGTAAAAGAACATGAACTAATAGAGGAGATGAAGAGAGCAAAATTGACGGTCCTGGCACTTACAGAAACAAAGAAAAAGGGACAGGGCGTTCTGGACCATGATGGCAACATGCTATACTACAGCGGAGTTCCCATGAGTGAACGAGCCAGGGCAGGGGTTGGTTGTATGGTGAATAGTAACAACAAAGCAAACATTAAAGGGTGGAAGTTCATTTTAGAACGACTGATGGTTCTAAGTCTACAAGAGGAGAATAGTCAAATGGATATCGTCACTGTGTATGCACCAAATGAAGATGAGAGCATTGACATTAAAGATGAATTTTATGAGCTCCTTCAAAGGACCATTGACGATTGCCATAATGAAATACTTCTCCTTGGAGACTTCAACGCAAGAGTTGGAAACGACTATTCTAGATGGGATGGAGTGATCGGTAGGTATGGAGAAGATGTCTTAAATGACAATGGAAAACGACTGCTGAGATTCTGCAGAGAACAAAACCTTGTTATTACAAATACAAGGTTTCCACACAAGCGTGTCCATGCCTACACAAGATGTGAGCCGGCAAGAAATGAAAGATCCATAATTGACTATGCAATAGTGAGGAAAACTGATTTCAAGTATGTAAAGGATGCTAGAGTGTTCAGAGGAACAGAGATAGGAAGCGACCACTACCTAGTTAAAATAAAGAGAGAAATTGAAACAGCCAGGCAACACCCATCAGCAAGCATGAAACATAATATACGAGGAGAAAATAAAATTAAGGCTTACAAACTACGAGAACCAGATGTTAAGAGGAGATATCAAGGGCTCATAACAACAGCAATAGAAATGATAGAGGAATCCGAAGAAGATATGGAAATGCTTTGGGTAAAATTCAAAGACATCCTCAAAGAGGCTGCAGCAGAGGCATGCGGTCAAACCAAAGAAGGGTGGAAGAGAAAGAGTACACCATGGTGGACAGAAGAAGTGAAAACATTAATACGAGAAAAGAAAAAGGCATGGAAGCAATACCTAGGGGCTAGGAATACAGAAGAACAAACAAAGAAATATAAAGAATATGTAAATTTTAGAACAGAAGCAAAGAAGACTGTGCTCAAGGCCAAACAGAAATCCTGGGAAGAATTTGAAGAGAAACTGGAAAATAATGCTGGAGAAAACCAGAAACTGTTGTACAGGACCTTAAAGAACATGATGAAGGAAAAGTAATGCCCCCTGAAATTTGTTAAAGATAAACAAGGTGCGCTGTTGACTGCCCCAGAAGAGGTAATGAACAGATGGAAAGAATATTTCTCAGATCTCCTTGGAGTGGAGGAAAACCAAGCTCTGGAAGTAATAGTCCCAATTCAAGAAGAGGGAGCCGTGGAGGGAAACGATAATATCACAATGGAAGAACTAAAGGCAGCATTGGAGAAAATTAAGATTGGTAAAGCAGCAGGACATGATGGTATAACACCATAAATTGTTAAATACATGGGAGCGGCAGGAGAGATGCTATTCATGAAGATTCTCAAGCCAGCTTGGCGCCACAAAAAGATACGAAGAGACTGGGAGATTGCAATAATAATACAAATATTTAAAAAGAGCGACAATCGACAATGTGAAAATCACAGAGGTATTTACCTTCTCAGCGTCTCCGGGAAAGTCTACTCTGGGATTCTAGAACGGCGATTAAGAGGTCTAGCAGAGCCAAATATGGATGAAACTCAATGTGGGTTTAGGGCAAACAGAAGTACTCAAGACCTTATCTTTACACTCAGACAGCTAAGTGAAAAGGCTCTTGAATATGATAAAGAGATGCATTTCTGCTTTTTTGATTTGGAGAAAGCATTTGATAAAGTTCCTTGGGACAAACTCTGGGAGTGCTTGACAAGTAAGAACTTCCCAGGACCCCTGATCTCTGCCATACAGAGTTTCTATAAAACATGCAGACATTATGTGCGGACATCAAATCAAACGTCAGGAGAAATGGCAGGACAAAGTAAACAAGCTAAAAGACCATCGCATTAAAATGTTCAGTTAAGTTCAGCTCAGTTCAAGTGCCATCTCCACGTCGAAGGTCGGCTGCAATGGATCTCCAGTGTACTCTATCTCTTGCCATAATAGTGCAATCTGACAGGCTTTTTCCAGTTCATCCCCTGACGTTATCCACCCACTTATAATGTTGTCTTCCTCTAGAACGACTATCTTCTACACTACTCCCCAGTATGGTTTTCAGGAAGGAAGTATGTCTTGTTTGATGACCAAAATAACTTAACTGTCTAAATTTGATTTCGGTCATTAATTCTCTTTTCAGCCCCAACTTTTCCAAAACCTCCAAATTCGTTTTCTTCTCTTTCCAAGAAATGAGACCCAATCTTCTATATATCCACATTTCGAAGGTTTCACTACTCTTGTCCAACTAGTTATTCAGAGTCCATGTTTCTTCGCCATAAAGTAGTGACGAGTATCCATAGCACCTGACAACTCTCATTGTCAATGTAGGGTTTATCTGTTTGGATGTCAGTATGTGTTGCATGTTGCTGAATCCCATTTTGGCCATACCTATTCAATTTGTTTGGCCATAAATTAGCTGTGAACATCGATTTCCCACGATTGACCAGTCCTACCTTGGCCTCACAAAGTTGATTTACAAGTCTTTTGGGGAGTACACAAAAAATACACCGCCATCTTGGTCTTTATGCAAATACCTATTCTCTTCCGTTAGGATATGACCCAGATAGGAAAAACTCTGTACCTGTTTTAGTAGTTGATCGTTTATTTGTATCTGCGTGCATGGTATCTTGTCACATTTGCCAAGTATCCCAGTCTTTGCTTTTTTATGTTTATATATAACCCAAACGTTTGACAAGAGAGTGCTTCAAAATATGACTCACTTCTTAAGCCCCGAATATCATTCTGTGGATTAAACTACAATTGATTAAAAATGTGTATGTATTACCATCTGTAACAGATTGGATACATGGTGCTTATTAAACGCATTAGAGATGAAAACTTTATTTCTTGTTTCTATTTGGCTACTGAAAAAGCATAGGACTCACAGCAATTGGTCCGTTTACTGAAACCTGTGGCAAATCCCAATGGATGTTCTCAGTAGTGATCCGTGCAGCAACGGTCTTAAGTAGGTTACATAGGCCCTATTCTCTTCTACGCTGGACCCACACCGCTGAGATGACAATTACAATGTGTGAAATAAATTTGCACCAGAAACTCATCATATGTTACCAGAAAAGAAATAACAAGAAATGTTGATGCAAAAACAAATACTCAGATGAATAAATGAATTGTTTCGGTTATAATCTGATGAGAACGTAAATGTACCACATACTATTTGTTTAGATGTAAATATAAGATATATACTTTATATTTATATTAAAGTTAATGTACAATATACTATATATTTAGAATGTAAATATACAATATACTATATATTTAGAATGTAAATATACCATTTAAAATATATTTTTAAGGGACAAATGTTATATATTATATGTTTACTTTATAAATATACCATATACTACATATTTAGAATGTAAAAAGACTTTGCGCTATATATTTAGAATGTAACTATACCATATATAAATATATTTTTAGAATGTAAATATAGTAAAATAAGTGCTACCGGGGTCATTATAAGTGATTTAAATACGACCAATGAGGGTTGTGTTTGGGGCTTTAGCGATTCTTCACTTGAACGAAAAGGTGAATAAATCATTCAATCAAATCATTTCATCTAGCTTATGATGTTCTTTGAATTTGCACGACATGTTTGTTTAGCGTTTCCAACCGATGACCCAAACGTTCTATAACTGTATGACAGGGCATACTTCAGGCCATGTTTCTGTCCTGGTGTGATAATTGAGTTGTATCTATTTATGTTCTGGTCGACTATATCAGATAATACTTGTACATTCATAAATCAGTCAAATCAACTTAACACTTTCAACTCCCTGTGAAGCCTATTTCTTAAACAGTTATACGCCAAGTCTTCCTGTCAAATGCCATCATTATGAGATCTGCTCACGTCTTTCCTGCCGTTCTTATGTTTGTCTCGTCTTCCCTTCTCCGTGAGTATTTAGGTCTGACGCTACTTCTCTTGCCCTGAGGATTCCAGAACATAATTATCTCGTGATGTTATCAGCTGTTGTTTGTAATGCGTGTCCTACTCATCTATATCGCCTTCTCTAGACGTCTAGTTCCACTGTCCTCCGACGGGTTCTTTCGCAGTTTCATATTAGTGACTTTATCCGACAATTGTATTACCTCATACTATTGTTATTTTTAATAACAAATTGGAAAAGAGTATTGAAGCCTTTTAAAGAGTGGGTATATAATAGATTGGGTCGCATTTCTTCGAAAGAGAAGAAAACAAATTTGGAGGCATTAACAACGTTGGCGTGAAAAAGAGTCGGAAATAAAGGTTAGACAGTTAAATTATTTTGATCATATAACAAGACATACCTCCTTGTTAAAGACCATTCTAGAGGGTAGGGTGGAAGACAGTCGTTCAAGACGTAGACACCGTTATAAGTGGGTGGATAACATTAGCAGGTGGACTGGGCAAAGCCTGTGAGATTCCACCATTACGGCAAGAGAAAGAGCACACTGGAGACCCACTGCAGCCGACATTCGATGCGGAGATAGTACATAAACTAAACCTATTCTCTCATTTCGACGCAGGCATCATTGATGAATCTATAACATTTTTGATTGTACTCTATTTTGTTCCCCAGGCCTAAAAAACATACAATAGAACAGACCTGACATTGGAGTTTAAGGTCTGTATTTTTGTGGTGGACTTAATTTCTTTTGATTGCAACAAATTCCATAAAGTAATGAAAGCCACTCGCACCAATGTATTCTTAATCTGAAATCTGTATCAGTACTTTCGACCTGCTTTTATTGCTACCACAATAAATGAATGAATCTACTTCTTGTAGTACCGTGCCTCCTAGTACTATCTGTTTGTCGTTGGGCGATTTGATTCTCAGTATTTTTTTCATCTGTGTACTCTCGGACCCAATTTCAGTAACCATTCAGTAGGTAGCTTTATTTTATTTTTCATTTCGTCGTCAGTTCAATTCAATTCAAGTGCCGTTTCAGCCATTAAGGTTGGCTGCAATGGATCTCCAACATTGATTTATCTCTCGCCCTGGTGGTACACACAGACAAGACTGCTGCTCGTTTGATGTTACCCTCCCACTCGTAGTCTTGCCTACTTCGTGCTTGGCTGCCTTCAATCTATCTATCTAGGATGGTTTTTTCAAGAGTGACATGTCTTTTAATGTGGCCAAAATATATAATCTGTCCGCTCTTTCTGTCTTTCAACAGTTCTCTTCGTTTCTATAGAACTTCTACATTCGTTAGCTTTTTGTTTCCATGAAAGCTCACCCACATCTCCAGCGACTTTATTCTGCCTTCTAACTGCTCGTTCATTGTTCTGTTCATTGTTTCTGTACCATATTTTTTTGTTTGCGTTCGCCTTATTTAATCTATTCTCCAAGGCGGTGTGAGTTGCACTGTGGTTTTTATTTTGCGCATATCTGCGCACCGACTTCAGCATGTATTTTATGTAAGGGCCTGCTTCCTCCTGCATTTTCTAAAGGTTTTCTTCCCCGGAGTAACGGCCGGTGCTGCGATGTGGATCGAACTCAGCACCTTCGGATTGTGAGCCGTGTCACTTAACCACTAGCCCACGCCGTCCCCTGTACAATACTGTAGTGTCCAATTTATATAACACTTGATCATTCTTGTTTCTAAGTCGTGCCTAGCTCTCTAGTTTGAATACCCCCCCCCCCCCTATTCTTGGCCATACCTATTCTCCTCTTGACTTCAGCTTCACACTTGCCCTTAGCAGTTATTTCATGCTCTCTCTATTTACTCTGATGTGCAATTTGTGCTTCCCCCTTTTACCGCCAAATATCAGTTTAAAAAAATTATAATGTTTAGGTCACCCTCTGCATTTCTCTTATTGACTTGCTCCACGGGATCGTGTACTTCCTCGTGGTTTCTCTAACTAACTAACTCACTCACTCCCTCACTCACTCCCTCATTCACTCACTCACTCATTCACTCACTCACTCACTCAATCACTCACTCACCCATTCACTCGCTCACTCACACACACACACACATATATATTGTCAATAAAACATTACTATTTATAGAATGCAATGTATCTATCAATATTGATATTTGGAGAGCTCTTTCGAGAATGTTTCAGATAAGGGACAATGGAAAATGCTTTTTATATTACGTAAAATAAAAAAATTAATAAAAAAAGCATTCAACATGATTTGGACACGTTAAATAGAAGAGTAGAGTTGAAGCAGACTGTAACAGGACACAATAACAGAACATAAAAGCAGGACATAATAATAGGACAGAATATCATGACAGAATAACAGGACGTAATAACAGGACGTAATAACAGGACAGAATAACAGGACATAATAACAGGACGGAATAATAGGACATAATAATAGGACAGAATAACATGACAGAATGATAAGACAGAATAACAGTCACAGAAAATGACATAGCTACAAGATTTTAGGTGGTTTTCATTTATAACCAACGGTTTAAACAGGAAATAATGACGATTCCTGATCCCTTATGCCAGCGTCGTGACATATACTCGTGATATATCTCGTATATTCAAGTTACAAACAATGTAATTGGCTAAAATCAGGGAAATGGTAGTTTCCGCGAGACAGAAGGTCAGTTATTCTCTCTCATGAAAAGACGAAGATTACATACACTGGCCTTCATAACCTGATATTTACTATTTATTTCCATCTTTCTAATTCACTACTATTCGTGGGATACCCCTAATTGAGATCGAAGTCATCAGGTGTATAGACTTCAGAAATGACAGGTTGCTATATGCGAATGAGAGAAAACTCAACGAAATAGCAGCAAAACCGGGTATAGCTAAGTCATCTTAATGGAGAATTATTATAGATATTGTTGGAACATTAGTAGGTGATAATGGATGTTAGGGATATCCTAAAACGCGCTTGAAACAGCTACGGGTCAATACACATCCGAAAAGACATTGAAAAGACATTTCACTACTCCGAGATAACGGGATATATTTGCCGGTTGATCCACGTGAAAACATCCCAGTCTCCACAGTGATTTGAACCCGCGACCGCCAGTACCCGAGACGAACACCTTACCTCGAGAGCACTGGGTCCCCCAGGGTAGTGGAGTAGTAAGTAATTATCTGATTGGTGTTCACTAAAACTGAGAGGTAATGCCTTCGCCTTTCATGAAATGAACGAACGATTGTGGGTACTCAAATCCCACAAGTTTCATGCATCACCTTCTCTCAAAGGAGGTTAAATAGGCGTTTAGCCTATCGGAGACGGGAGATAAATTCGGAAGTTCCATGTACACGCCGTGCACGTAAAGACACCCCCGACAGTTTAAAATAAAAGAGAGCTGGCTATTGCCTGCTGTCTAGGCATACATTATAAAGAAAACGAAGCTCATACCCAGCAGGAAGATCAAAAGGAGACGGCCTTTCCATCACGCAAAGACACAACAAACCCATTACCTGCTTTGTCTGGACAAATCGATCGCAGGTATATAAAAAAAAACGGACCTCTACACCTCTAGGGGTAGACAAAAAGTCAATAAGAGAAGAGGGATATTGGCAGGAAGAAAACTATGAAAGAGAATACAAATTATATGTAATATGATCAAAAGAAACGAGTGCACGAAATGTCATAGACACATTCGATCGTGGGAATGTGTATAAAAAATATTGATAATAAAATGAAAGTTATAATGATATGTTTGATAACTAGAAATGGTTTGATGTCTTTGAAACCACTGTGTAATTAATCGGAACACAGATCCAGCCTCAATTTAATCTGATAAATAAACATATGAGGTATCATAAAATTGAAAAGATGCGATCACAGCATAAAAATATACAGTCTAGATGATAGGTTGGAAATATTATACAAACATAATATACAACTCACAAGAAATCGGAAGCTAGATATGATGATTCGAATGCGTGATTGATTGATTGATTGATTGCTACACCGTATCGTTCAAGTAAAGCACAAGAACAGCTAACCATTTTACAGACGTCTGTCCGAACCTCTGCAGTGGTGATGGTTTACATGATGAATTTGCTAGCCATGTGCACAGCTTGCCGCTTTTTATAAAATAATTGGAATGTTACAGGTGGATAACATGATTTACAATGAATAGATTGACGTCAGATGAATTCTTTCAATTGTTGAACGCAAGATTGACCAAAAAGCAAGAGAAACACAAGGACTAATTAATATTCTCTAGTAAGACAGGCAATAAACATGGCAGCCAGGGTAAGATGGCAGTCAGGTAATATTACAATCAGGTAAGATATCAGTCAGGTAAGATGGCAGTCAAGTAAGATGGCAGTCATGCAAGATTACAGTCAGGTAAGATGGCAGTCAGGTAAGATGGTAGGTAAGATGGCAGTCAGGTAAGATGGCAGTCAGGTAAGATGGCAGTCAAGTAAGATGGCAGTCAGGTAAGATGGCAGTCAGGTAAGATGGTAGATAAGATGGCAGTCAGGTAAGATGGCAGTCAGGTAAGATGGCAGTCAGCAGAAATAGGCTACACAACCATGTCTTGTAAGGCGGGCAAATAAACATGGTTAGATTCGATACGAAGTCTGCTCAGATTAGGCAGCATAAATAGGTTATACAACTATGTCTTGTAAGGTGGGCAAATAAACATAGATTCAATATAAAGTCTGATCAGATTAGGCAGCAAAAATAGGTTAACAGCCATGTTAAAAGAACACCGTTATTACGCTGCATTGCCTGGTGATTTTCTAGGCCGACGAATATAGGTCGGTTAACACACGTCACCGCTCAGTGAACAAGCTAAGGTTCTTATTTCTACCACGATGGAAAAAAACAACCTAGGTCTTACCAAATGTTTAAACCCATATTTCAAGAGTAAAGGAACAAAATTCTAACGTATCTGCCACGTGCTTCATTCACAACAAATAAATGAAATAACAGGCAGAAGAACAAACATGGATGCTAGAGGATGCTTGAACTAAAAGATGAACGGCAACGACATTAATGATCAAGTAGAAAATGACACGAAATTGGATGTTACAATCACAATTAAATAGCTAATGCAACTGTCAATAACAATTGATACTCGCATTTGAAACCGATGATGTAAAACAGCGCAGACAAAGAAGGACGATTGATCAAACCAGACACTATAACACATGAGAACATTTAAACTGTTAGGGATTCTGGGATAAATGTGAACCAACCTGTCCATTGGAATTATTCAACTAGCACATACCATATTCCATATCAGTAACGTCACAAAAGAAACAAATGTTCTATGTATTTCATGTTCCAAGATTACTGCACACACAAGTCACGTGATTGATAAAACTCTTCAAAATGATCACCAGAAGAGTAAAAGTGGAATACATCAAGGCATCAGCCATGAACAGTATGTGTATGCTGAAGACAAAGGCACAAACAATGGCCTGTGCGCCAGTGTGAGAACTTTAATGGGAAATACCATTAGTCTACTTCTTTGTTGTTTGTTCTCAAATAATCGCAAATATTTCCATCATAAACTTGACGGTCTGTCTCAGACTTCTCTGGTCGCCTTACAGCGTATCTCTTATTTTGGCTAGGGAGAGCTAAGTTGTCGTTACGGTTCTCTCGCGTAGCCTACAAACCCGAAGAACGTGTTCTACTGTGTGACCATGTTTTAATTTGTTGAACCGATGTTTTGTTGTCTGCGGGGGCCTGATCGTAGTGAGAATATTGTAGCTTGCTCTCTTCTTGGGAAAGAGTAGTATGTTTGGTTATAAGATATCTTTTGTGTTTTCTGTGTCGTTTATCGTTGACATTTATTTTTATCATTGTCTGTATTTCTTCATCCGGAGCACCGACTTCATTTACAGTATTTGGATAGGTATTTGTGCAGCTTTCTTTCAAGCTCTGTAGGCCAACTCACTCAATTTGAAACGTTTTGGAGTCTTCTAACGAAGAGAAATTCAGACAAGTTTCTTAAAATACAGATTTTCTACATCTCGAGCAATGAAAGTGGACCGGGGTCCCCCAGGCGGTTGTGCTTTGCTTGGCTTCCCCATCGTGTCTCTCATTACTATGGTGATCACGTCGATCCCCCACCTCGTTAGCCAGACTGCCGAGAAAAACAACTCCTTTCCAGGTACGGCTACGTGAAAGTCGAGGTGGAGGTCCTGGCCCATATATTTTGTCTGACCCTGACTAACATGTCTGATCAGTATGTTGTGCCTGACCCTGACTAACATGTCTGATCAGTATGTTGTGCCTAACCCTGACTAACATGTCTGATCAGTATGTTGTGCCTGACCCTGACTAACATGTCTGATCAGTATGTTGTGCCTGACCCTGACTAACATGTCTGATCAGTATGTTGTGCCTGACCCTGACTAACATGTATGATCAGTATGTTGGGCCTGACTAACATGTCTGATCAGTATGTTGGGCCTGACCCTGACTAACATGTCTAATCAGTATGTTGTCACTGACCCTGACTAACATGTCTGATCAGTATGTTGTACCTGACCGTGACTAACATGTCTGATCAGTATGTTGTACCTGACCCTGACTAACATGTCTGATCAGTATGTTGTCAGTGACCCTGACTAACATGTCTGATCAGTATGTTGTCACTGACCCTGACTAACATGTCTGATCAGTATGTTGTACCTGACCCCGACTAACATGTCTGATCAGTATGTTGTGCCTAACCAACATATTTGACAATAACAGTTGTTTATATTTAAAAAAAAGGTTAAAGGTAGTCTCATTGCAGACATTGCCGTCAAGGATGAAATATCTAAGCTTCATTGCACTAGCTCTCAGCTTAATTTGACGCGAGTGACTAATCCCCTTCCTCGCTGACTTATGTTACCTAACTAATTATGCACATACAGAATGCTATTATCGATTTTCTATTGCTGGAAAAAAAACGGTAATTCTATCTATCGGGACTAATCTATTGTCTTGATTATTGCTATTTTTTACAAGTTATCTCTCAGCTGTTATATACCATTGTGTTGACATTTAGCGATTTGTTTTGCTAATGTCAATGCCGACGGTGGATGAGTCACGAATCGGTACGATATCACACAGGAAATATGCATTATTCTATGTAAATACCACATTACATATAATCAGGAAACAGACCGCGAGCACCACAGCTTGGAATAATACAAACGTAATGATATAAAAACCGTCACATGATGGAGGTGTGCTGGAATAATTCATCCACTGGTTTCTGCCGAAGATGCGAATGAGTGACGTCTGGCATTCAGCGCGAGATCACAGACCTGGAGATCGGCGGTGTTTGGACCCACGCGTGCGTGACCAGCCCGCTGAAAGTGTGCCAGGTTATTCTGAGTGACGACAACATAACGCTGGAGAAGAAGTCTTTGGTGGCTTAAACGATGACTTCTGACTGGATAGATAACAAGTTCAAGACAGGTCTCTACAGGATTGAGTTTACCAAGATGTAAATAGTAACCTAGTATACTGTTAGATAAGGAATGATATTGAGGAATAGAACATGTCACCTAGCATACAAAACGTTACGGTTAGTACATTGGAGCCTCTAACACCTCATCCTCGACTGCAGAGCCCACTAAAATACAACCTTCACATGAAGGCATTACACAATCAGGGGCGGTTAATCTGTTCAGGTGGTGGGGCAATCAGTGGTGGTTCATCTGTTTGGGTGGTGGGACAATCAGGGGCGCTTAATATGTTTGGGTGATGAAACAATCAAGGGCAGTTCGTGTGTTTCGACAGTAACAGTGATGAAAGGTAGAGATACACGTAATTTAAAACAGACTTGCCATCGAGGATCAAGTGCTAGAATTTCATTTTACTAGGTCTTTGCTTTTCTGTTGACCAGAAACTAGTTACATTCCCCGCCGCATAGTGTGTCTGAACCGTTAGTCCTGTAAATATTTATAGCTGGATGTGTACGTACGTACTTATGTGTGTACACACACACACACACACACACATATATATATATATATATATATATATATATATATATATATATATATATATATATATATAGCATACATAGAAGGAGTATATTACGGCATATACAACGAATAACCACAAACAACAGTTGAATGTGTGGGATTCCTCAAAACACACAAGGTCATTTGGATCAATTTTAAATCTCGATATCCAACAGGAATAACGTTAAATTTACCGATAGAGGGCGTAGACGGTATGAGAAAGCTCTGGTAACATATAAAACATCTACGGAACGAGACTTCTATAGCAATCCAGAAAAAAAAGAAATTAAACACAAAATATGGATAACACTAGACACTAAAGCAAAGATAAAGGTAAGGTGAATGACGAAAGTTGAAATTAACCGGAACAAAACCAGATGTACCAGGGCCAAGGCTAAAGAAATATGCACTGCAACCAATAAATTGGTTAACATGGGCGTCAGAAAAGACTTGAGAACATATTTTGACGAGTTGGCAAAAGAAGAGGACAAAAGAAAAATGAAAGACCTGCACAAGTACACGAAGAAACACATGCAAATATAAGCAAGTAAATGTATTTATCAAATATAACTATGAAATTTGCTTAGCAAAACGAAAGAGCAAATGAAGGGATAGGCAAAATACTTTTATGAACCTTTTATTGAACCGCTTCTTCAAGATCCCTTAATTGCGAAATCGACTAGAAAATAAAGAAAGAAAGCTATTTTACACTACCGAACGATGGTAAATCCACATGTCGAGACAGTGTCTCAGTAGATCAATCAAAGCAGAAATCTCCATTTAACATATATATTATTTCATACCATTACTCAAAGGCCATATTAAAATAAGATTTGTGTACCAGAACTCACTAATTTGCTCATTCCGCCGTGTGCTATTTATTTCGAACAATACATTTCATCCTATCCAATGGACCAATTCGTGCGATCACGCTAGTTTGATTTAAAAGCCATTGAATGATATATGCAGCTGTGGCCTCGTCAACTATGCTTACCATGATCTCCAAGCAATCGGTATTACTAGCAATTTTCTATAAACATTACGTTTTAATGGGAATATCATGAACAATACCTTGTACTGGATTCATCATCAGTGCACTTATTAAAAGGGCAGCCAAAATACAATTACGGGATGGGTGGTGGAAGCAGAGAGAGCGCGGTGCAACATCCGTACAAAAGTAGTGAAACACATGACCCTGCTCAAATCGGGCTCCCTAATCAGAGAAGAGATGGTCTATGTCAGCCCCAGAACCAATAGTCCAGAACTTTCCAATGCTAGAATGATCCCGCTCAAATCCGGCTAGCTGATCAGAGAAGAGATGGTCTATGTCAGCCTCAGAACCAATAGGTCAGAACTTTCCAATGCTAGAATGTTATCGCTCAAATCCGGCTAGCTGATCAGAGAAGAGATGGTCTATGTCAGCCCCAGAACCAATAGGTCAGAACCTTCCAATGCTAGAATGACCCTGCTCAAATCCGGCTAGCAGATCAGAGAAGAGATGGTCTATGTCAGCCTCAGAACAAATAGTCCAGACCTCTCCAGTTCTAGATTGACCGCACGGGACGACTTCGGGGGGCATGAACAGTCCAATCGTCCGCTGGTCACGTGCATACACGACTGGATTGAGAAATTGGTTATTCACAGACTCTGCAGCGTCTTTTTCACAAGTATATAGACGTTAAGTTGAGTAGTTATACAAATAACTTGGTCAGGTTTGGGATAGAGAAGAAATAATAGAGGGCTGGAAGAAAGGATTTGTACTCAAGTTACAGAAATCTGACTCGAATGAAGGATTTGTAGTCAAGATACAGAAATACCAGCTTACTGGAAGACAGGATAAATAGTCAAGTTACAGAAATAATATCGGACTGGAAGGAAGGATAAATAGGCAAGTTACAGAAATAATATCGGACTGGAAGGAAGGATAAATAGGCAAGTTACAGAAGTAATATCGGACTGGAAGGAAGGATAAATAGGCAAGTTACAGAAGTAATATCGGACTGGAAGGAAAATGTAGGCAAGTTACAGAAATAATATCGGACTGGAAGGAAAATGTAGGCAAGTTACAGAAATAATATCGGACTGGAAGGAAGGATATGTAGGCAAGTTACAGAAGTAATTTGGGACTGGAAGGAAGGATATGTAGGCAAGTTACAGAAGTAATATCGGACTGGAAGGAAAATGTAGGCAAGTTACAGAAATAATATCGGACTGGAAGGAATGATATGTAGGCAAGTTACAGAAGAAAGAGAGGATGAACTACACGAGTGCACTAATTATATAGATATAATGTTATTATCGGCCCCTGGGAAGATACTGAACAAGATCATATTGCAAAAGGCCATAAATAAGTTTAGAAACGGGTTTTTCGCAAAATAGATCTTACATAGATCCATTAGCTACAATGTGGATTATTGTCGAACAAAGTGTGAAATGAACTCATGACTTTATATTGGATTCATGGATTATGGGAAGATATTTGCCAGTTTAGAGTGAGAATCACTCAGGAAATTTCTCCGGCACTATGGAGTGTCCTTGAAGTTCACTAACCTAATTAGTCAAACATACATAATATGAAATGTAGAGATCTCACATGTCGCAGAGAACTCGGAGTTCTTTCAGATAATAATTGGAGTGAGACAGGGTTGTCTGTTATCATCATTTCTCATTCTGTTGGTTATTGATTGGATTGTGAAAAACACGACTTTTACAATTGAAAATGGAATTCAATTGCTTTTAACGAAAAGACCCGACAATTTTGACTTTGTTGATGACTTGAATATTCTACATCACAGCCAAAATCAAACCCAAACGAAAAATAAAATAAATATGCTTTCTCAATAGCCAATGAAAATAGATCGTATTATACACGAACAAAATCAAGAGATTATAAGAATAAAAGCACCTAGCAACAACCACATACTGAGAGACGGTACTATATAAAGCATTAGTTAGATCTAGATTGGAGTACTGTGTACAGGTGTGGAGTCCTTATCATAGAGGGGACATAAACGTGCTAGAAAGAATACAAAAAAGAGCGACAAAGATGATAGTGGGATTCCAGAATTACAGTTATGAGGAACGACTCAGAAAAACCGGCCTACAGTGTCTCGAAGAGAGAAGAATTCGTGGTGACTTAATACAGGTTTATAAGATGATCAGAGGAATCGATAAATTAGACTATAACAAGTTTTTTAAAATACAGCCACCTACAATAACACGAGGGCATAGCTACAAGCTGACTAAAGAGAGGTCCAGGTTAGATATTAGGAAATATTTTTTTAGTCAGTGAGTGGTGTCTGCTTGGAATGCATTGTCAGGGGAGGTGGTGGAGGCAGGGACAGTTAATGCATTTAAGAATAAACTGGATGCGCATAGCTTTTAGAGCGAGGTGATGTAAATGTAACTGGTTGTATACAGACTCTGCAGGGTCTTCTAAACCAGTATAAAGACGTTAAGTTAACGTAGATTCATTCAAATATTGTGGTCATATATATACGAGGGACAGTCATTAAGTAATAACAGCAATGTCATTAGAAAATGCATGGACAAGTAAGTTCAACGGATAATCGTATTTGAGGACACAGCATGGCTGTATAGCATTACTCCATTTAGGAAGTGTGACGATCGAGCATTCGCAATATAGGGTTGTACAACATGGCCGCAACGTTGTGGACTTCCACAGTGAAAGAACAACGAGACGTTAATCGTTTTTTGTGGTTAGAGTGTGTGAAACTTTCTGGAATTTACTGAAGAATGAAGGTTCACGGGGACAGTTGTTTGAGTCAGAAGAGAATGTATGAATGGATAGAAAGACTGCATAACGAAAAACAAAACGCCACTGATGGACTTAGAGGTAGAAGACCAAAAAGCGTGGCAACTGACACAGTGAAAAAGCAGTAGATTTCACTATGAGTCACTGCGCTGAGCATGAAATTGCCAATATTGACCTCGGTTATTAGGAAAGTGTGTAGCAGATGGGTCGCAAGACAGCTGTCGGGTGATCACAAGCGTGCTTGGGAGATTTCTATCATGTTCGTGAAGGTGATGTTTTCCTTCATCAAATTGGGACAAGAGAAGATTCCAGGATGAACCATTACACATTATAGAGTAAAAGACAGTCGATGAAATGGAAGCATTCATTGTCTCCAAGTAAGAACAAATTCAAAACTCAGGCTTCCGCTAGGAAAGTCATGATGACCATATATTTGATATGATAATGGCCATATAATGGTGTATTTCCAGGAAAGGGGTCAAACTGCGACTAGCGCTAGATACGGTGGCATGCTAGTGAACAGGTTGAAGAAAGGGGTGACACGGCTAGATACGGTGGCATGCTAGTGAACAGGTTGAAGGTTGAAGAACTCAATACAATCGGAACACAGGAGACTTCGCGCTAAAGGATATTTACTGCTGGATTACAACACTCGATCACATACGTTTTGGCATACAGTCGATACAGTTCGTGCAAAGAAATGTGAGGTCTTCAAACATCTAGCATTCAGTCCTGACTAGGATTCATCGGAGTTTCGCTTGTCTGGACCCTTGAATGAACATTAAAGGGGTCAGAGGTTTGCAGATGACAGCAAGGTAATGGAGGTCGAGCAAAATTGGTTAAAGGTTATATCAAAAGAAGGTTTTTCTAGAGGGCATTCAACAGCTAGTGGACAAGTGGACAATGTGTGTTGCCGGGGACGGGAGTCTATGTAGAAAAATAAGATACATGTGCTGGTTCGTTCTCTTGTAAAAATGTTATTAATACAATTGCTGTGACTTAATGACTGTCCCTAGTAGATAATTTCGGAGGTACTAATAGAAACACCACATAAATAAAAACCAACGACTAGACGGGCTTTCATGAATTTAGTGAATTTGTGGAGATCGAATGAAATAAGTTCACTACAAAAATAAACATGTGCAACTACAATGTCAAGGCCGTCCTATTGTATGGCACTGTGACGTAAGGATCAACGGAAGTACACCAGGACAGTGCAACGATTTTTTGCCAATGGATGTCTACGCCGAATAGACAGAATAAAATGATGTGATCAATTCATTAAGAATTGTCTGCCTAAGACGGATGTGTCGGACTGAAAGGTGCAAATATCGCAGGCAAGTTGTAAACTAACGACACAACGCATTCTGATCTCCGTACTACATCGTGCTACTTGCAAAGCCCTGTTCAGGAGATTGAGAACGAACGCAGAAGAAGAAGAAGAATTAAGAATTGTGAGAGAGCACCGATAAAATGTCAGAGGAGCTTCTTCTTCTTCGTTCGTTCTCAATCTCCCACTACCAAACTCTGAAAGGGCTTAAGTAGCAGAATGTAGTCCAGAGAACGGAATGCGTTGTGTCGTAGTTTACAGCTTGGCTTCGATATTTGCACCTTTTCGGTCCAACACATCCGACTTCAGCAAACATTTTTGAGTACCGGGTTAGCATTCCCTCTTCGATCCCTTCTCCGTAGCCAGTCTGTCCTGCTGCAGCCTGTTATCCAGGATCACTGCGTGGAGGTGTAGAAGGGTCTTGGCAGTTATGGTTCGCTGGCCCTGACACTAGCAGTCAGCTATGGGTTGCTGATCAATGCAGCTCATGCGCTGCTCAGCATCTTGATCCCGTCAGAGGAACTAAACTTAAAGAGAAAGCGCTAGCGATGGATAGGATACACATCACCAAGAACATCTGATAGCATTACAAGACAGTCACTGTTTCGGAACCCTCAAATCAAGAGAAGTAGAGACAGACAAACTATAGCAGAGATGAGAAGTTTGGAGAAACTTAAAAAGCTGCAGGAAAGATCTGGACAAAACGCAATGATGGCGCATGACAGGAAGACTTTTCAAGTATTAGTTGATGACATATCCTCTGTAATTAAATGGCTTTAATTTTCATATATATAATAATACATGTAGTTTTTTTTATACCAACTCTCTGTTACCAGTGGTACATGGACTCTCACCAAGGCATAAGACAGACACATCACGTTATGCGAAATGAGGCGGTTGAGAAATTCTGTCGCGGTCACAAGGCTGGAAAGAGTATCTTTCTTTTCGCTTGTCCTATTCTTGCCCTTTAGCTTATGTTATGAAGAGGTTTCTTGACCGGGTCCTGGTATGTGCTTCGCACTCGGGGAGCTTTACTGCGTCTGTTATTTCTGCTATCCATCGTTTGCGTGGTCGGCCTTTGGCATTGTATCCGTTGTAAAGGATGGATAGATGGTATCAGTGAGACACTGCAGAAACACGCAATAATAATAACATCGGCGACACGGCACACGACAGAAAACTACAACTCTTCACGTCGGTTAACGACACAAGTGGACAGAAGATAATGATGATCTAATTTTTGGGAAGGCCCTCCGCAATAGTGTTGCGTCATTCTAAACGACTGATGTCGTTTCTACCTTATTCATGACGTTTAATACCACAGTGACCTCATCCTAAGTGTGTCCGTATACCGTTTCAGCATCCGAACGCTTGCTCTACTGCCCTTTTGCATTTCTCCATAGAACAGCTCTTTTCGTAAACGTTTTTTCGATATACGTAGACCATGACCAGCACATCTCAGCCCAGCTGTCTATAGAGTTAGTGGCGACAGTCGCCGCACGCGACCTTCATTACACTGCTTTGAAAATCCTCACGGTGGACCCCAACAATAATAACAAATGCTGTAGTGAGAGCCTTCGTTTAAGTAGATATTTAGCGACTTGTGATTGTGTAAATGCAGAGGCTCGACACGTGAAGAGTCGGCGCAATAAACACACAGAGAATATGCATTACTCTACGTAAACAGCATATTGTTTGTAAACAGGAAACAGTTGAGAATAATACAAACGTAATGATATAATATCAGTCACATGCTGGAGGTGTGCTGGAATGATGCGTACATTGTTTCTATCATAGATGCGACTGAGTGACAATACCTGACTCTGGGGATCAGATCATAAGCCTGGCGACTGACGGTGTTTGTATCCATGCTTGCGTGACGGGCTCGCTTAATGTGCACTAGGTTATTTTGAGTGACGCCGTCGGAAGTACAAGTGGTGTGTGGTTTGAATGTTGGTTACTCACGGTAAAGGTAACAGAGTTCTAACCTTGACATACAACATGCTACCATGTTATAAACGGGTACCCAACATACTGTTAGGTAGCAAGGAAAACAATTCGTCACTTCACATAAACAAGTGAAACTGATGATAATTACATGTACAACACTTCGTCACCGTAGGCAGTGTCTACTATGGGAACACATTTCCAGTCAGGGGCGGTTCTTGTGGTTTTGATTAGACGACATTCAGGGGCAGCCCTTGTGTGTTGGGTTGTCAGACAATCAGGGACGGTTCTTGCGTTTGGATGGTGAGACAATCAGGGGCAGCGTTGGGGTTTGAGTGATGAGAGTATCAGAGCCAGATGTTATAGTTGGGTGGTGAGACAATCAGGGGCAGCGTTGGGGTTTGAGTGATGAGAGTATCAGGGCCAGATGTTATAGTTGGGTGGTGAGACAATCAGGGGCAGCGTTGGGGTTTGAGTGATGAGAGTATCAGGGCCAGATGTTATATTTTGGTGGTGCGACAATCAGGAGCAGCGTTGGGGTTTGAGTGATGAGAGTATCAGGGCCAGATGTTATATTTTGGTGGTGCGACAATCAGGAGCAGCGTTGGGGTTTGAGTGATGAGAGTATCAGGGCCAGATGTTATATTTTGGTGGTGCGACAATCAGGGGCAGCGTTGGGGTTTGAGTGATGAGAGTATCAGGGCCAGATGTTATATTTTGGTGGTGCGACAATCAAGGGCGGTTATTCTGTATTGTGATACTAACATGAGGAGTGGTGACACTGTCAGGGTTTGGGTTGTCTGTGGTGATAGTAAGAATGAAATAAAAGAGTAAAGATAGTTCCATATCTGATAACGCGTCGAAAGATAAGAATAATCCTATATTTGGCAATGATAACGAAGGTAAATATAGTAATAAATCTAATAATAATATCAAAGATAAATGTAGTGCTATAGCTAACAATGAAATTACAGGTAATGTTATTCTGTATCTAACAATGATATCTAAGATAAAGATGGTCCTATTTTTTGCAAGGATATCAAAGGTAAAGCTGCCTTATGTCCGACAGAACTGATGCGGATGAATTGTTAGATATTTCAAACGTGGTAAGTCGCAGCATTATCTGATGAAATAAAACCCGCTTTCTTCCTCGTCGAGTTGTCTGCCGTCATTGTAAGTCAAGTACCCACCTGTAGCAGGGTGGACATGTGGGTAGACAAGTGGGTAGACATGTTTATGGACGGATACTCACCCATTTTATATTTAAAACATATCCGCCACCACCATGTGTGATATCAGTTATGTTTGGCTTATTATACGTATAGAGATATTTATGAATATAAAATACAATCCGACCAAAAAACTGCCATATGTGACCAAATGTTTGAGACTTGACTGCCCTGAGTCTTGGGTTTTCGTGAAGTCGGATGGCCAATTTTCTCCGTGGCTATCATGTATTACCCTAACTAATCACGAATATGATAGCGATTCACTTTTTAAAGTGATTAGGGTCATCACTAAAGCTAGACCGAGCATTGCAGTACTTAATTACTTTCGTGTTCTGCGAACCACGTGAGACATCAATCTTTCAATTTTCGATCACGTGGATTTATTTGTCGTTTCCCCCCCAAAACATCATCCATATCGCCTGTTTTCTGAAGGTTTTGGCAGATCATCAGATGGACTGGGTCGGGTGCTGTTCAACAGTCGCAAGTCTCATCATTCCTGTATCCCCATTTATTTATTTTATTTCTGCATCGGGCTAAACCATTTCGGAGTCTAGTGAATTTGATTTTGCGTAAGGCACGTGGTGACCAGGCTTAGATTTCTCAAATAGCTCGATCCAGGGGTCTGCATCAGTTCCTTACGTTTTCTAAGAGGCGTTTTGAGAGACTAGTCTGTTGGACCTGTGTTGACTGTAAGAAACTTCCTCTAGATTTCATATTGTGCACTGCACTTGGTGTCCAAACATGGTTTCCCGTTTCTCTCTATCATTTTCTAAAGCGACCCTTCTTCGTGTCTCAGGTGGGTGCTAAGCCGAAAAAGGGTATATCTTTCAGTTGGAAAAGTTTTAGTTAGTTAGTTTAGATATTTATCTTTCCACTTCTGCTGTTGGGCGGCGTGGGGAGCTTAGGTCGTCTGTCCTGCGTCAAGCGCGTTGCGTCGGTCAATATGAGCCTGTGCCGCTACACAATAACTCCGATGTTATCTATCCACCTGCCCTGTAGCCAGATCTACCAGCGTTGTAAGCCATCAGTTGAAGTTGATGTCACCTGTCCTGTATCTAGATCTACCAGCGTTGTAAGCCATCAGTGGCAGTTGATGAGGGTGATTTTCTCATGAGATGACCAAACCAACTTATTTTCTACCTGGAAATGTATTTGGAACAAGACGTAGTGCCGACCATACAACGAATGGCATAGTTCCGCATTCTGTCTTTCCTAGTAACACCGATAGTCTTCATTAAACACAATTTCACACATCGAAATTCTGCTCTGACACGCCATAGAAAGAGGCCATGTTTGGCACTGGAAGCACAGAGTCTACATAAATTTACTTTTTATAAACTTCTGCTTTGTTGTCAAACTAATGCTCGAGTGCCTAATGTAGTTGGGACAGCGTATAAGACACCGCAGATGTTTCCTGTCACCTAGTCTAAATTTTCCTGTCGATCTTGCCGTCTGCCAACAATGTTAGTTCCCTGTGCTTATCCGGCCAGTCTCATTAATTGTAACTTCAACAAGTTTGACATTTGCAGCGTTTCTCAAACTCCTGAGAATCACAGGACTAGTGCTTGTGTTCGGAAGACTTCTGGCTGTGAACTCCATGTTGTACCAATCAATTGTCGGATGACATTATTTCTTGCATTCCGTTTAGTTTCCTGGGAATGTATCGCATAGGACAGCGTGCGTTCCAGCTCTTCTCCCAGGTATTTGTTATCCGTACCGTGTTCCAACTCTTGTCCTTGCCGTTTGATCCACACGAAGATGAAAAGGTTTTCAGACATTGACCACTCGATGTAATAATGAATATAGTGAATGATATTATCACATTTTATGTGATGATCAAATCTATTCTTCTGTCGTAAGTGTGTATGTGTGTGTCTGTGTGCGTGTATGTGTGTGTCTGTGTATATGTGTGTGTGTATTTTTCTGTCGTGTGTGTGTGTTTCTGTCGAGTGTGTGTATGTATGTGTGTGTCTGTGTTTCTGTCATTTGTGTGCGTCTCTGTGTGTGTCTCTCTCTGCGTATGTGTGTGGGTTCGTGTGTGTGTGTGTGTTCGTCTCTCTCTATCTCTCTCTCTCTCACTCTCTCTCTCTCTCTCTCTGTGTGTGGTATATTTTAAAATGATTTCACATTTTGGATCATTCATTCATTCAAGTGCTGTGCTAACTGGCATTATTGATCATGTACCTCCACAACTCTATGTCTCTAATGATGTTTCAATTGTTGACATCTACCGATGACATGATGTCAAACCATCCATCCCCTTCTCTCTCTGGCTTCCTTTGTCTCTTCTTCCTGCAATATTGCCAGTAGTCGCAGTTGTCTTCACTCTGCCCCTTCCTCTTGACGTGTCCGAACAAACATGATTGCTTTGCTCTGATGTTCGCCACGAGATATTTCCGTTCCGTGACCTTCACCCAAACTGCTCAATAGCCTTTCTGTCTGTCCATGGCATTTTTAACATTTCTCTGCAAAGCCAGATTTCTGCAGCGATCAGTGATCGTATTGCTTGTTTATTAATTGTCCACGACTCGTTGTTGTATGTTGTTGTTGTTGTTGTTGAATGCCCACAATGAGTAGGTTTATTCTTTTATGCGCCATAAAAAGGACGTTAAGTGGCGATTTGTCGTAGCTTTCATCATATCCCGAGCGTGCTGATGAAGGTGGATCGGGGTCCTCAAGGCGGTTGTGCTATGCTTGGTTTCATCTGCTTGTCGCTCACTACTACGGGGATCATGTCAAATCTCGACAACATCCCGTTTCCAGGACGACCAACGAGAAGATCAGGTGAAGATCTTGGCCAGTATATTTCTCCTGAACCTGGCTAACATTGTCTGATCAGTATGTTTTGCCGGACTAGACGTTTACCTCATCGTCCCGTTGATGTATGTTAACACTAGCACTCCTGGAGAAGGATGTGTCGGGTCGAAAGGTGGAAATATCGCAGTCAAGCAGTGAACTAATAAAACAACGCATTCCGTTCTCCGGACTACATTGTGCTACTTGTCAAGCCCTGTTCAGGGCTTGGTAGCGGGATATTCAGAACGAACACCGAAGAAGAAGAACAACACTGGCATTACATAACACTGAAGAACCCGCTTCCTCACCTCTATGTACAAGACCTGTCACACAAAACGCCTTTCATTTTCTGAAATGGCTTTGCCAAACAAATGTTACCCTTGATTGGAGTACCACACCATCATTATGAAGGTCCAAGATATTTAAACTGCTGAGTCTGTTTCACTAGCGTACGATCTATCTGTATGCTGCAGTGAAGTGGGACGTGTTGCCTCCAAAGGACCATCACTTATGCCTTTGTGTAAATTTAGCGGATGCATGTTACCTTACTCATTTAGATATCAGAACCGCTATATATGAAATGAAGTGTTAGAGGACGGTCATCGGTGTGGCCAGGATAGACTGAATGTGGAGTGACAACATTCGCATCATGGTGTGCACTAAGACTTGTACAGAATACATTTTTAGGCACAGAATACGTTGGTTTGGTTATGTTATAAGAATGCACTCAGATCAACGTAAAATTAGGGTTTACAAAGCTGGTAGATCTGGTTGCAGGGTAAGGGTGCGGACGCGAGGCAGGTGGGTAGATACCATTAAAGTGATTGTACAACGAAACGAGCTCACATTGACCGATGCAACGCACTTGGCGCAGGACATGTGACTAAAGCTTCACACGACGCTTAATGGCAAAGGGAAAGAGAACTAACTGTTATATATATTTTATTGTGTCGATATTTAGCGACCTATTTTGGTCATGTAAATGCAGACAGCGGGGCGCTTGAAGAATCGGGGCGATAATTACACATGAGATACGCATTAGTCTATGGGAATACAACATGACTTGTAAAAAGGAAACATAGGGCGAGTACCACCGCAGAGAGCAATATAAATACGTACTGACATACACAAACGGCACATTCTGGAAGCGCGCGGGAATAAATCATCCACTATTTTCTACCAATCAAAACAATGGGTGAAAAAGACTGGCAGTCGTCGCGAGATCACATGTTTGACGGTGGCGGTCTTTGATCCAAGCGTTGGTGAAAGCCTCGATAACAGTTTTACGAGTATTTTGATTGATGACATCAGCGGTATCAGAGATATTAGCGTGGGCGTGTTTGGGTTGTGTAACAGTTAAGGCTCGTTCGTGCATTTGGGCAGTGCCAGTGATGCGAGCTGTGGTAGAAAACGAGCAGGATGACATCATAATTCTGGAACCGTACGTCTAACCGGAAGTTGCTAGACACATGTTCACTGCTGCGTGTAGCATGAGTTACGTCTGCTTGCTCGTCTGGTTTATTTGCGGTAATGTTTTGACCTTTCGTGTGTAATCTGCATGCGTCGCATTGCCATGTCGGAAAAAATTGATAAAATAATTTGCACCTGATTTTGTCAAAAACTTGACGAACATGTAAAGACATTTGAAGCTCTTCCTTCACAATCATATCACTCTCTTCCTTCACAATCATATCACTCTCTTCCTCCACAATCATATCACTCTCTTCCTTCACAATCATATCACTCTCTTCCTTCACAATCATATTACTCTCTGTCGAGAAAATCAACCATGGGAATGAACACCACAAAGAGAGTGTTTGTGTGTGGAATTATAGTACGCAGAAATCATTGTACTACGGGCAGACAAATATGTGTTTTCACTATCTCTCTCTCTCTCTCTCTCTCTCTTTCTCTCTCCCAGCAAATGGAGTAGGGTGTTAATTGATTTGTGCAGATGAGTGTACACACTAGTGCTTCGTTTTCTCAAGAGTGATCCTTGATAACCTAATATCTGATTTCAAACTCTTGCAATGCTTGCATGCTGATTGAGTGATAATAATATTATAATTTTTGATCGATTTTCCCCTGTCAATATCAAACACTACCCAAACTCAGGATCCATGCCTGAAAATCTGAACCCAAACACAGGAACCGCCTCTGACTATCACTACTATCACTTGTATACACAACACGGACGTCATGGCAGTTTCATCTCTAATAATTTCAATATCATCTTTGTCGAAAGAGAGATAACCTTTAAAAATACGGACAAGGGACGCTAGTACTGCGATGTTTTACAGTATAGTGAAGTGTATGTCAAACCTAACGAGGTCTTTCCTGGGCAACAGTGTGATAACTAGCTGGGACCCAGTGTGATAACTAGCTGGGCCCCAGTGTGATAACTAGTTGGGCCCCAGTGTGATAAGTATCTGGGCCTCAGTGTGATAACTAGCTGGGCCCCACTATGATAACTAGCTGGGCCCCAGTATGATAACTAGCTGGGCTCCAGTGTGATAACTAGCTGGGCCTCAGTGTGATAACTAGCTGGGTCCCAGTGTGATAACTAGCTGGGCCCCAGTGTGATAACTAGCTGGGCCCCAGTGTGATAACTAGCTGGGCCCCAGTGTGATAACTAGCTGGGCCCCAGTGTGATAACTAGCTGGGCCCCAGTGTGATAACTAGCTGGTCCTCAGTGTGATAACTAGATGGGCCTCGTTGTGATAACTAGCTGGGCCTCAGTGTGATAACTAGCCGGGCCTCAGTATGATAACTGAGTCCAGTGAGTGTGATAAGTAGCTCGCCCCCAGTGTGATAACTAGCTGAGTGCCAGTGTGATAACTAGCTGGGCCTCAGTGTGATAACTAGCTGGGCCTCAGTGTAATAACTAGCTGGGCCTCAGTGTGATAACTAGCTGGGCCTCATTGTGATAACTGAGCCAAGTGTGATAAGTAGCTCGCCCCCAGTATGATAACTAGCTGGACCCCAGCGTGCTAACAATCTGGGCTCAGTGTGATAACTAGCTGGGCCCCAGTGTGATACATAGATGGGCCTCAGTGTGATAACCAGCTAGGACCAATGAGATAACTAGCTGGGCCTCAGTGTGATAATTACCTAGGCCCCAGTGTGATAACTATCTGAGCCCCAGTCTAATAACTAACTGAGGCCCAGTCCGATAACTAGCTATTACCGTATTCCACGCACAAACTCCAAGATTGCATTCAGAGCGAGAAATAATGTTGGTATCTGAAGGACAAAGCCACTTGAGGGGACAGAGAATGTCCGCTACATTGACTCTATTCATCCGAAACAGGACAAACCCATCCCAAGACACGGTGCTACATGTGCAAAATTAAAATGCACTAAGACTTGCATAAAGAGTAGGAAAAAAAATTGAATGCACGAAGCACCCAATGTAACTCCAGACAGCCCGTTTGGCATTCAGTGGTATCCCTTCCATCTTCTTAAAACTAGATGGGTAGATATATTTGGAAAATCACCATTTTAAGATGAATCGTATCTTAACATTTATTCTCGCATCGGAAAGACGTTTGTATGACGTTATCTTAACTCCTCATCCTCAACCAGCCCCTCCCCCTTTCTTGATGGAGCACACACGCACCTCTTGCTTTGGGAGAGACGAATAATGATGCAAACGACGAAGAATGGAAGTAATAGTACCTGGATTAACAGCATCAGTTTGTAGGTTGACGTTTTATTTCTTTCAGTTCCGTTTTCCCTGGAAAAAGCATTTTTCCCTCTTTACATAGTCATTTTCTTATTGGCTCCCTTTAATACCCTGGGGTATAGAGCCGTCTATATATACTTGCAATCGGTTTTACTGACAAATAGGATTGATCTGTTTTGTTCTTGCATGTTGGAGGGGTTGCCACCGTTTGGCCTTCATGTAGGCCACGGGGAGGGATTAATTAATATCCCTTCCCCCATGGCTCCATTTGTCGAAGCACTGGCGAAACATTGCGATTGGTTCCCCTAACCAACCTTTAGGAAATGCTGATTGTGTGTTAATTAATGACAGAGTTTTGTTTCTGTAGCTACCTTTGAAACTTAGAACTCTTCTTACGGTTGGAGAGTATCTATCATGCAAGGGTTTTGGACATGTTAGTCGAGGTGAGCTAAAATATACTAACCAAGACCCCTACCTCACATCCATGTATGTATCCATGGAAACGTTTTCATCGCAGCCTGGCTAACGAGATAGAGAATCGACGTGATCCCCGTAGTAGTGAGCAACACGCAAATGAAGCCAAGCATAGTATAACCGCCTGAAGGACCCCGGTCCATCTCCACCAGCACACTTGTGTTGTGAGGAAAGTTTCTGTAACCTGCCACTTAACGTCATTCTCACGGCACACAAAAGCTTATTCTTACTCATTGTGCGCATTCGACAACAAGGGTGAGATCGTACTTTTAGTTGACTTGTACAACATGCTGTCAGTATGGAAGTGGTGCTATTCTTGTACCTGTCACAAACAGTACAATTCAGGAAACTCCTGTGGCTCCCATGTAAGTGCCAAAGATGAACAGCAGATGTGCGCACTGTGGTGTCTTATTGAGTGGATGCACAAACTATGCCCATGGATGTCTTTAATGTCTTAACCGACTAACGACATAATACTATTGTGCGTAAGGTTACCAAAATCGACACTGCAAAGGCACATAAAGTGCTTTGGCGCATGTTTCATGTAAGTATGTCAAGTATAGCTGTCAGAAGCTATTCTTCAGGACCCTACAAAACTTGAGGATGTTAAAGGAATTCCCTCTGCAATTTGTTAATATAACACGGTGATCTGTAGACGGTCCAAGAAAAGATAGTGGATAATTGGAAAGAATATTGCTCAGATCTCCTAGCCATGGAGGAAAATTAAATGCCGAACGCGACATTGTCAGTCCCATTGGAGGAAGCCAGGAAGATTAATTATATTAAAACAATGGAAGAATTCAAGGAAACATGGAAGAAAGTTGTGGACTGTAACAGGGTAGTTTAACAACAGAATTGGCTACATACATTTCGAACTGCTGGGGAGCTAATATTCACAATGATTCCCAAGGCAGCCTAGATCCACAAGACTTTACCAAGACCGACATATGACAGATAAATAGTGGGTCCACAAGACTATACGAAGACCGAAACATGACAGATAAATAGTCTGGGTCCACAAAACTATGCCAAGACGGAAACATGGCAGATAAATAGTCTGGGTTCACAAGACTATACCAAGACCGAAACATGACAGTCAAAGTCTACGTTCACATGACTATACCGAGACCGAAACAGCGCAGATACATTAACTCAGGTTGTGGCGATAAGAAGAATTTGCGAAACATTTTGATAACATTATGCTGTCAATGCCAAATCTGGAAGGTAACATCAATTGCACAACGATGCATTGTACCAGCAGAAATGAAATGCAAGCGAAAAATATTGGGTGTAACAAAGACAGACATGATTGGAAACGATGACATCAGGAGACTAGTGGGAACAATACCAGTATTAGACTACATAAAAAGACAGTGACTAAAAGGATCGAAGTATGGTCGATACTACGTCTTGTGCCGAATACATTTCCAGGCAGAAAATAAGTTGGTTTGGTCATCTCATGAGAATGCACACTCATCATCTTCCACTGATAGTTTACAATGCTGGTAGATCTGGCTACAGGACAAGGGGCGTCCGCAAGGTAGGTGGATAGATGACATTAGAGTGATTGTGCAACGACAAGAGCTCACATTGACCGACGAAACGCACTTGGCGCAGGATAGATGACTCAAGCTCCCTACGACGCTAAACGGCACAAGTGGAAAGAAAACTAACTTACTAAAAGGGTTTGGCCACGTAACAAGACTACCACCTCACATAACCCCCCCCCCCTCTCCCCACCCCCCCAATACTGGGAGAGAAATCTACAAACATATGGCCATCCCAAATCCCAAAGACAACATCAACCTTCTGAAAAGGCGAGACCAAAGCACCATTTTCCGACTTTGCACTCAACACATACTACTTAACAGCCACCTGAACAGAATCCAACCACAACATGCTCCAGATTGTCGGCTGTGCACACATCCCTATGAAACTGGTTAACATCATCTTTTTTAATGTTCGGCCCTTGCAATTGTTAGAAATGAGCTTCTTCCTTCGAGGCCAGATAAGTGGCACACTTTGTACGGAACTAAACAACAGCTTACAAACACTTGCATATACCACTATATGGCATTGGGTCAAAGGACAGGAGACCGTAGGCCGCTGGATCAATACCCAACCAACCAACCAACCATCATCACCCCGCCCCCTTTCCCACTTCCCTCCCCCAAACAACCAGTACTGTTTAGATACAATAGATTCAAGGCTAAAAGCAGACCACGAAAAAGGTGGCTAACGGAAATATCTGAGTGGGTGAATGCCACTGTGCAGGAGTGCACATAGTCGGGCTCGTTCTAGAGATCTCTTCATAACCTGATTCTGAAAGATAAAACAGGATAAGCGAAAAGAACGCGGTGATGATTTAATTCCTAAATTATCAAACCGCAGACAACACAGCTCGCGTGATACATTAGCCCACATGTTCACAATCTGTTTATGTACCTTATAGTACACTCAGTTGGTTGGTTGATTGATTGCTAATGCCCACAATGGGTTGGTAACCCTTTTGTGCGCTCTGAAAAGGACGGAACTTGTGGCAGAATGTAGTAGCATTCCTGACATTCTGGGCGTGCTGATGAAGTGGCCCGGGGTCCTCCAGGCGGTTGTGCAATGCTTAGCTTCATATGCGTGTCACTCACTACTACGAGGATCACATCGAACATCACCTTGTTAGCCAGACTGTTGTCCTCGACAACAGCCCGTTTCCAGGACGACCAACAAGGAGGTCAGGTGAGGGTCTTGGCCAGTATATTTCTCCTGACCCTGGCTAACATTGTTTAATCAGTGTGTTTTCCCTGACTAGACGTTAGCCTCATTGTCCCTAGGGTACACTCAAGTACACCTGTAGTTTTAGGGCCACTATTTACTTTTACGGGGGGGGGGGAGGTCGGGGTGGGGGAGGGGTGGAGGGTTAGCGGGGCTGATTGGCCTTGAGGTGAGACGTTGGCCTCGTGGCTTCAAGTCACGGTATTTGTTTTCAAGTGGACTTTCTGGTATTTAACCTGATCCGTTAAAAATCCATTGGCAGTTGGAAACCGAGTGGGCTAAACCGCCGCTGCCCGGGCAAAATTCAAAGTAATTTAAAAAATCTACTAAATCTATTACATGATCCTCGCCGGTGCTACGGAGTTCGTGTATTGTGCTGAGATTATCAACAAATATGTAGAAGAACGGGGCATTTATTGGTCAAATAGTTTACAATGACGTTGATTCTTCTACTAAACTACGAAGGCAAATTTATTGAAAGATGCAATTAAATAATTTGCATACATACACAAACATACTTTTAATTATCAAGCAAGTCTAATTTCTACCTATTTAAAGTATTATTAATATATGTTGCGGAAACACTTTAAAGAAACATTAGTACGGCTGGCGGGCGCCATGGTTCCTGAGGGCATTCGGTTAGTGACCAATGATATAGATACAATAGTTTCCAAATAAGTTGACGGAGAAGTACTGTGAGGGTTCGAGATCTAACATTTACAATGAACACATTTTTTAATGTGAGGAATTTTTTACATCCCCTCACATGTCGTGGATGAGTCCGGGTGGGAATGTGGAGGAGCAGAGAGGAGTAGACATCAGTGAATAAGAATGGCGTCAGGGGGACCAACGTTTGAACAAGGCCGTTGTATTAGATCTTCAGAAATTATGTTTATTTATTCAGAAAGTGAGTTTAAAATGTCACAATTATCATAACATATGGATAGGGCTGCATGTGTTTCTTGAACTGAGAGGCCATATGCACATCAATGTTATAGATCTCTTGGTATATTCGGATCAAGGCACATTGTATGTCGTTGTATGGATGATTATAAAAATGGGCCCATAAATATTGTGTGTTTAATCTTATCAAATGTCATTTTCATATATGCTATATAAATTATGCAATAATTCAACCTCCTCCTCTTCCGCCATCTGTCTTCCGCCCCCCCCCCACCCCAACCCTCTCTCGTCTCTCTTTTTTTCGTCTCCGATATCCGAAATATTTCATTTTTTTTTTCAGTAGCCTGTTCGCATTGTGAAATTGGATACAGGTCTTGTTAGTTACAGCTGACAAGGTTTCCATGCTTTTAGAACATGAATTCTGTCTTACTGAAATAATTGTATTTTGTTATTTTTATTTGTTTATTTTGCTGTTAAATTGTTACTTGCTATTGCTGCACCGCCACAATAACAACAACAAAATCAAAACAAAAACAATTAAAAATAACGACATCAACTACACTTACAAGAACTACAAACAACAAAAAGAAATAACTACTACTACAACTACAACTATTACTACTACCAGCATCGCTTCAACTACTACTACTTTCACTACCACTGCTACTACAGCTTCTACTACTATCACTGCTACAACTACTACTATTACAACAAATACCACCACAACTACTACTACTACCACCACTACTACTACTATCACTGCTACAACTACCACTAATACTACCACCACCACTACTACTACTACTACTACTACTACCACCACTACTACTACTACTGTAACTCCTACTACTACAACCACAACTACTAATGCTACTACTACTACTGTAACTCCTACTACTACAACCTCAACTACTAATGCTACTACTATTACCACTAATACTACTACTACAATTACTATCCATACTATTGCTACTACCCCTAATACTACTACCACAACTATTATCCATACTACTAGTACTACTACTACCACTAATACTACTACCACAACTACTACAAAAACCACCATCTAAACTACTACAACTACTTCCACAACTATTTCAGCTACTACTACTACCACTACTGCTACTACTTCAACCATTAAAACTGTAACTGGTACTACCATAACTACTACTACTACTACTACTACTACTACTACTACTACTACTACTACTACTACTACTACTACTATTATTTCTACTATTACTACCATTACCACGACTATTACTACTACTACTACTACTAATACTACTATTACTACTGCTACAAATTCTGCAAATTGTTACTACCATAACTAATACTACCATCACTACTACTACTAATACTACTACTACAAGTACCAACACCGCCACCACTGCTTCAACTTCTACTACCACTACTACTACTACTACAATCACTACTACTACTACTACTACTACAACCACTACTACTACTACAACTACTATTACTACTACTACTGCAACCACTACTACTACTACTAATACAATCACTACTACTATTACTACTACTACAACCACTACTAATACTACTGCTACTACTACAACCAACCTACTACTACTACTACTACAATCACTACTACTACAACCAATACTACCACTACACCAACTACTACTACTACTGCTACTACTACAACCACTACTACTACTACTACTACAACCACAACTACCACTACAACAACTACTACTACTACTACTACTACAACCACTACTACTACTACTATCCCCAATATCAACTACTCTATTAACTACTAAATAACAAGCAATGCCACGGAAGAACACAAATATGCATTGTGACATTGAACTGGCGTGAAAAGAGATAACGAGAATCACACTAGCAGGACACAAGAGCCGTATGACTAAAAATGCGCATGGAGAAAGATATAGAAAGGAATTGAGAGATCGATGAAACCGTTTGCTCACTGGTTTATACTTCCAGTGATATCGATCATTGTTATGGCTAAACTTAAATTTCAGGCCGGTAAGAACACCGGGAAGGCGTTCATTAGCGATTTAATTATTTATTCGCTTCATATCAGCGTTGAGCGTAATTTAGCATTGCCAATTTCTTAAGCTTCTCTGACAGGATACAGAACAAGAGTCATGTAGAGCTGTCTAAATTACAATACTTATACAGGACTACTTGTGTCGTTCGCTATAGGAACCTCTGAATAGAATGATTGATGATAAATTGATTCATGGAAAGTTGACGAAACAATTGAATACCCGGACGTCAATAAAATATGCGATAATCAATCGTAACATTGCATATTGATTGGTTAGCGTTGACATGCATTCACATGCACATTAAAATGGAAGTAGATCAGGATGGTTTTAAAAAAAGCGTGCAAGTCTGGTGCGAAGAACACGTTCCGTTCTGTTTAGAATCGATGTCACTGCGCACCGTGCAGACAAAAAGCAGCGCATTCACTTTCTGTAAATGGCAAAGGGTGTAGATACTGATGGTTTCTGTAGCTTGATGGACGTGCACACTCTAGTTTAGTCTCAAGCCCCTTGATGAACTTACATCTGGATTCAAATCCTGCATACTGTTGATTGCTGTTCATCAATTGCAGTGTTGTAATTTATGATGGGGTTAATTGGCTTGGCTTCGTTCGTTCTCAATCTCTCGCTACCAAGACCTGAAAAGGGCTTTGCAAGTAGAAAAATGTAGCCCAAAGAGCGGAATGCGATGTGTCGTAGTTGACAGCTTGACTGCAATATTTGCACCTTTCGGTCCAACACATACGACATCTGCAAGCATTTTTTGAGTACCGGGCTAGCCTTCCATCTCCGATCCCTTTTCCTTTGCCAGTCTGCTCTGTTGCAGCCTGTGGTCCGGGAACACCGCATGGAGGTGTAGAAGAGCCTTGGCAGCTTGGTTCGCTGGTCCTAACGCTAGCAGTCAGATATGGGTCGCTGACCGATGCAGCACATGGACTTGATGATGAACTAATTGACTGACATCAAATGTCACCCATGCGCATATTAAATATCTATAATATTGGTGCCTTCGAAACTAGGTTGCATGATCCTTCACTATTGCAAACCCCAGCATGAACAGGACAGCCGATCTGTACAAAGCCAGTCAGTTAGAGTAATGATTTCTATACTTTCATTTGTAAATAAATAATTAAATTTGACCATCGCAAGCGAAAATGGCGACATCATCAGACTCGTCCTGAAGATGTAACTTGCGCTAAATTTGGATTTTAGTGAGAAAGAAGCTGCGCGGGACATCAATCTCACTCTCTCGTCCTGAGTTACCTAGAACCAGTGGCAACACATACAATTAAGACGACTGAAGTAGCTCAAGATGCAGACATTCAGGTCGTACAATCCATGAGACCAGGGGTCACTTGAAACGTGTGGGAGTCGATCGTCCACCGTTTCCTTGACGATTTGAGAGGCGAATGTTGTTCCTCTCGACAGCAGCCGCCCCCACGCGTAGACTAGAATACCCTGCTGCTGACCAGCGCCCACATCTGTAGGTCTAGGTGAGGGACCATTAACCCATGGCTGAGGGGAGATTCCGGTCGTTTTATGCAATGACAATGGACGCAATTTCCAAGTAGGTCATGCACACCAACCAAAGACGGTGCGCAATCTGCAGTGACTTCCTATCCAACAACGTGTATTCTGTAACACATGAACAACAGATCGTGTTTTTTTTCAGATATCCGAGGAAAATTACACACACAGGCTTAATATGAATACGGTAGGACGTGCTAGACAATGATCGCCACACAACACTGCGCACCATACATTAATTGGAACGAATAAACCACATGAAAATCGCAGACCATGAGAGCAGCTGGGGCTTGATCGTCATCTTACCGGAGGTTTCATGTACAAGGATTGCGAGCCCAACACATTAACGTAACTTAACTTAACGTTTTTATACTGGTTTAGAAGACTCATTAAGAGTCTGTACATAACCAGTAACATTTGCATTGCCCTGCTTTAAAAGCTATGCACATTCAATCTATTCTTAAATGCATTAACTGACTCTGCCTCCAGCACCTCCTGGGGCAATGCATTACAAACATTCACTATTCTCTGACTAAACAAATCTTTGCTAATATCCAATCTGGACCTTTCTTTAGTTAATTTGTATCTGTGCCCTCTCGTTCTCGTTAGTGGTTGTATTTGGAAAAACGTGTTATAGCCTAATTTAACCTTTCCTGTGATTATCTTATGATAGTTTTGTCCATCACAAGTGATGAAGACCACTCTCTTTGTTAAGCCGTGTGGACAGTCGTATCTCTTGCTGTGTCCGCTGAAATGGGTGACTTGCGCGGAGATTTGGATTAAAGTGAGGAAGAAACTACGCCTTTTGTCAACCTCACTCACAGAGCCTAAGCTACCTTTTGCCAGTGGCAAGACCTTCATCGAGACGACTGGAGATAGCATAGGATGCAGATTTTGCCTCAGGGCTACCACCGAAGCCTTTCCGTAAACATGTAACCAGCAGGGTAGAAAGGTGGGAAGGCATCTAACGCAGTTTGTCGTGCCTTTTCGATAACCACAAGAGGTCGTATGGACAACACTCAGCGTGTGAGTGAGTCTGGCATCTCTCCCTAGCTGTATTCAGTTCATCATAGTAGCATCTAAAATTCCCACACGCCATATTTGTGAAGATGAACCGGCAGAACTAACCCGTGAGCTACGACACAGGTATAACTAGTTTAAGCGTAGCGTCATTCAGCCGGCGTTCAGACCAGGATAAACGGATGGAAAAAATCACAAAAAAAGAACGAAATAACAAGACCAGACGGAAAACAACTCCACGTATCCGTGAACACAAGTGTAAGTCGTCGACTAGTGTGAATTCCAGGCAAATCCGTGGTCTGGCGGCATCCATAATGATCCAAAACAGTAGAGAAATGTAGACTCGCAGCCAGTTATGGCGCCATCTTTGCCAGATTATCTTATAAACATCTATTAAGTCACTTCGAATTCTTCTCTTTTCTAGACAGTCTGGTTTTTCTGAGTCTTTCCTCGTAACTGTAATTCTGAAATCTCACTATAAGTTTTGTCGCTCTTCTTTGCATTATTTCCAGCATGTTTATATCTCATCTACGATAAGGACTCCACATCTGTACACAGACAGTACTACAATCTAGTTCTAACTGATGATTTTTACAGATTGACAATCACTTTGAAAAATTAAAGGAGCGTATCTTCACTGAGTTTTGTGGAATACTAACTACAGACCCATCATCACGTCTATGTGTATGTTCGTGTAGAAAATCGTGTGAGGTAAAATGGTTTATACACACAACATAATCTCGGGTATACTTATAGTCTTTCCTTGGAATTGTACGAATCCATGAATGAAATGGAAGAGGTCATGAGAACTTTAAAGAAAAATAAATCGCCTGGAAAAGATGGAGTAACAAACGAAATGCTGATGGGGCTGGGCCAAACAGCAAAGAGGAAGTTACTACCAGTCCCGAACCAAAGCTGGAAAAGGGGAATTGTACCGCAGGCATGGAAAGATGCTGTAATTATTCTAGTACCAAAGAAAGAAAAAGATAGAGCAGATCCAAAGGGATACAGACCTACCAGTCTACTGAGCTGTGTAGGCAAACTGATGGAGCGTATGATAAACACCAGACTTATGCGGCATCTGGAAGAAAAACACATACTAATTCCACAGCAAGCAGGCTTTAGACAGCACAGATCCACTGAGGACCAGATCACTCTCCTAGCCCAGGAAATAGAGGATGCTTACCAGGAGAAAAAGCATGCAGTAGCGGTTTGGGTGGATTTGACAAGATGTGGAAAGAGGCACTTAAAGTCAAGTTACAAAGAAGTGAAGTTTGTGGGAAAATGTACAGATGGATCAGCCACTACCTCAAAAATAGAACAGCCAGAGTTTAAGTATATGGGCAGATGAGCAAAAAGGTGACGCTTGAGCAGAGAGTACCCCAAGAAGGAGTACTGTCACCCACACGTTTACTGGTTTATATAAACAACATCACAGAGAATATACCAAGAAGAGTCCACAGCTCCATGTTTGCAGACGATCTGGCTATGTGGACCTCTGAAAAAAATCTCATCATAGCAAGAAATCGGATGCAGCAGGCCCTAACATCGCTGGAGGAGTGGGCTAACTCATGGCTGGTCAAAATAAATGAGGAAAAAACAACATGTACGATATTCTCGCTTTCAAATAAACCCCATAACACCAAAATAAGTCTTAACGACAAATATCTAAGGCCTAACGATAAATCAAACTACCTGGGAGTCATATTTGATCGGCGCATGACATGGAAAAGTCAGATCGAGAGAAACCGAATGAGAGCAAGACAAATAATGGCAATCATGAGGAAACTTGCTGGCACAAGCTGGAGAGCAGACGAAAGTATACTAAAGAAACTGTACACTGGAAGAGTGAGACCAGTTCTCGAGTATGGCATTCCGGCATGGACAACAGCAGCAAAGGCGAACTTTGACAAAATTAGCAAACTTCAAAACCAAGCCACGAGAATTATAACAGGTGACATGAAGTCAACGCCAATTGTAGAACTTGAAAAAATTACAAATCTGCAATACATGACCGACAGAAGGGACTGCAGAGCCCAGCAGCAATCAGAGAAACTCAGAAGACGGACTGACCATCCAATGCACCAGAGACTAAACAAATAAATAGCCAAAGCAAAGATGAACGAAGACCCTATAAACACATTAACAAGACCAAAGCCCATCCCTACTGAACGCAAACCTACCTGGAAGAAGCATATATTTCCGGTGGTGGCAAAAAATATACCAGGTATTGGAAACAAGAACAGCCAGACTGAAAAAGAAAGAAGAGACATAACCCTGAGGTACATAACGAAAAACTACCCACGCATGGACTGGACCCATGCATACACCGACGGTTATGTAACAATTACAACACAGAATGGAGGGGCAGGGGTATTCCTGAGTCTACAAATGGTAGAAAAATAACACTGTCAGTGGCAACTGGAAAATACTCAAGCAATTTCAGAGCGGAGGCAGAGGCGCTGAGGGCTGCAGCAGAAGCAATGGTGACAGGCAAAAGAAATGAAAGCCAGATAACCTGTTTACAGATGCCCTGGCCGTAGTCACAGCACTAAAAAGCCAGAAAAATACTGAACTTAATGATTTAATAGCAGTACTCTGTCAACTATGCCAGCAGACCGCACCAAAAAGAGTAGTGGTACAGTGAGTTCCATCCCATTGTAACATCCATGGCAAAGAAGAGGCAGACAGACTGCCAAAAGAAGGTGCAAGACTACCACAACCAGACTCTAATGTGACCTACGAAGAGTCCAAAAGGCTTATTAGAGCCAGATACATGACCAAATGGGAAACAGAACATACTGGCTACACAAAAAATGATGCCTATTACCAATTGAACAGAAGAGAGCAGGTCGTGGTCTTCAGATTCCGCACAGGCCACAACAGACTGAGGTACCACCTATTCAATAAACTGAAGATAGGTGGCACTGACGAATGCAGTTGTGTTACCGGAAAAATGACCGCTGAACATCTGCTGCAAAATTGCCCGAAATACGAGGACCAGAGAAAGCACATGTGGCCATCACCAGTGGCAACACTAGACAAGCTCTATGGTAGTATCGACAGCCTCAGGATGACCGATGCTTTCTTCGAAAAAATACAGGTTCACGTCTGACAGCGTACGAAGAAGAAGAAGAAGAAGAAGAAGTACGAATCCATATTGCCTTACGAATTTCCATCACTCGGAAAGCGGAATACATTAGTATATGAACCTTCAAGGTAATTTGTTTTACAACCTGAAACACAACATTTTCGTGGCATTCTCGATTATTTTAACTGTACATGTAAAATATCAACTGATTGTATACATACTCTGTAGAGCCTTCTAAACAAGTATTATGAAATTAATTTAAAGTTAAGAAGTCACCACAATATTATCCACAGTAATAGTTCTGAATACACGCTTTCAAATACCGGTAGAACGGAAGTGCATTTCTACCGCCTCCGGTGAGAGTTATGTTTTCCTAAATCGATCCTTGTATTAGGCCTTATTTAAGGAGGTCGTGACCAGGCTCCTGCTAGCTGGAGTGCAGTGCGAGGCACATCAGTAAGCTTACTATAGGAAGTATTAGTCTTGATCCCTGCTCATTGACTAAGCTGCTGTGACACAGCCTGTTTCTAGGAGCCCGACCAAGAATTGAGGTGGGGGTTCTTGATATGTATGTTTCCCTGCTTCCGACGTTTCCTCAGCTAGTAGAACATATCAATTATAAGAACAAATACAAGAATCGATCCAATAATATAATATTACTACATTTATCCCTCATTGCACAAACCACGCTCAGTCGCCAATTCGTGTGTTCCCAGTGGTACTTTATCTAGCTCTTTATTGTACACGTTACGGTTGCTAATGTCTTACCCAGCTATCATTAGTTCCCATTTACAAGATAACTGGATAGGATCCTTGTTTCTTACGGCAAATGTTTTTGGTTTAATTCCTGGCCTCAACACGCTGTTTAGTCTAACTAGATATAACTGCCTGGTCGAGTTCCCCATGGTTAAGGCAAGGGAAGCGAGGAAAGGGTTCTGGCATTCCTACTTAAACTAACAAAAACGGAGACCTAATAAAAGTCTCAAACACTTCATCATTGACGTCAGTGTCTGCTTTGATCTAAATTTACTCTTTCACATTACAATTAAGTGGTTCTACTATTTGCTGTCCAGTAAGGCACCCACGACACACTTGGATATTATACAAAGGAATTGTTAAATCCAGATTACTTAGGCCGATTATTCCTATTCCAGCCTCAATAGTGTGACTGTTCTAGGCTAGCATCAATGTGTCTATGGGAACAAGTCACTATAATCGATTCTGATGTTGTCTTTATGAGTGCGCTCCCCATTAGCTCCAGCAAAAAACGTTACCACACAGCAAGGATTCTCAAAACACAACATTCCCGCGGCCATATGAGGGCAGTTGTTATGGTCTAAGTCACGCAAGGATACACGGTATATGGTCAAACAGCCGCACAAAGATATTCTTGGTGGCTGTCGGGCCGCAGCAGACTATTAAATACGTGTTTCCCAACCGTCGCTCCACAGAAATGGTTTACCGGTCCGCGAAAAAGTAATTGTGAATTAACCCCGAAGTTCTATTAAATTGTTGATCAATTTGGTATGAGAAGACTATTTTCAGCTCTGGCAGTGATCAAAACCAAACAGAAATCGAATGGATGTCAATACAGCGTTTCGTCTCTCAGAAAGAACACTGCAGCCACGGTTCTCAAATATTCTAGCAAGGAAGCAGCAACACATTGTGCATTAACTTTACTTGAATTAAATATTGGCCACAACAGACTGAGGTACCACCTATTCAATAAACTGAAGATAGGTGGCACTGACGAATGCACTTGTGGTACCGGGAAAATTACCGCTGAACATCTGCTGCAAAACTGCCCGACATACGAGGACCAGAGAAAGCACATGTGGCCATCGCCAGTGGCAACACTAGACAAGCTCTATGGCAGTGTCGACAGCCTCAGGATGACCGCTGCTTTCTTCGAAAAAATACAGGTTGACGTTTGACAGCGTACGAAGAAGAAGAAGAAGAAGAAGAAGAAGAAGAAGAAGAAGAAGAAGACGAAGAAGAAGACGAAGAAGAATAATAATAATTCAATATTGAAATTCGAACACTTCTGCCACATCAAACGAGATAATGGTTTAGAAAGAACGTTACCTGGCAAAAAAGGCATAGGCAGACCGAGAAGAAGATGGGGACGAGGCATTACAGAAACTCTGGGACTGATTAGTGGCAGAGGTGGCCAGGGATCGAGTTTCTTAAAGATCGACTGTCAGGAAAGCGATGTTCTGCAAAGGACATCCTACAGGATGATGATGACTGTTTTCTCAAAAGTTCAAAATGTTCCGTTATTAGCATTTGTAGTTACTGCTGGGTTTCTGGTTATTTAAATTAGTTATAAAATTTAGATTTAATAAAACCAGATTTAAAAACGAATACACAAAATACTTCTTTAATAGTATTTTTTAAATGATGTACGCGGAAAGTTATTCCTCTTTTCTCCGGTCCGCAGGTGTAAAAAGGTTGGAAACGACTGCTCTATGCTGTCTTACAGGTGAGTATCGACAACACTTCTTCCATAATAGACTGTACCAGGACAAGCTGTATATACCATGGGGTGATTCAGGACAAGTTAGATGTACCATGGGATGATTCAGGAAAAGCTAGATATACCATGGGATGTTTCAGGACAAGCTGTATGTACCATAGGATGATTCAGGACAAGCTAGATGTACCATGGGATAATTCAGGACAAGCTAGATGTACCATGGGATGATTGAGGACAAGCTGTATGCACAATGGGCCACGTGAGACAAGGCTTGATGTGCAAAAGGTGGTATCTGAATATCATCGTTAGGCTTAGCCCTGAATGAGGATAATCTAAACGGCATCCTTTTGTCTAATTATCCATTGTACTGTAGGTGTCACAAACAGTATGCCTTGTTATCACATTTCGTGTTTGAAGACATACTAAGCATTGAACTGAAATCTTCAACTATAAGAATGCAAACCCTTCCGTTTATGCAGGAAATGTCTTTTTTTTTTTTTAAATACGAGACTTATAAGTTGAACGACTATTAAAATAAATCTGTTTTTAAAATACTGATAACTACTTCTTGAGACTATCCTGCACCAAGTGCGTTGCGTCGGTCAATGTGAGCCCGTATTTCTGCGCACTCACTATAATATCATCTATCCATCTGCCTAGCGGCTGTCACCTTACCCTGTAGCCAGATCTATCAGCATTGTAAGCCATCAGTGGAAGATGATGAGGTTGCATTCTCATGAGAGGACCAAACCAACTTATTTTCTGCCTAGAAATGTATTCGACACAAGACGTAGTACCGACTATCCTTCGAATGTCCACGTTCCGCATTCCATCTCTACTGGTAACACCGATGACCTTCATCAAACACTTCGTTTCACACGTCGAAATTCTGCTCTCACGTGCCCTGGACAGAAGCCATGTTTGGCACTGGTAGCACAGAGTTGTCATAGATATGCTGTTTATGAGAAGTTGCTTTGTTGCCAAACTTATGCTCGGGTGCCTACGCAGTGAGGACAGCTAATAAGTCACAGCAGATGCTTTCTGACACCGTCTCAATTTCTCGGTCGATCCTACCGTCTGCTGAAACAATACTTCCCAAATACTTGAGCTCATGGACCTGTTGAAGAACAATATTATTTACACTTATCTTGAGTGGCACAGGTTTTCTACTGATCATCACAGTTTCTTGATAAAACTTGAGACTAAATCGATATTTAACAACTACTTAGGGGTTTTCTATTTTTAATGTCTGTTTAAATCACTTTAGAGCCTCCTTCAGGCCGTCACTGAAACGCTTTTTGGACATCCATATGCTCGCCGTCCTCCTCTCAGTTCACTCTACAGGAGTCTCTTTGAAAGCTTTTCGCTTGACATTCTCATCTCAGCTGTTTGTGTGTGTAAAAGTGCATGAACACCTGGCGTGTTGGCTCTTCATTATCTGTCATATGGTCCTGCCAGGGATTATGCAATATGCGTTTCAATCACGTGGAAGATATTTAGCCTGCTGGCTTCTCTAGCGCAGACAGTCCAGCTCTAACATGCGTAGAGCAGGGAGGAAGAATGGCGGAAAGGTAGACCATCAGTTTAGTCGTTATGCTGATTCCTCGACGGTCCAATACTGTTGAGCGTATCGACCAAAAGCTGTGCTGACCTTTGCTATTCTATTATCCAGCTGATCAGCAATCGTCACTGATCTCGACAGCATGCTTTCTAGGTAGACCCATTTTCAACCGCTTGTAATTTATGTCCCCTCAATGTAACCACTGACTGTTTATTTGCTGTACCTAGTGCTTATTGGTATCTGACCTCAATTTTATTCGTACTAAAGGTCAAGCCAAAGTTTTCACAGGCAGCAGAGAACCTCTAGCACATTCCGTTCTGAGCTACTGTTTAGAGCACAGTCATCCACAGACAAGAGTTAGCATATCGTGTCGCACACCATCTTGGCTTGGATGTTCTTATTATTATATCCATAATCACACAAAATAAATCAGCTATTTGTGGTCCGTGGAGAACGACTTCACGAACTGAGAGTTTGAGACCCCTAATCTATACTCTACTCTTGTCTGACTATCATTGTATGTTATCCCAGCTTTGAACTACTTAACGTTGCAGTCAAGATTCGACTTACCCGGCTCAAAATGCGGTCTGCTCGGCCACATAGACCACCCGTCTGAGATCCCAAACCTTCAATGCCCCATACTATAGAACAATGCACTGCTGCGAGTGTTAAATGTTCATGTAAGCCGAAATGGCTGAATAACTAATGCAGAAGACAATAGGCTATTGTACTGAAAACGCCAATACCTGGCTATTGAGCGTGCAAGCGCAGTATACATCACTGAAGCCAATTTGGACAGATACCAATGTATCTCTGGCCACAAAAATCAATTTAATGCGGACATTGGTTCTCTCTGTGTACCTATATGCTTGTGAAAAAAATGGATGTTAAATGATGTACCCGAGTGGAAGATACATGTCATGGAGCTGTTTCAGAGCGATGTTTGGAATATTCTATCCAGAACAAGTCACTAATGTTAGTATACGAAATTATTTTTCGATGGTCTGTTGGACCATACTTTGATTTCCTTTCAGTTGTCAAATCACGAAAAGTTTACTGGTACGGTCATGTGATAAGTTTTCGTGGCTTGTCCAATGTGACACTCAGAGGACATATACTGGCAGGTGAAGGAGAGGTAGCTATTTGCAAGTAGTCGGGCAAGACATTAATTGAAACAGCCCTTACTCCTACCTAGATTAAGGGACAGATGAGATGGAATGCGGAGCACTACATACTTACTTAGCCGCTTCTCTTCTGTCATTGAACGCATGCAGAGGTTCACCAGAAGAAACACTATACTTTTCTATCCGCTGTCTTCCTCTTGGTCTGGTTCGTCTAATCCTCGATCTCTTATACACTATCGTTCCAGCAGACCTTAGTTTGTGCTGTGGGTCCCTGTCTCTTTGCTTGCCTTGGCTGCAGTGGCAACCGATCCTCTTTCATTCGGCAGACATGACCAAATCACTGACGTTTAGGTTTGTTCCACTAGAGTTTTCAAGGGCTGGTTTTTTTTATATCTTAGATATCTGATTTCAGAGGCTTAGAACCAATTGTCTGCCTTGTGGCCAATGTCCATGATTCGCTGTGTAGGATTATCTATATTGAATCCAACGTGTTTTTACACATAAAAAAAGGAACTAAAGACTAAGAAAAACAAAGACATAACCGATCTGCTGACTTTTATCTTGATGCGAGTCCAAAATACGGCCTTCAAAGTGGTGACAATGTCAGCTGTACGATTATCTAAGCTGCTAAGTAGAGTGTATATACTATGCTGCTGATAAAGCTATGTGCCAACATGGACAGGTCTGGCCTAGAGCTGAACCTTATCCATGTCTAATAAACCCCAAGAAGGAAAACGTTCATTACAAAATCCAAGTGCGAGTCTCAAAAACAGAATAATAAGGGTACTGAGCGGCGCGTGTACAACAAAGACAGAATAAGGTAGACACAGAGTGGTGGAGTGTACATAAAAGTCAGAATAAGGAGGACACAGAGTGGTGGCGTGTGTACATCAAAGCCAGAATAAGGTGGACACAGAGTGGTGGCGTGTGTACATCAAAGCCAGAATAAGGTGGACACAGAGTGGCGGCGCGTGTACATCAAAGCCAGAGTAAGGAGTACACAGAGTGGTGGCGCGTGTACAACAAAGCCAGAATAAGGTAGAATCAAAGCGGCGGCGCGGATCTCAAAGACAGACTAAGGTGGAATCAAAGCGGCGGCGCGGGTCTCAAAGACAGACAAAGGTTGAATCAAAGTGGCGGCGATGGTCTCAAAGACATACCAAGGCAGAATCAAAGCGGAAGCGCGGGTCTCAAAGACAGACCAAGGTGGAATCATAGCGGTGGCGAGGGTCTCAAAGACAGACCAAGGTGAAATCAAAGCGGCGGCGCGGGTATCAAAGACAGACCAAGGTAGAATCAAAGCGGCGGCGCTGGTCTCAAAGACAGACCAAGGTAGAATCAAAGCAAGGGCGCGTCTCTCAAAGACAGACTAAGGTGGAATCAGAGTGTCGGTTCGAGTCTCACAGACCAAGATGGTCACTCAGCAACGCCTGATATACAGACTAAGGTGGAATCAGAGTGGCGGTGCGAGTCTCAAAGACAGACTATGGTGGAATCAGAGTGGCGGTTCGAGTCTCACAGACCAAGATGGTCACTCAGCAACGCCTGATATACAGACTAAGGTGGAATCAGAGTGGCGGTGCGAGTCTCAAAGACAGACTATGGTGGAATCAGAGTGGCGGTTCGAGTCTCACAGGCCAAGATGGTCACTCAGCAACGCCTGATATACAGACTAAGGAGAACACTCAGCGTCTCGCGAGTCTCAAAATAGAAAGACACGGAGTGACGGCACTTTACAAAAGCTGGCCATGCTCACTACAAAACAAAAGAATAGCTTTTAGCTACCTGGCATTAGGCACTAGTGATGCCTGACTGAGTAACAGCATCCTGGCCCTAATGTACTACTTATTCTACTTACAAGATTTTTAAAAAAAACACATGCAATTCAAACACGTTGCCGTTAGGTACATCATGGTGGCGGGCGGGGGTTGGGGGGGGGGGGGGAAGGGTTCGTTGTGATTGGAAGGAGGGATGGGGGAAGGACGAGTAATTGCCCTGAGGAATAAAAGTATATTGTCCCTACAGTCAACACATAATGTATACATTTACATTACACTGTGGTGAGGAAGACTAACGTATGGTCAGGCAAAATATAGTGATCAGACATGTTAGTCAGGATCAGGAAAAACATAACGGCCAAGACCCTCACCTCGGCTTCCTAGTATCCCTCCCTGGAAACGGGCTGTTTTCATGGCAGCCTGGCTAACTAGGTGTGGGATCGTCATGATCCCTGTAGTAGTGAGTGACACGCAGATGAAGCCACGCATAGCCCGATCGCCTGGAGGACCTTGGTCCACTTTCATCAGTACGCTCGGGATCTGAGGAAAGCTTCTGCAACTCGCTACTTACTTCATTTTCAGAGCTCACAAAAGAGTATCCTACTCATTGTGGTGATGCGCAAACAACGCAAACAATATTACACTGTTGATAAACAAACAAACTAACAAAATGAAAACTAAAGTAGACCTTACCGCGTTTTCATCCTGTATCAACAAGACTCGAGCACAAGTATACTAACAGCTTGGTAAAGTTATCATTGGAAAAGATTCATTGCAAAATGATTATTTAATATCATGTTAACCGTTTCATTTCTCTTTATGTTAAAATAGTGTTATCTCCCTTAGCATGCTGTTCACAATGGTCTCCCTACGGACTTGGGCCACGTCAGTGGAGTGGGTGTAAATGAGGAAATGCTTCAATGGGTCCATTATATGTGCATTTAATTCAAATAGGGTCCCAATGAAATATGGGAATGGCAAGGTCAAGAACAGCACCACTGCGCCACAGAGAACATGTCGTAAGAGGCGATTAACTGTGGAAAATGACATAACACCGGTCATGGTTAGGTGGTTTGTTAAGAGCAGCATAGATGGCGCCTAACAGGCTGCGGGTATACTTTGATGTAGTGTTTGAGTCTGCTATGATAGACTCGCACATCGGTTAACCACCCTCCACGGCACTTGTCACGGCGCAGAGCGGAGTAATAATCTGCTCTCTGCTCGAGCCTTGCCCGCTAAGCAGGAAATCAAACCCCCCCCCCCCCCCGGCTAGATCCAGCTGACGTCGGGAATGAGAAATGAGAATAGGAAAACTGTGTGTGTGTGACAGAAATGAGAATGGGATGACTTTTTGTGTGTGACAGAAATGAATAACTACCACCTCTGTAGGTAAGATATAAAGTGTGGGATAGTTTCACTTTAAATCTTTAAAATACTGACTATATGATGCACGAAATTGCTGAAATTACAGTCTGGTGACATTAGTCATGTGAAACAAAAACATGAAAGTAGTTATTATGTTGTTTAAAAAAAAATATCAATCATCCTTATTTTCTTTCACGTCAATTGCTCTTTCTTTCTCCTCCGCCTTCGCTGCTTTTTACAGTTGTACTGTGATATCAGCGTCATCGCACTGAACTTCAATAAATTTCTGTTAATGCTAATGGATTTTGGGAGGGAATGGAGGTAGGGGACGATGGTGTTAATCTCTCCCCCTCCCCCTCCCTCCTCTGTCTCCCAGTCTTTGCAAGGCAACAAGTGTTTGAGATCATGATTTACATCTACTAGACGTGCTCGCTTTCATGCTAATGAGTTTGATGTACCTGTATTGTCTTCAGTCTCATGTACCTGTGTTGTCTTCAGTTTCATGTACCTGTATTGTTTTCAGTTTCATGTACCTGTGTTGTCTTCTGTTTCATGTACCTGTATTGTCTTCAGTTTCATGTACCTGTGTTGTCTTCAGTTTCATGTACTTGTATTGTCTTCAGTTTCATGTACCTGTGTTGTCTTCAGTTTGATGTACCTGTATTGTCTTCAGTTTGATGTACCTGTGTTGTCTTCAGTTTCATGTACCTGTGTTGTCATCAGTTTGATGTACCTGTATTGTCTTCAGTTTCATGTACCTGTGTTGTCTTCAGTTTCATGTACCTGTGTTGTCTTCAGTTTCATGTACTTGTATTGTCTTCAGTTTGATGTACCTGTGCTGTCTTCAGTTTCATGTACCTGTGTTGTCTTCAGTTTCATGTACCTGTGTTGTCTTCAGTTTGATGTACCTGTATTGTCTTCAGTTTGATGTACCTGTGTTGTCTTCAGTTTCATGTACCTGTGTTGTCTTCAGTTTGATGTACCTGTGTTGTCTTCAGTTTGATGTACCTGTATTGTCTTCAGTTTCATGTACCTGTGTTATCTTCAGTTTCATGTACCTGTGTTGTCTTCGGTTTCATGTACCTGTGTGGTCTTCAGTTTTCTTTAAGTAGCTTTTGATATTCATCTAGAAGGTAGCTGGTGGCTTTAAATCAGTTTTCGATCTCCTAGATAAACAACACTATACGCTGATGATTCTAAACTACATGAAGCTTGTGTTGCACGTGCTTCTTCTCTTATTAGTTGAAACAGGTTTGCTACAAAAAGACAAGAAGTTGGACTTTTCTATTGGGCTAAAGATGCAGCAGAGAATGAGTTGAGAGCAGCCAGCGACTCCTAACTGACTGCCTGCATCATAGTCAGTGACCCATAACTGACCACGACCGTATTTCGGCGTCAAGTACCGGTCCTGGAAACAGACTGTAACCATGGAGCCTGGCTAAGAGATTAGTGATCGATAAGTGAAGGCAAACCCGGTCATGAAGGATGTGCTGAATCCAGATGAGTCCGCAAGATATCGACGATATGACAGTCTTACTGTAAACTACGACACAACTTCATAATCGTCCGCATCAGAACGAACGGCGAAGAAGTAGAAGAAAAAGAAGAAGAAGAAGAAGAAAAAGAAGAAAAAGAAGAAAAAGCAGAAGAAGCAGAACAAAAGAAGAAGAAGAAGAAAAAGATGATATAGAAGAAGAAGAAGTAGATCAAGAAGAAGTAACAGCAGAAGTACCAGCAGAAGTACCAACAGAAGTACCAGCAGAAGTACCATCAGAAGTAGCAGAAAAAGAAGATTATAGTCATTTCGATAGTGTGATTCCTGTAATCAAGTTTTTCACTTTTATTATTATAATCCAAATAGCTCTGTAGTTCTCACTCATTCTCCGGTAACATGTATTCCAGTTAATCCATTCCTGTCCGGGTTCATTTTAAGTATTTGTGCAATCCGGCCAAGTGCCGGAATTTCGTACTTCAAAGTTATTTTCAAATACAATAAATGAATGTTGAACAAATTGAGTTAAAACTGCGATCGAAATATCATTTGACATTTAATTAACTATTTTATTTTCTGTTCTGAATTTTTTTTTTTAGTTGTGTCTTTGAGCCATTGAGTGGAAAGTGTCACAAATCTATATGACAAATATTTTTTTTCTCGAAATAAAATAAATTAACATACATATTGAGCTAAAATTTCCATATAATGATTCTAAGATACATAATTCAATTATCTATGGCATGCAGTATTCATAAATAAAATACATATGAATGTGAAGCTAAACAAAGGCAAGTTTTCATTGAGCGTTGTCTTTTCAGAATCTGTGCTTTCCCACTTGAAAAATGTATGTAGGTATTTGAATAACTATTACTGACATAGGTCCAGAAGTGATGAAGACCACTCTCTTTGTTCAGCCGTGTGGACAGTCGTATCTCTTGCTGTGTCCGCTGAAATGGGTGACTTAAGCGGAGATTTGGATTAAAGTGAGGAAGAAACTGCGCCTTTTGTCAACCTCACTCACAGAGCCTAAGCTACCTTTTGCCAGTGGCAAGACATTTATCGAGACGACTGGAGATAGTATAGGCTGCAGATTTTGCCTCAGGGTTACCACCGAAGCCTTTCCGTAAACATGTAACCCGCAGGGTAGAAAGGTGGGAAGGCATCTAACGCAGTTTATCGTGCCTTTTCGATAACCACAAGTGGTCGTATGGACAACACTCAGCGTGTGAATGAGTCTGGCATCTCTCCCTAGCTGTATTCAGTTCATCATAGTAGCATCTAAAATTCACACACGCCATATTCGTGAAGGTGAACCGGCAGAACTAACCCGTGAGATACGACACAGGTATAAGCGTAGCGCCATTCAGCCGGCATCCAGACCAGGATAAACGGACGGAAGAAATCACAAAAAAAGAACGAAATAACAAGTCCAGACGGAAAACAACTCCACGTATCCGTGAACACAAGTGTAAGTCGTCGAATAGTGTGAATTCCAGGCAAATCCGTGGTCTGGCGGCATCCATAATGATCCAAAACAGTAGAGAAATGTAGACTCGCAGCCAGTTATGGCGCCATCTTTGCCAGATATACAGTACGTGTTATGCACATTTTATAGACATTACTTATTATATAGGTCTTTCAGGAGGCACTTATTATACAGGTCTTTTAAACGGCACGTATTATATAGGTCTTTCAGGAGGCACTTATTATGTAGTTCTTTCAAGTGACACTTATTATATAGGTCTTTCAGGCGGCACTTACTATATAGGTTATTCAGACGACAATATTATATAGGTCTTTCAAGTGACACTTATTATATAGGTCTTTTAAACCGCAACGTATTATATAGGTCTTTCAGGGGGCACTTATTATGTAGGTCTTTCAAGTGACACTTATTATATAGGTCTTTCAGGCGGCACTTACTATATAGGTCATTCAGACGACAATATTATATAGATCTTTCAGACGACACTTATTATATAGGTCTTTCAGATGGCACTTATTATATAGGTCTTTCAGGAGGCACTTATTATATAGGTCTTTCAGATGGTACTTATTATATAGGTCTTTCAGGAGGCACATAGTATATAGATCTTTCAGGTGGCACTTATTATATAGGTCTTTCCGACGGCATTTATTATATAGGTCTTTCAGGTGGCACTTACTGTATAGGTCTTTCAGATCTTACTTATTATATTGATCTTAGAGATCAAACTTATTATGTAGGTCTTTGGGATCAAGATGTTGAGCAGTGCGTGAGCTGCAGCTGCCAGCGACCCATAGCTGACCGCTACCGTCAGGGTCAGAAATCCAGAGCTGCCAATATCTTTATACACCACCACGGAGTGACCCTATATAGCAGCCTGCAACAGAGCAGACTGGCATGATAAGGGATAGAAAAGGGAAGGCTAACCCGATATTTAAAAATGCCTGCTGAAGACGGATGTGTCGAAACGAAAGAAGCAAATATTGCAATCAAGTTGTAAACTACGACACAACGCATTCCGTTGTCTGGACACCGTGATACTTATTGCAAATCCCTTTTCAGGACTTTATAGCGGGAGATTGAGACCAAACGATTCAGGACTTGATAGTGGGAGATTGAAACCAAACGATTCAGGACTTGATAGCGGGAGATTGAGACCAAACGATTCAGGACTTGATAGCGGGAGATTGAGACCGAACGATAAATCGAAGATAAAGGTCTTAGTCCATTATATAGGTTTTTTTAAATTATACTTTTTATAGGTCTTTCAGATCATACTTATAATATTGGTCTTAGAGATCTTATTATAAAGGTCTTTAAGATAGTTATAAAGGTCTGTCTGATTTTACGCATTACAGAGGTCTTTCAGAATATACTTATCATAGAGGTCTTTCAGATCATACTTATTATGAAGATAAAACACAGTTTACTTGTTGACCTTTATACAGTACTTATTATGGAGTTGTTTCAGGCACCACTTACGATATATATACCCCAGACAGTTACACTTATTAAGAGATCACACCGTCAGTCAAGCTAATACCCGTCTGTTACCAGAATCATTGATCTTCATTAGCTCATACATTGCCTTCGTTATTCTGTGGGCACGCTCTTCCAACACTTGTAAGTAAAAATAGTGCCACGGGCAGCTAAATTGGCCTAATATCCGATTGAAGATGTCGTTTCTCTGCTACATAATGACAAGAAGCTGTCTGTCATCATTGAATTTTACAGCAAACTGTTGTGGATGACGTGCTCGCTCCCCGGGACGTGACTGGAGGCTAATCACTCCAAATTTGTTTAGACAACAAGAGCGCCAGATTACATGATAGAACTGCAGTAGGTGTCACGGATAAAAGGTAAAATTAATCAACAACAACACAGAATCAACAAATTTATAAGAAATATACAATACCAACGTAGGACTAATCTGTTAAAAGATTAAATTTCTTCTTCTTCTTCTTTGTTCGTTCTCAATCTCTCACTAACAAGCCCTGAAAAATGATTTACAATCATCAGGATGTTGTCCGGAGAACAGAATGTCGTCGTTTACAGATTGACTGCGATATTTGCACCTTTCGGTCCGAAACATTCGACTTCAGCAGGCATGAGGTCCCATTTAATAATTAAGAATGCGATTTGCACTTGAATTCGCACAAACGATTTAATTTTTCTTCTTTTTCTTCTTCTTTTTCTTCTTCTGATCATTACGAAAGGTGGTTATTCTGTAACGCTCAAAGTGTGACATATAATAGGACCCCTGCCATTCTGTGACATTGAAGGAAAACATGAATAACAATGGAGTCTTATCCCTCTAGAGCAGAAGGCATTGCATTGCACACCCTCTTCTCCCATTCATACGGGTCAGGTCATTGCTGAATATGGATCGACTTCTTGGTGTTAAAGAAAGCTGTTCAAACAATACCACCTATACCACACATATAAATAATCAATAATTCCTTATCATTATTGAAAGTAGGCACCGCATTTCAATTCACATGATGCCGAACTAACATAAATAAATACTAATTTTATAAACAAACATAAGCGTTTCTAAAATATACGAGACAGCTTGATCGAAAGGTGAAACGGCCTTTCCCCAATCCCAATACACCGGATATTTGGCCCACCATGTCCAACTTGACAGACACTGATTTTTTCTCAGTACGATTGCTTTTCCCTGTACGGAAAGTAAAGGCAACCTACCCAACTGCACACCTGTCAAGATACCTGAAACAGTCATATAGGCGGGGAGTTGTATGAAGCGACGATCTGCAAAGGACATGCTACTTGCATACTTAAGCGTATACAATGTTAAACAACCACAATACACAACGAACTAAAATTACGTATATTTTAAATTCCAAAATTTGTACAACACAAAATCACTATATGTGGTTAATAGTTTATGTTTCCGCTCAGCATCTTGTAGAAAGAGTATAAAATTGAAGAAAATGTTAAACAGACCCACCTGTAGAATACTCCGCAAATGCAAATTGTTAGAACCATTTACAAATGAAACTGGGGTCGGACAAGGATCTAGTGTCTCCAACGATCTTTCTCAAGGTCATGGACTGGGTGATGTGAAAAATATCAGAGAGTAGAAAAACAGTAACAAGGTGGACGTTTGATCTTCCTCTTTTCTTGTTGCTCGCTCTCATATATTCACACGTATTTCCTCCATAAACCTGGCGGTCCTTATGCGTCTCCCGTCGCTCGCTCTCATATAATCACACGTATTTCCTCCATAAACCTGGTAGTCCCTATTCTTCTCCTATCGCTCGCTCTCACATAACCACATCTAAATTATTTGTCTCCATAAACCTGGCGGTTCTTCTCAGTGTTCTCTCGCTGCCCTGCAATTTATTCCGCATTTGAGTTGGAATGGAGCAAGATGTGTGACTCCTCTCATGGATCCGGCAGACACATAGATCAAGTTCTACTGTTTGTTCTCCACACGTGGGCACATGTCTGTGTTTATAAATTCTTTGTACACTTGACTTTCCCGTCAGCTGTGTCTTGTTTGCAGTCTGACTTTTGAAACGCGAGATGAGGACACTTGATAATTAGGCAGCAGAAATATTCTGATTGATTGACTGGTTGACCGATTGATCGATTACTGGACTCGCTATCGAACATTGATCTGTCGTGATAATAATTGTTGTGAAGAGGTTCTTCAAGATCAACAAAATGTGGAGAAAGGATGATTTCGCCCTCTCACGAGCCGAGAGCTTTAATGTTAGGAAAAAAGATGTCGGATGTGAGATTATGAGCCATTGCAAGTCACACACTCATTTATTCGGCTGAGGGGGTAAGACTGGTATTCTGAAAATGATCCTGTAATGTTGACACCATCCGTCGTTGAATAAATTATGAAGGGACAACCAATCGATGCTTCGTGATGATGTCAGTCATTTCCTTGGCAAAGGCCTTAATGCCATATCGGAAACCAGAACTATAATGTGAGCCTCGTAATGAAAGTGGACCGATGAGGATCTAAGATTATTAGGAGGAGTACTATATAAGCCAAAATAACAATAAAGAACCGGTGGTCGGGCACAGTACAACGGATGGCGCAGACCGATTGAAGTGGCGGAAGGTTCCTGCTCTGAAATTCATCATCATCGAACTGTTTTCCTGTCATCAATCACAAGAATACAAGCTAGCATAAAACTAAGGAAATATGTTATGAGTTTTGGTGACACACAGCACAGAGAGCCTATTGGCATGCCTTAGATTTGTGGATGACATTTCGGCGGGACACAGCAATTCGACATTTATGCAATAAAGCAAGTCAACCCATTAGGAAAATGTCCCCGATAATACAATGTAATCACGTGACAATGGATACAAAAATAACGCTACACACCATAATATTCATACCAATATTGTGCTATCAGTGTCAGAATTGGACATTAACATTTAAATATAAAAGAAACATCTTACAACAGAGATGAAATGCCTGAGCAGAGTGCATGGAATAACAAGAATAGATAGAAACAGAAACGGAGATATTATAAGATATGCAGGAAGAACACCAGTGCTAGACCTCATCAAGAAGCAGCAAACCAAATGGTTCGGTCACTTGACACGACAAACACCAGATATTATCTCTCAGATGCTATACAGATACACTGAATAAAAGCGGGAAAAAAACATGAAAATAAAATGGTAAAAGTTGATTACGGTTGAGTTTAATAAAAATGTAAAAATGGGTATGGTCAAATACCACACCGAAACGAGAACACAAACAAAATCTACGTTACGACCAATAGGCCTTCATCAGGGACAACAATACTGAACTAACTAATCAACATATAAGGAAAAAATGGTGAACTTATCTTATAGTAGACCCAGTCTGTCTAAGCGACCGGTTGGCCAGATGCTTGACTGAATATGAAGGGAAGCGGTCAAATAAGGTGGCCAGGAGAGCGTACGTAGTGAGGGGGAATGCGCCAGATAAACCAGTGTTGGCCAAATATAGAAACGGCCAAATAGTGATCCAGGTGGGAGAACAAAAAGAAGGTGATATAAGCCGGGTGGGCGTGAGATTAATATAGGAGGGAGGGGGGGGGACTGATAGAAGAAAAAAAGGAAGGGGGGCAAAGGAAGACAAAAAATAGATGGGGGCCAGTATGAGGTTTTAAGAAAAGGTATGGAAGATATTATTGCCATGCTGGAGATAAGTCTATTCTCAAGAGCGAATCGATGATGATTGTCAGAGAAGCAAGAAACTAGACCAGTGACACTAACGTCACAATTACACTGGTGCTCAGGACCATTGAAGTTGCTGGCAATTGGGGAAGCTGTGCAGTTACGGATATCGTTGAGGTGTTGGCGGAAACGCTCCCGCAGTTCCATTCCAGTTTCCCCAATGTATGTCATACCACACTGGCAACAAATGATAGAATAGATTGAATGGATACAAGTCAAACGCCAACCACACAAAATATGGATATCAGAAATAAAAGAAGCAGCAAAGCTGTGTACGAATCACATACTAGCGCCCGGTCAAGAAAGCTAAAAATAACACGACGCTGAAAAGCACAAGCAGATACTAGGACACGGTCAAGAAAGCTATTCATAACACGACGCTGAAAAGCACAAGCACATACTAGGACACGGTCAAGAAAGCTATTCATAACACGACGCTGAAAGGCACAAGCACATACTAGAGCCCGGTCAAGAAAGCTATTCATAACATGACGCTGAAAGGCACAGGCAGGACAAAAAAGCGAAAAGAATGAAGAAGAAATCGTCGATTATTATTACACGTTTGACTGTATATGTCGTCATTTTTTCTTCCTTGTACACCTGTAAGCGTCATAGTTAACATATCTAAACAATGATGTGGCTAGTCCGGGGTAACGTAAATGAGAATCTACAGATAACTTGTTCAAGAACAATACAGGTGTGTTTACTATCGGTGCTTCATTTGCTCCTCAAATATGAAGCGCTCTTGTAGCTGATGTTCAGCAGTCCTGTTATCAGTATGAACAATTCAATAGATCGAAGATGCATTGGTAATGAAGGCTAACATTCGGTACAAACACATATAGGTAATGGCTCAGTGATCATAACAGAGAAAAATTAAACGTTACGGCCACAAGACTTTCGTCACTGACAAAGAAAAAAGAAAACAATTAACAAATAACAACAAAAAGAAAAGATGTAAAACGAGCGGAAACGCTATGTGGAAAACGCTATGTCAGTTATGAAGTTGAATGGAAAATAAAATTGTCAATATGATTGCACACAGGCAAAATCCCACGAAACATGAACAAATCAAACACACAAAAAAACAACAACAAAAATTATCAAAAACAACAAATATCAAGAGACATACATTTACACAAATGTGACAGGAAAAACATGTACAGAGCCGTAACTATTTCCGTTTTGTGTTATCAACACCACAGTGACAATCATTCATTGTTCCTATCTTTAACTTGTTCAATATATGGAAAGATGGTATCCCCATCTACTCGAACTTCTGTAAAGTTTCTTGGTCTTTCTCGTTGACCATATTGGGGCCAAAAATACATCACCGTGATTGAGCTGACAGAAGTCAGCGACTCATAGCTGGGTGCTTGCATCAGGGTCAGCGAACCCGTTTTGAACAAATCATTAATCTGCTTCAAGCGGCGACCCTGGAAACAGGCAGCACTTTGTAGTCTGGTTAAGAGAACCGTGATCACAGTGGAAAGACAACTTCGGTACAAAACAAAAAAAAACAACCCATTGAAACAGAATGCATCGGATCGAAAAACGCACTATCGCAGCCTCGCTATAAACTACACAACGACCTTATAAGGACGAATGCCGAAAATGTTTAACGCTAGAAATAGTCACACATCAGATACTGATATCAGCTGTTGCCGATAACACAAATCTACTGTTGGACTACACAAGCAGTGGTGACACCTGGTGGTCACATCAGATGCTTTCTCACTTCCAGTCTACATTTCTTCCGATTAAATGTCCACAGATACCTGAACTTTGGACATGTTGAAGAACGATATCATTTACATCTGTGTTGTAATACAGCTTATCCCTCAAATAGCCGCACACATTTTCATCATAAATTGACAGTCTGGTTCAGAACTCTGTGATCACAGTTTAACCTTCTAATTCATTTGGGAGTGCCCCTATTCATCTCGTGAAGCTGATGAGGTTGTTTGTCTTTACCACAAGGGCAAATGTTCATTTGTCCGATTTTTTTTTTGGTTGAACAGAAGGGCAGCACAAAACTTTCTCCACTCCATCATGTCCCCAGTCCTGCTGCGTACTGTGCTCCAGTTCTGGTTCGTGATATTCATTTTGTCTTCTATGGTTATTCGCCAAGCTCTCTTAGAACAGTCTCTGTGTTCCCCATTTCTCAGGAGTTCATAGGATGGCCGGTTTGTGGATCACATTGATATAACTTGTGGTACACCTGAGTTTAATGCGGAGACATTTACAAGAATGCTTCAAATTAAAACCTTGAAACTGTGATAGAAAGTCGCAACACTGCAGATTTCGTGTAAGTTGACAGTATCACTGTTAAGCACTGCAAGAGTAAAATGATAGTAGTGTCATGGTAGTGGCTTGAAGATGTCTGCCCCACGTAACCAAAGAGAACCAGCGTTCTGTTATGTGTTGTGTTTTAGCACCGACATGGTGAGACCTATAAAAATTCATTTGTGAATGAAGGATATGAACGATGATGCACTCTTGTCAATCCAGTAAGTATACGAGTGAAGTAAGAAGTTGCGAAACGGCTAGAGTTCTGTGACAGACTGTTCTCAGCGGAGGCAGGCATACAGATGAAATGAAGCAAATGAATGCATAGTGATGAAAAATTGGCAAGTGAATGAATGAAATATGGGCACTTCCGGACATCAGTCAAGGTTCAGTACACATCATCCTTGAGACAGAAGGATTTTATTTTCTACAGGATACCATGCGCTTTGTAGGTGCTGGTGGGCCTCGATCGTACGCAATGAAGACTATGTCGAAAATTGATAGTTGCGGGCACGTTTTTCTGATTTGACTTAACTTCGGCTTGACTTCGTTTGTTCTCAATCTCTCGCTACCAAATCCTGAAAAGGGCTTAAATAGCAGAATGTAGTCCAGATAAGGGAATGTGTTGTGTTGTAGTTTACAGCTTGAATGTGATATTTGCACCTTTCGGTCCGATATATCCTATTTCAGCAAGCATTTTTTAAGTACTGTGTTAGCCTTTTCTCTTCAATCCCTTCTCCTTAGCCAGTCTACTCTGTTGCTGCCTGTTATCCAGGATCACCGCGTGGAGGTGTAGAAGGGTCTTGGCAGCTCTGGTTCGCTGGCCCTGACGCTAGCAGTCAAATATGGATCGATGATCGCTGCAGGTCATGCTTTGTCCAGCGGCTTGATCCCTTCTTTGATTTAATTTTGAACAAAAAAAATTCAAGTTTAAAAAAAAAATAACTTGGTATTAAAATGTAATAACATTAATTCTTCACAAATGTGATACAAATCAAGGCAATCACATAAAAGTAGAAAATAAGACTTCACATTAAAAAACATGCACGAAGCATATTTACCGAACGTTAAACACAGAATTGTCGACACCTTCCTTACAGCAGAAAAAAGCAACAACACGCAGAAGCAACATAGTCAGGTAAAAATAAATGACTACAAATATAACTTAAACTGTACATGGAACGTGGCAGGCAAAACGAGAATGGCATGATCTTTGTATCAACAAGAAATGCAATTATCATATTGTACGAATGCTCAACAAGAATATTTGAATGGGCGTAACATTTTCAAAGCCATAAAAATGTAGAAGTGGCACGAGGCGGGTGAAGATGATGGTTAATTACAACATTCTGGAGGGTCATCATATTTTCAATTGTGAGTGTTAGGATGTGTGGGATAATGGGTGTGTATGTGTGTTAGCGAGAGAGAGAGAGATAGATAGAGAGAGAGAGAGAGAGAGTAAGAGATGCGAGAGAGAAAGATAGGGAAAGAGATAATATGTGTGTGCCTGTGTGTTAGTGTGATGATACGAATTGAGAATGTGAATGAATGTGTCACAGATGGTAATAGTGAAAGAGAAAGTGTGAGTGAGTGTGGATAATGAAACGGAGTGTGTGTGTGTGTGTGTGATAATGATAGCGAGAGAAAGTGTGAGTGAGTGTGGATAATGAAACGGAGTGTGTGTGTGTGTGTGTGATAATGATAGCGAGAGAAAGTGTGAGTGAGTGTGGATAATGAAACGGAGTGTGTGTGTGTGTGTGTGTGATAATGATAGCGAGAGAAAGTGTGAGTGAGTGTGGATAATGAAACGAAGTGTGTGTGTGTGTGTGTGATAATGATAGCGAGAGAAAGTGTGAGTGAGTGTGGATAATGAAACGGAGTGTGTGTGTGTGTGTGTGATAATGATAGCGAGAGAAAGTGTGAGTGAGTGTGGATAATGAAACGGAGTGTGTGTGTGTGTGTGTGTGATAATGATAGCGAGAGAAAGTGTGAGTGAGTGTGGATAATGAAACGGAGTGTGTGTGTGTGTGTGTGATAATGATAGCGAGAGAAAGTGTGAGTGAGTGTGGATAATGAAACGGAGTGTGTGTGTGTGTGTGTGATAATGATAGCGAGAGAAAGTGTGAGTGAGTGTGGATAATGAAACGGAGTGTGTGTGTGTGTGTGTGATAATGATAGCGAGAGAAAGTGTGAGTGAGTGTGGATAATGAAACGGAGTGTGTGTGTGTGTGTGTGATAATGATAGCGAGAGAAAGTGTGAGTGAGTGTGGATAATGAAACGAAGTGTGTGTGTGTGATAATGATAGCCAGAGAAAGTGTGAGTGAGCGTGGAAAATTTAAAAGAGAGGGACAGTCGGATAAGAAATGGGAGTGAGTGTGTGATAAGGCTGTAGGAGATGGTGTGGGAATGAGTGTGTGGTAAGGCTGCAGGAGACGGTGTGTATGCGTGTGTGTGTGGGGGGGGGGGGGGGCGGGGGGGATTGTATGTGAGTATGTGATAATGGTGGTGTGTGAGGTTGTGTGTGGGTATGGCATAATGGTGGTGGGAAAGGTTTATGTGGGTATGTGATAATGGTGGTGGGAGAGGTTTATGTGGGTATGTGATAATGGTGGTGGGAGAGGTTTATGTGGGTATGGGATAATGGTGGTGGGAGAGGTTTATGTGGGTATGTGATAATGGTGGTGGGAGAGGTTTATGTGGGTATGTGATAATGGTGGTGGGAGAGGTTTATGTGGGTATTTGATAATGGTGGTGGGAGAGGTTTATGTGGGTATGGGATAATGTTGGGGGAAGAGGTTATATGTGGGTATGGGATAATGGTGGTAGGAGAGGTTATGTGTGAGTATGTGATTGTGGTGATTAGAGAGGTTGTGTGTGAGTATGTGATTGTGGTGGAGGAAAATGTTGTGTGTGAGTACATGATATTGTTAGTAGGAGAGGTTGTATGTGAGTTTGTGATAATTGTGGTGGGAGAAAGTGTGAGTAAGTGAGGTTCGATGGATGTAATAGAAACTGTAAGTAAGTGATGTGTGATGGATGTAATAGATACTAAGTATGTGAGGTGTGATGGATGTAATAGAAACTGTAAGTAAGTGATGTGTGATGAATGTAATAGATACTAAGTATGTGAGGTGTGATGGATGTAATAGAAACTGTAAGTATGTGAGGTGTGATGGATGTAATAGAAACTAAGTATGTGAGGTGTGATGGATGTAATATAAACTAAGTATGTGAGGTGTGATGTATTTAATATAAACTGTAAGTATGGGAGGTGTGATGGATGTAATAGATAGTGTAAGCAACCATTTTTAGTATGATGTGGTCCAGCGGCTAGAGTACATATATATTACTCTGGTTTGAAACCAGGTACAATGTCATGTCTGTTGTATCGTTGTTAAGTAGATTCCTATGCTGCATATTGCAGGACAATCCGACTTTCGTTCTTAAGGATGTCTGCGATGACTGTCTCGCTCAAAACTGTAAATAACCCACAGTCAGATAGAAGCGACAGCATATGCCCCAATGAAAGATCGGTAAAATATTTTCAAACTCTGAGCCAGATAAAAAATATATACGTATATACTTTAGAAAAATGTATATCAACAAATGTATCCACGCACACAATACCACACACATATTTTTCATTATGTTACGAAACGAAATCACCTAATCTGTTTTTTTTAAACATTTGCTGATACATTTAATTAACATTTCAACAGCAGAGTTATAAAATTGGAAAAGACATGGGCAACTTCCTTGTTTGAAAATATCAATCAGGAAAGATCAAAATGTCAGATCATGTATCAAAGTCGACCACCTCCTTTATCACGCAATTATACTTCCGGCTATATCTATCTCTTTCATGTGTATTTATTTTGATCTTACCTTCACAGACACTCCCACTCTTATACCTGTCTCTACTATCCTTCCTTCCTCTACAAACATTTATTTCTCTTCATGTTAGTCTCCGACCCTCCATAAACATTTATATCTCTTCATGTTAGTCTCCGACCCTCCATAAACATTTATATCTCTTCATGTTAGTCTCCGACCCTCCATAAACATTTATATCTCGTCATGTTAGTCTCCGACCCTCCATAAACATTTATATCTCTTCATGTTAGTCTCCGACCCTCCATAAACATTTATATCTCGTCATGTTAGTCTCCGACCCTCCATAAACATTTATATCTCGTCATGTTAGTCTCCGACCCTCCATAAACATTTATATCTCTTCATGTTAGTCTCCGACCCTCCATAAACATTTATATCTCTTCATGTTAGTCTCCGACCCTCCATAAACATTTATATCTCTTCATGTCAGTCTACAAACATTCAAACTTCTCTCAATCCCCTTTCCTCCATCTACAAACACTGGCACTTCTCCCAAACCCCGTTTCCTCCCTCTACAAACACTGGCACTTCTCTCAATCCCCTTTCCTCCCTCTACAAACACTGGCACTTCTCTCAATCCCCTTTCCTCCCTCTACAAACACTGGCACTTCTCTCAATCCCCTTTCCTCCCTCTACAAACATTCGCATTAATCCCCGTCATCATCCCTCTCACCACAAACATGTACACCTTTCCATCATCTTCTCTCTGTACCAGACTCTATCTCTCTACAAACATTCATAAACCTCGCCTTAATCCTTTCAGCCCCATTCACATTCATCTCTCTCTCTCTCTCTCTCTCTCTCTCTCTCTCTCTCTCTCTCCGATATGCTCCCACCATTCCAATATTAGATCACATACATCAAAAGACATTGTTAACATCAGTTTATGTTAAAAATAAATGGTAATTATATTTCTGATAAATCCTTGTACTTTAGCAGATCTGTGTTTTTAACGGAATTTTAAATCAAGTTCTCAACATAAAAGATGTTTGTTGCAGTTACATGTTTCTTCTTTGTCAGATCTTGCTGTCTGTCTCACATATGTTGTTGTTGTCACGGATCCAGCAGCATTCAGGCTCTCGCCCTTAGGCCCAATGCCATGTAATGGTATCTGCACGTGTTTGTTAGCGCGTATATAGCCGATGTCTTTGCCTGTGTCGATCTATCTTTCCTTTTCGTCCATACCTGTTGCCAAAGTAGGCTTCGAGCATCTATGTTCCATTATCCTGGACATACACAAAATGATATGTGGTATTTCCATGTGGAACCAAGTGCTCCTTAGCAAGGCTGAAAGAAAAGGGCCCCTATCAATGCGTGTAATGTCTTAAAACATCAAATGAAGAGGTTTCTTTGTGAGATCAAAAGATAGAAGCGCACGGTCTGCTGGATCGATAACCAACCAGCCCTGCGACTAGTCAGCGCGTCATGGGAAAACACATTACTACAGACATTGAAGAGGACACAGTGTCCCCTGACGCGGGCTACACTGTGTGGAGCTATCTTCAGTGACGGCTCATGTTTCCTACAGGGCAGAGTGGAGAAGTCAGACCCAATACGGGTTACAAGTTTCCTTCACATGCCGCCCTTATTGATTGAGGCAGAGGCACTGAGGGCGGCAGTGGAAGAAATTGTGACACATAAAGAAAATGAAAGCCATATAGTCCTGCTTACAGATGCTCTCGCCGTAGTCACAGCGCTAAAAAGCCAGAAAAACACTGAGGTTAATGACTTAAGAGCAGCACTCTGTCAACTATGCCAGCAGTCCGCACCAAAAAGGATAGTGGTACAGTGGGTCCCATCACACTGCAACATCCAAGGCAACGAGGAGGCATACAGACTGGCAAAAGAAGGTGCAAGACTACCACAAACAGATACTAGTATGACGTACGAAGAGTCAAAACGGCTTATTAAAGCCAGATACATGACCAAATGGGAAACTGAACATACCGGCTACACCAAAAACGATGCCTATTACCAGTTGAACAGAAGAGAGCAGGTCGTTGTCTTCAGACTTCGCACTGACCACAATAGACTGAGGTACCACCTATTCAACAAATTGAAGATAGGTGGTACCGACGAATGCCCGTGTGGTACCGAGAAAATGACCGCTGAGCATCTGCTGCAGAACTGCCCGACATACGAGGATCAGAGAGAGCAGATGTGGCCATCACCAGTGGAACCACAAGACAAGCTCTATGGCAGTGTCGACAGCCTCAGGATGACCGCCGCTTTTTTCGAAAAAATAATGGTTACTGTCTGACTGCGTACGATGAAGAAGAAGAAGAAGAAGATTGATTTATTAGTCATTTGTTTATCTCCTCGCCAGTGGTTCCCCTGTGTGACAGCGATCAGAATTCAACAACTACCACACCGATTACATGTCCTTACAGAAGACTATTCGATCAAGCGTAGGAACCTCCACATTCACAGATAAACGTTTGAAGAGTGTGGAGAAGCCTTCTGAATTTGAAAAAAAACCAACAACTATTTAACAAATAACTGTTAGAAAACAGAAAAAAAACTAAAGAATAAATAACCGTTATAATTACACAGAAAAAAAAACTATCGTACAAATAGCCGTTATATGACACACAAAATTATATTACAAATAGCCGTTATATGACACACACAAAAACTATACAACAAATAGCCGTTATATGACACACAAAATTATATAACAAATAGCCGTTATATGACACACACAAAAAACTATATAACAAATAGCCGTTATATGACACACAAAAAACTATATAACAAATAACCGTTATATGACACACACAAAATTATATAACAAATAGCCGTTATATGACACAGAATTATATAACAAATAGCCGTTATATGACACACAAAAACTATATAACAAATAGCCGTTATATGACACACAAAAAGCTATAGTACAAATAGCCGCTATATGACACACACAAAACTATAGTACAAATAACCGTTATATGGCACAGAATAAAAAGGCTATAAATTGTCATTTCCTGGGATCGGTGGAAGCAGATAAAGAGGCTTTTGCGACATACCTTTTCTGATTCTTTGATACCCCATCACTTCGGCCGCCAGTGCCATTTTTTATGTTTGCTTATCAAGTGTCTCTGACTCATTCCCAAATGACAGGATTGGCTCGACTTAACAGTCAAGACTTTCTATTTTGTTTCAGTGAATAAAATTATATCCACAGGGTAATTCTACATTGTTTAGAATGCGGTATTTGTGGGAACTATTCTTATTTTATTACTTGAATGAGCGGAAGGCAGTGTTAGGATGCGGGTCTTCTAGTTAGGAGAAACCGGAACAATCATGTAAGACAGACATTGGGGATCAAGATGCTGAGCATCGCATGAGCTGCAGTTGTCAGCGACTCATAGCTGACTGCTAGCGTCAGGGCCAGCGAACCAGAGCTGCCAAGACCCTTCTACACCTCCACGCGGTGATCCTGGATAACAGGCTGCAGCAGGGCAGACTGGCTAAGGAGAAGAGATCGAAGAGGGAATGCTAACCCGGTACTCAATGATTGCTTGCTAAAGTCGGATGTGTTGGACTGAAAGGTGCACATATCGCAGTCAAGCTGTAAACTACGACTCAACGCATTCCGTTCTCTGGATTGCATTATGCTACGTAAGCCTTTTCAGTGTTCGGTAGTTGGAGATTGAGAATGAACGAAGCCAAGACAGACATTGTTTCAATCTGGGGTAAAATGGTAACCTATCCTGCATATTGCATTGCAAGTCCAAGTCAAGCTACTTGTAATCCTCAGAACTATATGACCGGCCTCTTTCGCCTTCTTTCACCCAGGGGTGCATAGGTCATCAACCAACCATATCTCTTTCGCCTTCTATCACCCAGCGGTGCATAGGTCATCAACCAACCATATCTCTTTCGCCTTCTATCACCCAGCGGTGCATAGGTCATCAACCAACCATATCTCTTTCGCCTTCTTTCACCCAGGGGTGCATAGGTCATCAACCAACCATATCTCTTTCGCCTTCTATCACCCAGCGGTGCATAGGCATCAACCAACCCTCGCCAAGCAGCTCTGTAATATGCAACCTTTTCCATTTCCTTCCAGCTTTTTCATGTTTTCTTTACTTCCGCGTCCAGATCTCGTCTCCATGTATTCATTGTTCTGCCTATCCTCCCCCTCTCTGTAGGTTCCGTGATAAAGATTGCCTAGTAATACTGACCTGGTGGTTTCTTAATGTATGTCCCATCCATCTTCACTTTCTTCCTAAGATTTCCTGTTCCAATTTACCTTGTCCCGCTCTCTTCCACAGTCTGTCGTTCGTAACTCTGTCAAATAATTTTATACCAAGAATCTTTCTCATGCATCTGTTGACAAAACCCTGCAGTCTCCTGTCATACTGATCCTTTGGTCATCCTCCAGGTTTCCACTCCATACAGCAAGACTGGCTTCACATTTGAATTGAAAATCCTTATTTTTGTCTTCCTTCTTATTTCCTTGGTTCCATCTGAGTTTCAACATTCCGCATGCAACTCTTGCTTTTTGTATCCTCGCCTGTCCCTCCTTCCTTGTTGATGATACTTCCTAGGTATGTAAATACCTCTACCTCTTTTAGTGGCGTTCCTCTCAGCCTGATTGATTCTGTGTTTGCTTCATTGACCCTAATTATTGTTGTCAATTCCTCATGACTCTTTAAACCGACTATTTGCCAACAGAAACAGGAATTGCGCTGCAAAGAAAATTTGTTTAAGATTGTATTATTTATTTCTCACAAACTTTTAATTTTAATTAGAGAGTGTATCATTGAGTCCTGACATATTAAATAAATAGTGTATCATTGAGTTCAGACATAACATTACAAGAAACAACGATGAACAATGACAAGCGAAGTCTTCGATCTTCAATAATGGAAAGCCGATTCGTAGTTGCATTTATAAAAAATGTAGACACACAGAACAACTATTGTTGAACCACTTTCAAAGCACATATATCAATCATCAACACGCTAAACGTAATCACATTGATAGCCAGCGATTGAAGAAAGCTTGTAAAAAATAAACCAACATTTAAAAAATACCTTTGCCCACCAACAATTCGATAGTAATGCATTTGATTTGATTGTTCGGCATCGCTACAGGTTTATCAACGAGTCATTGGATGTTACTCATTGCAGTTTAATTTTAACAATATCCTTATTTGTATATCATTGATGGGAGCAAAGAGAAATCAGGGTCAGGCGAACCTTGGTAATCAATGTGGGAGTGAAGAGTAATCAGGGTCAGGTTACTGATTAAGGTGGGAGTGACGAGTAATTCGGGTCAGGTTACTGATCAAGGTGGGAGTGACGAGTAAGTAGGGTCAGGTTATTGATCAAGGCGAGAGTGACGAGTAATTAGGGTCAGGTGAAACGTACTGATCAAGGTGGGAGTGAAGAGTAATCATGGTCAGATGAAACATACTGGTCAAGGTGGGAGTGAAGAGTAATCAAGGTCAGGTGAACCATGCTGATCAGAACACCAGCTCACGTTTTAGTTCATGCTACTGGAAACACCATATGTCACAACAGCCTAGACTGCGCGGAAGAGAACGGAACTGTAACCCTTATAGCGATGAGCTTACGAAGAAGCTTGAACCAACGTGTTTGTCATGTGTTGATGACGACATGGGTATGGCAGCAATCAATCAACCAATTAATCTAAACCTTTAAGATCCCAGACGAACATAGGGCCTTTAACAAATATTTGCCCTCCCTGCCTATCTTATGTCAACCGATCAAACTCTGGTCCCGATTTACTTCATTTTGCCACAAGCTACCTTCTCCATGTGCCTTGGTCTGCCTTTGTTTTATGCCTTGTAGGTTTCAGAACAGAGACTCTCTGGTAATACTATCAGTGTGCTTTTTTAATGTGTACCTACTCAAAGATCAGCTCTATGACATCCCCACAAGGGTTAATGACCTTGTCTGCATCGCCACCATAGGTCCACATTAAAGATCTTGCCGTACCATTTCAAACCGTCAATTCAGCGAAGACATTCGCTGATGACAATTTGAACTGTTCTTGTAGATTCCTTCGGTGTACCCCAAGCTATAGAGCCATAAAGGAGGATAGATTTGACATTGAATCAAAAAATTAACAATTTCGTCGACGACCTAATGTCCTTTGATTTCCATAAGTTCCTCATTCCAATTTGTATTAGGTTAAAGATGTATAGTTCTGGATTCTACTGACAAAGGAACGTACATTTCCACCCCAGATCGTAGTCATTCGGGTGATATAAGGATGAATTTGCCAGTGTATGGATGCGAGTGTATATCTGTGTCTGTTTGTAAGGGAAGGAAGACTAACGTCTGGTCATGCAAAACACACTGACCAGACATGTTTAGTCAGGGTCAGGCAAAACACACTGATCAGACATGTTAAGTCAGGGTCAGGCAAAACACACTGATCAGACATGTTAGTCAGGATCAGGCAAAACACACTGATCAGACATGTTTAGTCAGGGTCAGGCAAAACACACTGATCAGACATGTTTAGTCAGGGTCAGGCAAAACATACTGATCAGACATGTTAGTCAGGGTCAGGCAAAACACACCGATCAGACATGTTAGTCAGGGTCAGGCAAAACATACTGATCAGACATGTTAGTCAGGTTCAGGCAAAACATACTGATCAGACATGTTAGTCAGGGTCAGGCAAAACAGATTGATCAGACAAGTTAGTCAGGGTCAGGCAAAACACACTGATCAGACATGTTAGTCAGGGTCAGGCAAAACATACTGATCAGACATGTTAGTCAGGTTCAGGCAAAACATACTGATCAGACATGTTAGTTAGGGTCAGGCAAAACATACTGATCAGACATGTTGGTCAGGGTCAGACAAAACATACTGATCAGATATGTTTAGTCAGGGTCAGGCAAAACACACTGATCAGACATGTTTAGTCAGGGTCAGGCTAAACATACTGATCAGACATGTTTAGTCAGGGTCAGGCAAACCACACTGATCAGACATGTTTAGTCAGGGTCAGGCAAAACACACTGATCAGACATGTTTAGTTAGGGTCAGGCAAAACACACTGATCAGACATGTTTAGTCAGGGTCAGGCAAAACACACTGATCAGACATGTTTAGTCAGGGTCAGGCTAAACACACTGATCAGACATGTTTAGTCAGGGTCAGGCAAAACACACTGATCAGACATGTTTAGTCGGGGTCAGGCAAACCACACTGATCAGACATGTTTAGTCAGGGTCACGCAAAACACACTGGTCAGACATGTTTAGTCAGGGTTAGGTAAAACACACTGATCAGACATGTAAGGTTCAGGCAAAATATACTAGCCAAGATCCTCACTTCGGCTTCCACACAGCCCTTCCTGGTACGGGCGGCTTTCTCGACAGTATGGCTAACGAGGTGAAGGATCGACGTGATCCCCGTAGTTGTGAGTGACACGCTCCGGTCTACCTTCATCAACCCGCTCGGAATGTGAGGAAATCTTCGACAACCCGCCACTTAACGATCTTTTTAGAGCGCACAAAAGAGTAATCCTAATCATTGTAGATATTCAACAACAATCTGTTTGTAAAGTGGACGTATTTACCAATGTATGGATACGTGTGTGTGTATCTGTTTGTAAAGTGGACGTATTTGCTAATGTATGGATACGTGTGTGCATATCTGTTTGTAAAGTGGACGTATTTGCCAATGTATGGATGCGTGTGTGTGTATCTGTTTGTAAAGTGGACGTATTTGCTAATGTATGGATACGTGTGTGTATCTGTTTGTAAAGTGGGCGTATTTGTCAGTGTACGAATACGTGTGTGCATCTGTTTGTAAAGTGGACGTATTTGCCAGTGTATGAATACGTGTGTGTATCTGTTTGTAAAGTGGACGTATTTGCCAATGCATGGATGTGTGTTCGTATATTGGTAATGTTGACGTATTCACCAGTGTAATTTACCAGCATAAACCAGTGTGATGTGTGTGTGCATCTGTTCGTAATGTGTTAAAATAAGGCGAGGCTGCAGCGGCTCTGTGGATGTATATAATAGGAACAAAATTTGAAAAAAATGTGTAAAATTTGTTTAAGGTTGAGTTTAATCAAAATTTAAAAATGGGTATGATCAGATACCGCACCGAGACGAGAACACAAACAAAACCTACGTTATGAACAATAGGCCTTCATCAGGGACAACAATACTGAACTAACAAATCAACATATAAGGAAAAAATGGTCAACTTATCTGATAGTAGACCCAGTCTGTCTCAGACTGTTGCTAATCGCTTCTGTGCGTGGAAAAGTGTTCATACCGAGAAAAATCCCCCACATGCCCAATCAAAACGGACAGAAAGTTATTTCGAATCCGGTATGTTAGAATTACAAACCAAGCGTACTCTCGATTTACACCCATACACAACGCACACCCCCCCCCCCCCCCCCAACCCCACCCCCCAACCCCGTTCCCTCACATATAATGGATGCAGCTTCGTCTTTTGTATGTAACGTGATATCGTCATAGTTATCATCACCAGGTGTGTCTATGTAACAACCGAGGTAAAATGAAAGAGTCAACATAGTTGAGCTCGCGCAAGGAGCATTCAAAATCATAATTGGTGTCTCTACTCGGCTTATGTGTAGACACCATTGACAGGATATCCTAGAAAGTGAAATTAATTTTATTTTGTAGCTGAGAACGGACATAGGACAGAAGAGCCATTTCATCAACAAAGATCAAATCGTGGTTGCTTTTTCCAATCAAAAAGAAATGCCATTTCAGTTGGACAAATTAGTATGTCTCATAACGCATTCAATAGCCAACAGAAAGAGAATTGGAGACAAGAGACATCCTGTCGCACATCAGTCTTAATCCTAAATGGCTCGGAAAGCTGACCTACATGAAAAACTCAGCACAACATATCCATATTTGTGTTTTAATAATGTCAATGCAATTCACGGGCATTCCATAATGTCGGAGTAATTTCCAGGGCGAGTCTCTGTCAAAACTGTCAAACCCTTTTACATTATCCAGAAACTCGACATAAAGCGGGGAGGTCCATTTTGCAATTTTCTCAACTATTATACACAGTGTAGCAGCATGGGCAGCACTCGATCAATGTTAGCAAACGCCTGCCTGTTCCTCACTTAACTAGACGTCAATGGTCTCGTTCAATCGCTTGAGCAGTATCCTATACAACATTATCCGTTAGTAACTTATGAACTGTTCTAGGTACCATTTCTTCTGCAACTTCACCGCATAACCTTACTTTCAGCTTGTTGGTATTTCATTTCTCTCTAACTCTACTCAGCAACAGTAAAACTATTTCCATATAACTAACACAACTGATAAACTATATATCTATACCAATTTTGCGATACGAATGTCGAATGTAGTCCTTCTACAATGAGATGAAAATTGCAGCGTTTGAAATTAATTGTCCAATAAAAGTCATGAATGCCATCAGAGGAGATACAATGGGAAATTATGGCATTTGCCATGTGGTGAGAACTGTCTTTTGTGCTGAGTACAGTTCTAGACAAATAATAAAATGGTTCTTCATATTATGATAATGCAGTCTAATCAACTACCACTACACGCTTACAGCACAACACGGTATTGCTACAAAACTAGAGGAAGAAAACGTAGTAGATAGAAAGATGACATAAATAAATTCCTACAACCAACACTCGCTTACACAACCAACACTCGCTTACACAACCAACACTTGCTTACACAACCAACACTCGCTTACACAACCAACACTTGCTTACACAACCAACACTCGCTTACACAACCAACACTCGCTTACACAACCAACACTTGCTTACACAACCAACACTCGCTTACACAACCAACACTCGCTTACACAACCAACACTCGCTTACACAACCAACACTTGCTTACACAACCAACACTCGCTTATACAACCAATACTCGCTTACACAACCAACACTTGCTTACACAACCAACACTTGCTTACACAACCAACACTTGCTTACACAACCAACACTTGCTTACACAACCAACACTTGCTTACACAACCAACACTTGCTTACACAACCAACACTCGCTTACACAACCAACACTTGCTTACACAACCAACACTTGCTTACACAACCAACACTCGCTTACACAACCAACACTTGCTTACACAACCAACACTTGCTTACACAACCAACACAATATACTTCTTCAAAAAATACAACGGAAGTTCCACACTACACAGGCAAACAGGAAAGTAAATGTGAAATATGAACTAACACAAAAGCAAGCAGTATTTAAAATATATTGTTTGAATTTGTTGCTGCCCATATACAACGTTAATACGGGTCTAAGGTGACTTGTTAAAAAGCAATTCTACTTACAGTAATCGTGCTGCTCCTCCAAAGACGTCCGCAAGAGCTGACCAAGGCATAATCAAGTCGGTCACGACTTCCGGTAACTGTCAATTCTGGCTTTTGGTAACACCCTGCACGTTCAGATCTTACACTTGTGTTGTAGATTAAACTAATCTTGGTGACACCCAGTACGTTCTGAGATTACACTTGTGTTGTAGATGAAAGTAATCTTAGCAAAACCCAGTACGTTTAGAACTTACACTTGTGTTGTTGTAGATGAAAGTAATCTTGGTAACATCCAGCACGTTCAGAACTTACACGTGTTGTAGATTAAACTAATCTTGGCGACACCCAGTACGTTCTGAGATTACACTAGTGTTGTAGATGAAAGTAGTCTTGGCAAAACCCTGTACGTTTAGAAATTACACTTGTGTTGTTGTAGATGAAAGTAATCTTTGCAAAACCCAGTACGTTCTGAGATTACACTTGTGTTGTAGATGAAAGTAATCTTTGCAAAACCCAGTACCTTCTGAGATTACACTTGTGTTGTTGTAGATGAAAGTAATTTTGGTAACACCCAGTACTTTTTGAGATTACACGTGTGTTGTTGTAGATTAAAATAATCTTGGCGACACCCAGTACGTTCTGAGATTACACTTGTGTTGTTGTAGATTAAAATAATCTTGGCGACACCCAGTACGTTCAGATCGTACACTTGTGTTGTTGTAGATTAAAATAATCTTTGCGACACCCAGTACGTATAGAACTTACATTTGTGTTGTTGTAGATGAACATAATCTTGGTAACACCTAGTACATTCTGAGATTGCACTTGTGTTGTTGTAGATGAAAATAATCAAACTTTGAGCTGGTACAACCGAAGAACTTGTTATTGAGTTAAAAGTCCATCTTCATTTCTAATGAAAGCATTGCCCATTTAAATATAGTCTTTCTGACTATTATTTGGCGCGTCGGCCATACACAATAATCGAATGAGAAAGATTGGAAAGCAGTGAGCCAGACATTAGAGATGTATTTATATTCAAAGCTGTTGGCACAATCATACACATATACATACACACATACTCACAAACAAGCACGCACGCCAGCACGAAGGCGCTCGCACGCGCGCCTGCGCTCACACACACACACATCTGCTTTTTTCCTTCTTCATTATAATACGCCATCGATTGTAATTCTCGTCTCTCAATTTCTGTACTAAGTACACAAAGAATTATAATAGACGATTATAAGATGCTAAATTGCTCCAAACTAAATTCTCAAATAAATAAAATGACTAAGAACGAATATGTATATATGAAAGGAAAAGACAAAATAGATCCAAATGGATACAGGCCTATCAGCCTACTGAGCTGTGTCGGCAAACTGATGGAACGTATGATAAACACCAGACTGATGTGGCATCTGGAAGAAAAACGAATACTAATTCCACAGCAAGCAGGCTTTAGACAGCACAGATCCACTGAGGACCAGGTCATCCTCATAACCCAGGAAATAGAATATGCCTACCAGGCACAGAAACACACAGTAGCGATTTGGTTGGACCTGGAAAAGGCTATTGACAAAGTCTGGAAAGACGGACTTAGAGTCAAGCTAACGAGAAGTGAAGTTTGTGGGAGAATGTACAAGTGGATCAACCACTACCTCAAAAACAGAACGGCCAGAGTCCAAGTACAAGGGCAGATGAGCAAAAAATGAGTACCCCAAGGAGGAGTACTGTCACCCACACTCTTCCTGGTGTATATAAACGACATTACAGAGAATATACCAAGAAGAGTCCATAGCTCAATGTTTGCAGACGATCTGGCTATGTGGACCTCTGAAAAGAATCTCATCATAGCAAGAAATCGGATGCAGCAGGCCCTAACATCGCTGGAAGAGTGGGCGAACTCATGGCTGGTCAAAATAAACGAGAAGAAAACCACATGTACAATATTCTCGCTTTCAATCAAACCCCAAAACACCGAATTAAGTCTAATTGGCAAATTCCTGCAGCCAAACGACAACCCAAACTATCTGGGTGTCACATTTGATCGGCGCATGACATGGAAAAATCAGATCGAGAGAAACCGAATGAGAGCCAGAGAACGAATGGCAATCATGAGGAAACTTGCTGGCACAAGCTGGGGAGCAGACGAAAGTATACTAAAGAAACTGTACACTGGAAGAGTGAGACCAGTTCTCGAGTATGGCATTCCGGCATGGACAACAGCAGCAAAGGCGAACTTCAATAAAGTAAGCAAACTTCAAAACCAAGCCATGAGAATTATAACAGGAGGCATGAAGTCAACGCCAATTGTAAAACTTGAAAAGATTACAAAACTGCAATCCATGACCGATAGAAGAGACTGCAGAGCCCAGCTGCAGTCAGAGAAACTCCGAAGACTGACTGACCATCCAATGCACCAGAGACTAAACAATTTGGGAAATGTGAAACTTAAGCGGAGAAACTTTGCTGAAATAGCCAAAGCAAAGATGCACGAAGATCCCATAAACGCACTAACAACACTAAAGCCCATCACTACTGTACGAAAACCTACCTGGAGGCAGGATATATTTCCAGAGGTGGTAGAAATATACCAGGTATTGGACACAAAAACGGCCAGACTGAAAAAGAAAGGAGAGATACTACCCTAAGCTTTATATCGAAAAACTAACCAAGCATGGACTGGACCCATGCATACACCGACGGTTCTGTAACAAACACTACACAGAACGGAGGGGCAGGAGCATTCCTGAACCTACCAAATGGCAGAAAAATAACACTGTCATTCGCTACTGGTAAGTACACAAGCAATTTCAGAGCAGAGGCAGAGGCACTGAGGGCGGCAGTGGAAGAAATGGTAACACACAGTGAAAATGAGAGCCATATAGTCCTGCTGACAGATGCTCTCGAAGTAGTCACAGCGCTAAAAAGCCAGAAAAACACTGAGCTTAATGACTTAAGAGCAGCACTCTGCAAACTGTGCCAGCAGTCCGCACCAAAAAGGGTAGTGGTACAGTGGGTCCCGTCACACTGCAACATCCAAGGCAACGAGGAGGCAGACAGACTGGCAAAAGAAGGTGCAAGGCTACCACAAACAGATACCAGTATGACGTACGAAGAGTCAAAACGGCTTATCAAAGCCAGATACATGACCACATGGGAAACTGAACATACCGGCTACACCAAAAACGATGCCTATTACCAGTTGAACAGAAGAGAGCAGGTCGTTGTCTTTAGACTTCGCACTGGCCACAATAGACCTATTCAACAAATTGAAGATAGGTGGTACCGACGAATGCCCGTGTGGTACCGGGAAAATGACCGCTGAGCATCTGCTGCAGAACTGCCCAACATACAAGGATCAGAGAGAGCAGATGTGGCCATCACCAGTGGCAACACAAGACAAGCTCTATGGCAGTGTCGACAGCCTCAGAATGACCGCCGCTTTTTTCGAAAAAATAATGGTTACTGTCTGACTGCGTACGATGAATAAGAAGAAGAAGAAGAAGAATATGTAAATGGTTCTGTATCAAATATCACATCGATCTGAAACAATATCAAAGTCAACTTCAAATTCAGTGCGATCCTTTTTAATCCTTTGTCGAGTCGTTCATTTCCATATCGTCCTCCAGCAACCGAGAGCATTGGTGATGCAAGATTTATGAAAATAAGTGCTTCATTTTTATCTCTGGGATTTGATTCCCAGTCGTTGATTCTCATTCTGCAAATTTGATGGGGGCGCGTTCTTAATTATTGCCGAAGGTATCAGCGGAAGTTTGTGAGCAAAAATCTCGGATTCCTTTCCCATTATCAAGTAATTGTTAACTGGTTTGTTGACTGAAATGTCGAGTGTCTTCAGGGGCTTGTCACGTCACCATGAATAACACAAATATCACTATACTGTTGATTGAGCATCAATAATGTTTACCAGTTCCAGACAAATGGTCACCAAATGCATTAAACATTAGTAGGCTAGTTAGATTAGAAAACATTTAATGGGCTCTTTTCTAGACACTATGTATCCAGTCTTCTTTCATAGAAGCTATTCGTCCATTTGTTTGTGCACGGACAATGAGTTCTTTTGGCAAAATGTCATTTTACGGTACGTTTTTGAGGTTTACAATTAAATATGGCAGCTGACTGGACCATCTGCAGTTATATATAGCTCCACAGTGATATTGTACGTTTTGCAGCCTGTACTCACAATATTTTGTCTCTTTAGCACCTTTAGAGTTGGCAGTGTCGTATTGTGGTAAACCGATGAGACGGGATTCTCATCAATTTTTACGATTGAACTAAACTCAAAATGTTGTATTCTCGTTCGTCTTCTTTTGTTTGCTTGGAGTATGTCTACATCTGCAAAGTTGTCTCACTGGCTTGTGCAGCGCACACGTAGGTCCATATAGTTTCCCTTCCAATGCTGTTTCTCTGGACCAGTGTGTCCATCTAAGTATATAATATTCTGGGCAGTCCTGAAGTATATGCTTTGCAGTCTCGGGTGCCTGTCCACATGTACACATACTTGAGCTGCCAATCCTAAATGTTGTATACATGTGGCTGCGGAGTTGGTTGTGTCCCGTTCTGAGGCGCAGTATGACAATCTGACCTTGACTACTTATATTATGACCATATGTGCACCATATCACAAGGTAATATGCATACATTGCCACTTTCACCCCACTTGGCAGTTCGGTAATCAGGTCGTTAATGTAGACTATGAAAAGTGTAGGGGAAAGCACGCTACCCTGCGGTACACCATGGCGTAGTAAAATTGTTTTACTCTTCAGTCCATTTAGTTTTACTCTGGCTCTTCTATTATACAGGTATTCTTTTAGCCCCTTTTACATCGTGCCTTTTACTTTATTGTTTCTCATTTTCTTCAAGAGTCTTTCTTTTCATACCTTGATAAATGCTTTCCTTAGGTCTATCCATGCTGCTAGTACCAGTTTCTTGTCTTGGAAAGCATTAGCAATCTCTTGGGAAAGATAAGTTGCTTGGTCCTCAGTAGAGAAGCATTTTTGAAAACTCCCTTGCCGTGACACAAGGAGGTTCTCACTCTCAATGTACCACTGCATCATTAGATTAATCATACGCTCCATTGTTTTACAAAAACAACTTGTAAGGATAATTGGTCTATAGCTGGATGTTGTGGAATTGTCTTTCCCTTGTTTTAGGAGCGGTATCATAAGTGCTTCTGTCCAGATCTGAGGGACTATGCCTGGGATCCAACTGGCATTGAAGATCTGTAGCAGTTTTCTCTTCCTTGGTACTTCCAAGTTCTTAATCATTTCGTTTGATACCCCGTCAGCTCCTGGCGACTTTCTCATTTTTAATTTGGCTAATGATAGCTCCGGTTCTCTGATAGTGAATGGGGTCTCCATAACCTCTGGTATAGTTTCATCACTTCCTATATTTTGTTGTTTCTCTCTGATCTCCTGCTGTTTCTCTGTACTAACTTTAATGTTATTGTCTAAAGCAAAGGAATGTCCTGAATTAGATCACCCGTCACTGAAAGTTTCCATTAAAAGTCTACGTGAAGTTTTCGACCCAGTAACGGAAGTCCGTCGCCGTGACGGATAAACCTATTGCATAGAATTCTCGTGTCATTGAAAGTTCTTTCTTCTGATCCGATGAATTTTACCATTTCTCTGGCACTGCTTGATAAATCATGCGTAGTATCTTTTCGTGAGTCTACGTTGCAAAGCTTCTCACAACTTCATTTATCTTCGAGCAACGCGAACCATCAGTACGCACTGTTCTTCTTCTTCTTCTTCTTCTTCGTACGCAGTCAGACAGTAACCATTATTTTTTCGAAAAAAGTGGCGGTCATCCTGAGGCTGTCGCCACTGCCATAGAGCTTGTCTTGCAGTTCCACTGGTGATGGCCACATCTGCTCTCTCTGATCCTCGTATGTCGGGCAGTTCTGCAGCAGATGTTCAGCGGTCATTTTACCGGTACTGCACGGCCATTCGTCGGTACCACCTATCTTCAATTTGTTGAATAGGTGGTACCTCAGTCTTTTGTGGCCAGTGCGAAGTCTGAAGACAACGACCTGCTCTCTTCGGTTCAACTGGTAATAGGTATCGTTTTTGGTGTAACCAGTATGTTCGGTTTCCCATTTGGTCATGTATCTGGCTTTGATAAGCCGTTTTGACTCTTCGTACGTTATACTAGTATCTGTTTGTGGTAGTCTTGCGCCATTCTTTTGCCAGTCTGTCTGCCTCCTCGTTGACTTGGATGTTGCAGTGTGATGGGACCCACTGTACCACTACCCTTTTTGGTGCTGCTCTTAAGTCATTAAGCTCAGTGTTTTTCTGGCTTTGTAGCGCTGTGACTACGGCGAGAGCATCTGTAAGCAGGACTATATGGCTTTCATTTTCTTTATGTGTCACCATTTCTTCCACTGCCGCCCTCAGTGCCTCTGCCTCCGCTCTGAAATTGCTTGTATACTTACCAGCAGCGAATGACAGTGTTATTTTTCTGCCATTTGGTAGGTTCAGGAATGCTCCTGTTCCTCCGTTATGTGTAGTGTTTGTTACAGAACCGTCGGTGTATGCATGGGTCCAGTTCATGCTTGGGTAGTTTTCCGATATAAAGCTTAGGGTAGTATCTCTCCTTTCTTTTTCAGTCTGGCCGTTTTTGTTTCCAATACCTGGTATATTTTCTACCACCTCTGGAAATATATCCTGCCTCCAGGTAGGTTTTCGTACAGTAGTGATGGGTTTTGGTGTTGTTAGTGCGTTTATGGGATCTTCGTGCATCTTTGCTTTGGCTATTTCTGCAAAGTTTCTCCGCTTTAGTTTCCCATTTCCCAAATTGTTTAGTCTCTGGTGCATTGGATGGTCGATCAGTCTTCGGAGTTTCTCTGACTGCAGCTGGGCTCTGCAGTCTCTTCTATCGGTCATGGATTGCAGTTTTGTAATCTTTTCAAGTTCTACAATTGGCGTTGACTTCATGCCTCCTGTTATAACTCTTATGGCTTGGTTTTGAAGTTTGCTTACTTTATTGAAGTTTGCCTTTGCTGCTGTTGTCCATGCCGCAATGCCATACTCGAGAACTGGTCTCACTCTTCCAGTGTACAGTTTCTTTAGTATGCTTTCGTCTGCTCCCCAGCTTGTGCCAGCAAGTTTCCTCATGATTGCCATTCTTTCTCTGGCTCTCATTCGGTTTCTCTCGATCTGACTTTTCCATATCATGCGCCGATCAAATGTGACTCCCGGATAGTTTGGGTTGTCGTTTGGCTGCAGGAATTTGCCATTTAAACTTAACTTGGTATTTTGGGGTTTGATTGAAAGCGAGAATATTGTGCATGTGGTACGCACTGGTCGTCATTTAATATAAGGGACTAGGCACCTGTGTGTCTGCCCAGAGTGCAATGATGTAAATTCTTAACAGAGCAGAATGTAGTACTGGAGATATCCTTTTCTTAGGTACAGTAAAGCTCTTTGTTGTTGTCTTGCATGAAACATTTGCTTTACTAATGACTAATTGTGAACGCGCTGCTCTATTTTAATATTCTTATGTAAACAAAATAACTACTTTTCAACCCTTTCCCATAATGCAACATTTTGGACATTTTCTACGACAATAAAATACAAAAATTAACGAAACGTAAATAATGTAACAATGTTATAATATAACGAGCGGGAAGTTTCACTAAGAAATGCATGGGTTAGACAATGACAATGCCGCCTAAAATCCCGTCAACATGACGCCAGACAATTTTCATTTGACGGCGATTGTAAAAAGTCTCCTGATTTATTAGGGGACTAAACTGGTACAAAATGTGCGTCTTCGATTCGAAGAAATATATATGTGCATATATATATATATATATATATATATATATATATATATATATATATATATATACATATTTATATATATATATATAAATATATATATATATATAAATATATATATATATATAAATATATATATATATATATATATATATATATATATACTTATTACATATTTTTCTCAAACTGGGACAATTTGGAGAGTTTGCTAGAACAGAAAGTGAGCGCCTTCTATACGATTTTAGAAAGAGAGAAGTATATTCAGCTAAGTAATTATGGTTCAAAAAGGCTAAGTAATGAAGTGGTTAACCAAATAAAAAAAAAAACCCAATTATATAGTAATCATTTTTAATTACTTATTATTAAAAAGTTATTAATATTTATCACTAGCCTGAACTTCCTTTTACAATATAATCGCGTCGAAAAATTCACTACAATTTAGTACACAATTATCTTTACAGTTGAGTCAGTCATTCTACCTCTTTCTTCAGACCATATGTTATTCATTATTGAGAATATCCTTTCAATAGGTGCAGATGTTCCCGGCATGCTGAACATGTATTCTGTAATTTGGACATGATTTAACAATGACATGTTCTTTTCTTTGAAATGACTGAATAGTTGTATCCATATTTCTTAGGAACTTGTATTTATCTAAATGTCATAGCTTGCAGGCCAGAAAACCTTTTACAATCACCACCTCATCAAACAGTTCATCCAAGTTTATTGCACTATTTGAAAGAGTTTCATAAATTGTTTCATCTTATGCTTTAATTTCAAACCATGTTCATTCTTTGTTGTTCATCTAAATAAAAGATCTGCTCCACCAAAACTAGGCCATTGTTGAAGTCGAGTTTTCGTGTTTCCTAATTGACATTATCCAACGGTGCGCTTTTTGAATTCGTATATATTCCGCACTTTTTAATTTGTTGCCAAATAACCGGGACAAAATTACACTGACTGGGACGCCGGAACCACATCTTCAAAGCGGGACAGTCCCGGTCGAAGCGGAACGTATGGTAAGACATATATTTATATTTATATATATATATATATATATATATATATATATATATATATATATATATATATATATATATATATATATGGGTGTAAGTGTGTTCCCCTCTACTACCTTGTGTCCTAAGTCGCAGTGCGTTGTACTATGTTTTACACTTGAACGTTCCAGTGCCTTCGACTTCAGCACACAATTTGTATTGTTTATCTATGACTTTGCTGTTTCATGGATCCGAACACAAGGCAGGTTATGGTTTATTAGCCGTGTCACGAACGGTTTCATCCCCCTCCCCCTCTCGCGCTCTGTCCAATATCCCCTTCTACACTATTAATAAGATCAAGGTGTTGATCATTGAATGACTTGTCGGGGTCTGCGATCCAAAGCTGACTGTTAGCGTCAGTCTCAACGATCCAGAGCTGGCTGTTAGCGTCAGTCCCCGCCATCCAAAGCTGACCGTTAGCGTCAGTCCCAGCGATCCAAAGCTGACCGTTAGCGTCAGTCCCAGCGATCCAAAGCTGACCGTTAGCGTCAGTCCCAGCGATCCAAAGCTGACTGTTAGCGTCAGTCCCCGCGATCCAAAGCTGACCGTTAGCGTCAGTCCCAGCGATCCAAAGCTGACCGTTAGCGTCAGTCCCCGCGATACAAAGCTGACCTTTAGCGTCAGTCTCGACGATCCAGAGCTGACTGTGAGCGTCAGTCCCAGCGATCCAGAGCTGGCTGTTAGCATCAGTCTCAACGATCCAAAGCTGACCGTTAGCGTCAGTCCCAGCGATCTAGAGCTGACTGTTAGCGTCAGTCCCCGCGATCCAAAGCTGCCCGTTAGCGTCAGTTCCCGCAATCCAGAGCTGGATGTTATCGTCCGTCCCCCCAATCCAGAGCTGGCTGTTAGCGTCAGTTTCAACGATCCAAAGCTGACCGTTAGCGTCAGTTCCAGAGATCCAAAGCTGACTGTTAGCGTCAGTCTCCGCGATCCAGAGCTAACAAGACCGTTTCCACCTCCACGTGGTGATCCTGCATAACAGGCTGCAGCAGGGCAGCTGGCTAAGGAGAAAGGATCGAAGAGCGAAGGCAATCCGGTACCAAGACTGGCTAAGGAGAAAGGATCGAAGTGGGAATACTAACCCAGTACCCAGACTGGCTAAGGAGAAGGGATCGAAGATTGAAGGCTTACCCGGTACCCAGACTGGCTAAGGAGAAAGGATCGAAGAGTGAAGGCTTACCCGGTACCAAAAAATAGCATGCTGAAGTCGGATGTGCCAGACAGAAAATTGCAAATATCCCAGTCAAGCTGTAAAGTATGACACAGCACAATCCGCTTTCCGACTACATTTTGCTACTTGCAATGCATTCTCAGTGCTTGGTTGCTGGGTTTGAAAATGAACGACTTAGACCAAGAAAAAGACATATTAATTAAAACTGAAAAATGTGCTGCAAAATCTACATTAAAATGTCGATAAACTCAACGACATACATCGGCCAGTTCGGTGAGAGTGCAAATATCAAAACATAACAGCCTACGATACGACTAACATGTCTTCGTCAAGCGATGATAATACAATTGATAATAACTAAGGAACCTAGCCGGGGAGGGTGACAGTAAATAAACAGTTTGCTGATCTGTCACAAACGAGGAGATCGAAATGTGTAAATAAGGAAAGCGACGGAAAGGACGAAGTTCGTATGGTCGTAAAACGGGTTTTATTTTGATTCTGTACCAGTTCGTTAACTTATCTATACGTAAATATTATTTTATCGGATTTTACACTCTGCACCGCAGCAGCTCCGCTTTATATTTTACAGAAATACTAAAGTTAATAAGGACTGCAGTAAAGTTGATAAACATTTGGGATTGACAAGCACACAACAAGGTAAACTTACAGTTTTACAAATGAATAGTAACGGGCAAGGCTTTTATCATGGACCACGCAAGAGGAAAACATCACACACAATAAGCTATTCAACTTAGCTTAACACTTTACAGTCTAAATTATTCACCGTAGTCAACTAGAGTAGCACCGCTTACAGTCGGATTGATCTGAAATCACATGTCGTATATCAGCCATATCTTTTAATTTAACTAAATCTGATTTATAAACAAAAGCTGTTTCTTTAAATTTAAAAATCATTATTTTAGTATTAATTACTTCTTGTTTGTTTGTTAACCATGAAACATAAAGTTACTGCTCTTGGCTTGGACATTATAACTAACATGTTGTAAATTTAGTTTACTGTAAAGTGTTAATGTGCAATGTAAGGTATACATCTCTGACAATAACATCAGCAAAACAATACACAAGCCAATGCGATCAAGTGTACAACCTTAGAAGTTAGCAGAGTAAATAAAATATGTCTCCTGTTTCCTTCCTAGCATGTCGTAAGAGGCGACTACAGAAGGTGGTGGTGAATGGAACTGTGAAACTTATAATGTAAAAACCATTAGACGGTGTTGAAAATTTGAATACAAGAATCGATTCCTGAATGGCACCCAATGTATGAAAGAGAAGAAGAAACGATTGGACATTAGTCAGTTTAAGAAGGACAACAATAGACACCTAAGTGGTAGTCAATATATGAACGAAGAGAATGGACACCTCAGTGGTAGCCAATATATGAACGCGAAGATTAGACGCCTCAGTGGTAGCTAATATATAAACGAAGAGAATAGACACCTCAATGGTAGCCAATGTATGAAAGAAAAGAAGAAACGATTAGACATTATCCAATATATGAAGGAGAAAACTGGACAGCTCAAATGTAGCCAATTTATGCAGAAAATGAATAGACACTTTGATGGCAGTCAATATATGTTCACAAACATATGGGTAATGTGAGGTGGGGTGGGGGGCGGGGGGAAGCAGTTTGAGGGTATATCGTTACCTTATCTTGTGTCAGTTGCAAGTGAAATCACCACTTTGTGTACGTGGATTGAGTCAGTACATCAGCTTATGTATTTGTACACGTAGATTTCGTGTACACCATCCTCTGGTGCACTTGTACAAGCATTTAGAAACATAATCCACGTGTACACGAAAACAAACGAGCACAAATACACGAATCGATATCCTCACGTAATAATCATGTGTACATACATAATTTACTGATTTCGCTTGTACAAATATGTAAATATGAAAAAGAATATATTATATCATCAATGTTCATAAAGGGCAACTGCTGCCTACCAAGTATGTCACAAAAGGCGACTAATAAGGGATGTGCATGTAAAATGAGTGGCTACACAAGTGCTTTCCTTAAGGAGGCTAGCTGGTGTGGGGAACCTATGTTTTATATGGGGCGGGGCACATAGGGACAACGAGAACTTATACTAGGGTATTTTGTTCACTCAACTTACGTTTGCACAAATTCACGATAGAAGAGTTTTTCCTCAATTCAAAGATATGTAAATTCACAAAGAATGTTTTCACTCTATACGCCCGTGCACAAATGCACGAAATAATATGTTAAATTAATCCACATGTACAAATACACTAACAAATGTTATCATAGTATATACTTGTATATCCCAAGTTGTCTGTCGAGGTCTTTGTGTATGACAAGGACAAGAATAGCACCAGTGCCTCACAGAGAGCATGTCGTAAGAGACGACTAACTGTGACATGGCAAAACCCCATGGTTAGGTGGTTTGTTTAGAGAAGCATATATGGTACCTAACAGGCTGCGGGTCTACTTTGGTCTAGTGTTTGAGTTTACTAAGATGGACTCACACATAGGTTAACCATCCTTCGTAAGCGCTTGTCCAAACGCAGCGGAGTATTAAGCTTCTCGAGCCTAGCCCGCTACGCAGTAAACACTTCTCCCGGGTACATCCAGCTCATACCAGAGCTGGGAACTGCAGAGCGGCATCTACCTCTGTAGTAGCACAGGTCGACTAATAACTAAGCAAGATACGTGTACACAGATACACGAAATAATGTTTTTTTCCATCAGTCCACATTAACATACAAACGAAATAATGTTTTTCCATCAGTGCACATGTACAGATACACGAAATAATGTTTTCCCATCAGTGCACATGTACAGATACACAAGATAGTTGTCCCTCAGTACACATGTACAGATACACACGGTAATGTTTCCCATTAGTGCACATGTACAGATACATCTGACAATGTTTTCCCATCAATGCACATGTACATATACACATGATAATGTCTCCCTCGGTTCACATGTACACATACACAATAAAGTTTTCCCTCAGTGCACATGTACAGATACACACAATAATGTTTTCCCTGTATATGATGTGTACACAAATTCACAAAATCCTATTTGCCTCAATCCACGTGTACAAATACACAACATGATGGTATCACTCTGTTTACGTGTACAAAAATGTATGAAATAATTTGTTTCCTCATTCTGCGTGCACAGATGCGCAAGTATACGTTTTCACTCTATATGCTTGTACACAAACACGCACTATAATGGTTTCCTTCAATTCACGTGTACACATACACAATATGATGTTATCACTCTATATGATTGTACACAAATACGCGAAATAATGGGTTCGTATAGCCGCGTAGCGTAGTGGTTAGAGCTCTGGCTTCGCATCTCAGTGGTCCTGGGTTCATTCCCCAGTTGAGGCGGTAATGTTTTTTTCAGACCGCAATGGCTCCCGGGTCGACCCAGCCTTAAATAGGTACCGGTTCAGTCCGGGAAGTAAAAGCGGCGAGGGAGAGGAGATGGCTACCGCCCTCATATAGCCGAGCCTTTGAAATGTGAGATCGCTAACACCTCACACCCCTACGGAAGTAATGCTATGGGATACTTTACTTTACTTTTACTTATAGCCCATTTTACAAATGGACGAGAGTATGTTTGCGTACAATTCACGTGTATAAACAAATAAACAAACTAAGCACAAATCCTCGACTCGAGGTTTTCACTTATTCCGCGTTTGTACAAAAATACGATTTGATGTTTTCACTGAATCCACAAATTGTGTACAAAAATACGATTTGATGTTTTCACTGAATCCACAAATTGTGTACAAACATACGATTTGATGTTTTCACTGAATCCACAAATTGTGTACAAACATACGATTTGATGTTTTCACTGAATCCACAAATTGTGTACAAACATACGATTTGATGTTTTCACTGAATCCACAAATTGTGTACAAACATACGATTTGATGTTTTCACTGAATCCACAAACTGTGTACAAACATACGATTTGATGTTTTCACTGAATCCACAAATTGTGTACAAACATACGATTTGATGTTTTCACTGAATCCACAAATTGTGTACAAACATACGATTTGATGTTTTCACCGAATCCACAAATTGTGTACAAACATACGATTTGATGTTTTCACTGAATCCACAAATTGTGTACAAACATACGATTTGATGTTTTCACTGAATCCACAAATTGTGTACAAACATACGATTTGATGTTTTCACCGAATCCACAAATTGTGTACAAACATACGATTTGATGTTTTCACCGAATCCACAAATTGTGTACAAACATACGATTTGATGTTTTCACCGAATCCACAAATTGTGTACAAACATACGATTTGATGTTTTCACTGAATCCACAAATTGTGTACAAACATACGATTTGATGTTTTCACTGAATCCACAAATTGTGTACAAACATACGATTTGATGTTTTCACTGAATCCACAAATTGTGTACAAACATACGATTTGATGTTTTCACTGAATCCACAAATTGTGTACAAACATACGATTTGATGTTTTCACTGAATCCACAAATTGTGTACAAACATACGATTTGATGTTTTCACTGAATCCACAAATTGTGTACAAACATACGATTTGATGTTTTCACTGAATCCACAAATTGTGTACAAACATACGATTTGATGTTTTCACTGAATCCACAAATTGTGTACAAACATACGATTTCATGTTTTCACTGAATCCACAAATTGTGTACAAACATACGATTTGATGTTTTCACTGAATCCACAAATTGTGTACAAGCATACGATTTGATGTTTTCACTGAATCCACAAATTGTGTACAAACATACGATTTGATGTTTTCACTGAATCCACAAATTGTGTACAAACATACGATTTGATGTTTTCACTGAATCCACAAATTGTGTACAAACATACGATTTGATGTTTTCACTGAATCCACAAATTGTGTACAAACATACGATTTGATGTTTTCACTGAATCCACAAATTGTGTACAAACATACGATTTGATGTTTTCACTGAATCCACAAATTGTGTACAAACATACGATTTGATGTTTTCACTGAATCCACAAATTGTGTACAAACATACGATTTGATGTTTTCACTGAATCCACAAATTGTGTACAAACATACGATTTGATGTTTTCACTGAATCCACAAATTGTGTACAAACATACGATTTGATGTTTTCACTGAATCCACAAATTGTGTACAAACATACGATTTGATGTTTTCACTGAATCCACAAATTGTGTACAAACATACGATTTGATGTTTTCACTGAATCCACAAATTGTGTACAAACATACGATTTGATGTTTTCACTGAATCCACAAATTGTGTACAAACATACGATTTGATGTTTTCACTGAATCCACAAATTGTGTACAAACATACGATTTGATGTTTTCACTGAATCCACAAATTGTGTACAAGCATACGATTTGATGTTTTCACTGAATCCACAAATTGTGTACAAACATACGATTTGATGTTTTCACTGAATCCACAAATTGTGTACAAACATACGATTTGATGTTTTCACTGAATCCACAAATTGTGTACAAACATACGATTTGATGTTTTCACTGAATCCACAAATTGTGTACAAACATACGATTTGATGTTTTCACTGAATCCACAAATTGTGTACAAACATACGATTTGATGTTTTCACTGAATCCACAAATTGTGTACAAACATACGATTTGATGTTTTCACTGAATCCACAAATTGTGTACAAGCATACGATTTGATGTTTTCACTGAATCCACAAATTGTGTACAAACATACGATTTGATGTTTTCACTGAATCCACAAATTGTGTACAAACATACGATTTGATGTTTTCACTGAATCCACAAATTGTGTACAAACATACGATTTGATGTTTTCACTGAATCCACAAATTGTGTACAAGCATACGATTTGATGTTTTCACTGAATCCACAAATTGTGTACAAACATACGATTTGATGTTTTCACTGAATCCACAAATTGTGTACAAACATACGATTTGATGTTTTCACTGAATCCACAAATTGTGTACAAACATACGATTTGATGTTTTCACTGAATCCACAAATTGTGTACAAACATACGATTTGATGTTTTCACTGAATCCACAAATTGTGTACAAACATACGATTTGATGTTTTCACTGAATCCACAAATTGTGTACAAACATACGATTTGATGTTTTCACTGAATCCACAAATTGTGTACAAACATACGATTTGATGTTTTCACTGAATCCACAAATTGTGTACAAACATACGATTTGATGTTTTCACTGAATCCACAAATTGTGTACAAACATACGATTTGATGTTTTCACTGAATCCACAAATTGTGTACAAACATACGATTTGATGTTTTCACTGAATCCACAAATTGTGTACAAACATACGATTTGATGTTTTCACTGAATCCACAAATTGTGTACAAACATACGATTTGATGTTTTCACCGAATCCACAAATTGTGTACAAACATACGATTTGATGTTTTCACCGAATCCACAAATTGTGTACAAACATACGATTTGATGTTTTCACTGAATCCACAAATTGTGTACAAACATACGATTTGATGTTTTCACTGAATCCACAAATTGTGTACAAACATACGATTTGATGTTTTCACTGAATCCACAAATTGTGTACAAACATACGATTTGATGTTTTCACTGAATCCACAAATTGTGTACAAACATACGATTTGATGTTTTCACTGAATCCACAAATTGTGTACAAACATACGATTTGATGTTTTCACTGAATCCACAAATTGTGTACAAACATACGATTTGATGTTTTCACTGAATCCACAAATTGTGTACAAACATACGATTTGATGTTTTCACTGAATCCACAAATTGTGTACAAACATACGATTTGATGTTTTCACTGAATCCACAAATTGTGTACAAACATACGATTTGATGTTTTCACTGAATCCACAAATTGTGTACAAACATACGATTTGATGTTTTCACTGAATCCACAAATTGTGTACAAACATACGATTTGATGTTTTCACTGAATCCACAAATTGTGTACAAACATACGATTTGATGTTTTCACTGAATCCACAAATTGTGTACAAGCACTTGCGATAATGATTTTTCAGGACTGAAAAAAAACAATGGTATTACATTGATATAATCAGTTATCACAAACACACACACAAATATAGATCTCACAACACCATCGTGTGAAAATTTGTAAAACAAGGCCACTATATCCCAAATGCACGCTTTCTGACCTACCAACCACCAACTGATAGTTCACCACAGTGAAAGCGCTAGGAAATATGTTAGCTTCCGTTGAGGTAAGGGTAACGCTTGCTATCGATTATTCATGTATGAAACTTTTTGTCCGCGTGACTCCAAATGTCGTCTGGCCTCCACAAGTTATATACATACCAAAAATAAAAAAAAAATAAAAAAACAACATAACAATTAATAAACAATTAAAAACCAAACAGAAAAAATATAACTTGCACGTGACAAAAACCGTTGAAAACATTTTTTAAGAGGACAATTTCCGATGACGTCACCCTAACATTTTCATTGACTAATTACAGTATTCTTAACTCGTCAATCGTATAGGCAGTCTTCACGCTCGGTAAGTGGATATTATATTAAAGTTGAGCCCACATCTTGAAACATACACAAACACTGTAATGCCTGGTTATATTTCGCTAATAAAGTCTAAGTGTTTAATGATTCGTGTATGTTTGAACAGTAGTTGACTACAGGAGAAAGAACACCTCTTTAACCGTGCGTTTTTGTTGTTGTCAACATTACATTATTCTAACGCATAAAACATAAATAATCGAGAAATAATAAACGTACAAATGAGTGGTCGAAATGTCTATATTGTCCTCATTACCTACTCTCTACTTATTTTTTCTTGGCACTTAATGTTTATTCTTGTTCTACTCTTTGTACTCTTCTTCCTATTTGCTTTCGTATCTTTCTCTTTATCTATCTTCTTTTTTGTATTGGTTTCTTTTATTTCAGCATTCTCCCTTAGATTCCTCTGTAACTTCTTCTTCTTCTTTTTCTTCATCGTATTCGACCTACCCTTTGTCTTCAGCAAATGGTTCTGGGACTATCTTGTGAGTATATGTCACCCAAGAGAATAAACTATCCCGAGCGTTACCGAAACATTGCAATCAAGGATAAGATAAAAATGAACAGTAATAAATTCAGCAGATTGAAGGTAATATTCTCATCTATAGTGCAAGACTACAACTTGATATATAAATACTTATATTAATGTACCCGTATATATACTCAAGACTAGTGTATGGTGTGGACACGTAGCTATTGGTAAGCCGTTGGAAGACAGAAAAAAACCCTGAAGATGTGCATGTACAAGAGAATGGGTTGCATTTCATGGCAACAAAAACTAACAAATGTTGAGGTCCTAAAGATGCAGCGGTGTGCTGATCGTAGATTAAAATATGCGTCTAATACAATATTCCCATAATATGCCACATTGGCGTGTAAACGGGATCATCTCTTTTCTCCTCCCTGGGGTTATTTCCAGATGACTAACAGCTGACACTTTTAGTCCCGTTGTTTGACTAATCTATCTGCTTCCATCGCCTGATCTGGATTCAAGATACTATTCCTATGGCAAGCCACCAACGGGGAACACTATTGTGATACGTTCTGTTCACTGTTTCTATCATTGATTCGTGTTTTTGTTACCACATCGAACAAAATAGTGTGCCTCCTATTATCAAAAACGGGTAAGCGTGCATACAAAAACGTAAACATCGTAGAACCGGCCGTTCTTTCTGGTTCTCGTATTGTTTTTATGTCATGCTATCACGCAGTGACCACATTAGAAATGGATTCGTGCATCAGAACTCACAAATTCGCTCATTACACTGTATTAGCTATTTCTAACACTAAATTTAATTATAACCAATGCACACATCGTGAGTTCCAGGTCAACGTTGTGGATCAGAGTGACTTCGTCAAGTATGCTCACCAGGCTGTCAGTTTAACTAGAAATGTGTATACACAGCCCGTTGTCATGGAGATTTCATGCAGAATACCCTGTTCCGACTTTCTCGTTAGTGCACTTTTCAATCTTACTCAAGGGACAGCAGATTCTAAGTCAACAAGAGGGGGCAATGCAACGTCCGGACTAAAGAAGTGAAACCAACAACCCAGCATACGATTGACCCACCGATCAGGCAAGAGATGACAATACCAACCCCAGAACCAACAGCTCAGACGCTTAGAGCGTCATTATGATCGCGCGGGGTCCACTTCAGTTGGCATGAACAATCCACTGATCACTTTGTGACAAAACTACACGACTGGAGACAGTATTAGGACCCGCACATGATTAACTTCCTTGTTGAGGAACGATTTTACTGCCGAATAAGAATATGTGACGGACCGAAAAGTACAAATATCACAGTCAATCTGTAAACTAGCGACACAACGCATTCCGTTTTCATGACTACGTCTTGCTACTTGCAAAGCCCTGTTCAGGAATTGGTTAGCGGGAAATTTAGAACGAACGAAGAAGAAGAAGTAAAAGAAAAAGAAGATGATGCAGAAGAAAAAGAAAAAGAAGAAGAAGAAGAAGAAAAACAAGAAAAAGAAGAAAAAGAAGAAGAAGAAAAAGAAGAAGAAAAAGAAGAAGAAGAAGAAGTAGAAAAGGAACGGGTCGCTTATGACTTACGACTCTTAAAATCAGTCTTACAGTATCATTTATATACTGAAATACGGTAAACGTTTTCATGAGTCCCAGTTCGCTTTTAGTCTATCAGGAAACATCAAACATTCACGTGTAGAAATGATCAAGATAAGGTGCCCTGAGAGAATAACATTTGTGTTTGTGGAAACATTGTTTTATAACCTTAGCTGGAGAGTCGTAAAAGCTGTGTGTTGGATGACGTAAAGGCAATGTTAGAAAGATGGGGAAGCAAACATGTGCACATTGTTACAGTTTTGTTTAGGTTAAGTTAGTTCCAGAAAGATTACATCATATAAAAAGTGACTAACACTATACATATATGGTACTGAGAAAGAGAGTCTTTGGCTACTACGTGGAACCAGTACTGACATACGACAGTGAATCATGGACAATCAGCAAGTAAGCGCATAGATCTTTGAAAGAAACGAAGATGTGGTTTTAAAAAAGAATGCTGCGGATCCCATGGACTTTAAAAGAGGGATTTCCCTCCTGTCTATCGCTGGAAAAATTTTAGCTCGAGTTTTGTTCAACCGCTTTGAAACTCATCTCGAGCAGAAGCTACTTCGAGAGAGTCAATGTGGTTTCCGAGCTGGTCGTGGGACGATTGACATGATTTTTGCAGTTCATCAAATTCAAGAGAAATATCAGGAACAGCATCGTGACCTGTACACGACTTTTGTTAACCTGACAAAGGGCTCTGACACCGTCAATTGGGAAGGACTCTGGAAAAGCATGGCGAAATTCATGTTTCATGATGGCATGTCTGCAGGTTTACTGAATGATGGTGAACTCTCTGCATCATTCCCAGTCATAAATGGAGTCAAACAGGCTGTGTGCTGGCCACAAAACTTTTTAGCATGGTATTTGCAGCATGCTTTCTGATGCAACCCTTGAATGTGACATTGGCGTAAGATCAGATACCAGACGGATGGGCAGCGCAGCTCTTCACTCTGCGGCGCCTAAAGGGCCTCACAAAGATGAAAGGAGCAATTTTCTTAAATCTCCTCGTTGCCGACGACTGCGCAATTAACACGTGCTCAGAACAGGTCATACAAGCAATCATGAATGAGTTCTCAGCTGGGTGCACTAATCTTGGTCTTACTGTGAACACCAAGAAATCGGAGGTAATGTTTCTACCTGCGCCCGGAAACCCCTACCACGAACAAACGTCACTGTACAGGGACAACGCCTAAAACCAGTTGATAGCTTTACCTACCTTGGCAGTACCCTCACCAGAGAAGGAAATATTGACTCTGTGGTCTACAACATGATTTCCAAGGCGAGTGCTGCTTTCGGAATACTGCGGGGAAAATGTTTGGGACCGGCAGGGAATCAGTGTTGCCACCTAGATTAGTGTGTATTGTGCTGTTGTGTTAACCACCCTGCTGTACACATGCGAAATATGGACAGTCTATAGCAGGCATGTCAGGAAACGTAACCATTTAGGCAGGACAGAGTGCCTAACTGAAGTCCTCAGCAGGGCTAGACTCTATGGCATCCAAACGCTGCTACAGAGAGCCCAGATAAGATGGACAGGGCATGTTGTCGCATGTCAGATGAGCGCCTCCCTAAACAACTTTTGCACGATAAGCTCATGACAGAACATCAGTCGCGTGGGTGGGGGTGGGGGGTGGGGGGGGGGGGGGGGGCATACAAAAGAAACGATACTAAGACATACTAAAAGTTTCTTTGAAAAGTTTCTCCATTGATATTGCTGACTGGGAGCTGCTTGCTCCAAACCGCTCGGCCTTGCGCACAGAAGTCACACAAGGTGCTGCATTGCAGATCAGATGACCATCACTAAGGCGCAGGACAACCGAGCCGCACGAAAGGAAAGAACGCAAGACTACGCAATTAAAAATGGTGTCCATGTGTGTCTTGAAATGCGGTAGAGTTTGTAACGCTCAAATCGGACTGAACAGCCATATGCAGTCACATCTGAATAAACATGTCTGACGCTGTCGCCATCTTATCTTGCGATGGGCAACTGACTGACTAACTAACTAACTAACTAATGAACTAACTAACTAACTAACTAACTAATTGACTGACTAACTAACTAACTAACTAATTACTAACTAACTAACTAACTAACTGACTAACTAACTAACTAACTAGCTAACTAACTAACTAACTAACTCCCTCACTCACTAACTAACTAACTAACTCCCTCACTCACTAACTAACTAACTAATTCACTAACTCACTCACTCACTAACTAAATAACTAACCAACTAACTAAGAAGACTAACGATAAACTAACTGAAGAGACACACACACAGAGAAGATGTTGGACAACCTGCGAGAATGGCACTGATAAGAATCAACAACAAAGTTGGTAAACGAAACACGGGATATAAACAGGTGGAGGTCCGTGATAGCCATATATATTTATATATACACGCACGAATACATACACACATACATACTCACACAGACTCACACACACTCACATAAATACATACATACTTACATACATACATACAAGCATACACGCACCCACGCATATTCGCACGCACACACAAGCGTATGCACGCACTCAAAGCGCGTGCACGCACACACACATATATATACATACATACACATACACACACATACGCATACATACATACACACATATATAGGTATGTGTCCCTTAGCGTCCACGATACGTTACTGTCCGCGAAATGGGACGTTATGTAAGTTAGACGTTATTCGAGCACTAGAATACGAGATCATCAGAAAAGTAACACGGAATACTGTAGTGTTTATGTATTGCACAATAACCAAGATAAACAAAAGTATGGGTCGCCGTGACAATTGAAAGCAACAAGCGCAAATTGTCGAACTGTACCATTCACTGGTATTCAACCTTAGAGCTGTTTAATTCATTTTTCTTGCACTTACAAATCGATACATCTCATTTGCCTCTTGCTGATGCAATGACTACAGTACGGTGTTGATGTGTCTGGCAGCCATGATATACTTTACGGTAATGTATTCTAGAAAGAAAGTGACGAAAAGGGAACGCTACAAGACTTAAAAGTGGTGTGACTTAAGAGGTAAGGTCCACATACAAATTATATATATATAAATATACACGAGGCGTGTTCAAATGAAACTGAACCAAACTGCATCAAGTTGCGCATGATGACGTCACTTCTGGTCTGCACATACCAACTGTCAATTTTTCCAAATTTCATTATCCTTCGACTCACAGTTTGCTCTGCAGACCGTTGAAAACATGGCGGGTGTGATACGAAATCAGTCTAGAGTTGATCAGCGTGCGGTGATTCGGTTTCTAACAGCTGAAGAATGTCGACCAGTTTACATTCATCGCAGAATGCAGGCAGTGCATGGTGACAAAGTGTGACAAAGACAACAGTGAAGAACTGGCCAACGATGTTTAAAGAAGGACGTGAGTTAATGAAAGATCTTCAGAAACCAGGTCATGCGCATTTTGTTGCGTTAACTCACGTCTTTATTTAAACATCTTTAAACGATTCCGCATCACACCCACCATGTTTTAAACGGTCTGATGAGTAAATTATGAGTCAGAGGATAATTAATTTTTGCAAAATAGACGGTTGGTATGTGCTGTTTGCACCAGAAGTGACGTAATCATGCGCATCTTACGTATGTTCATTTGCTGTAGTTTGGTCCGGTTTAATTTGAACACGCCTCGTATATATGTGTGTGTATATTATAAGGAGTGGTCAGTGCTTTAACGCTGAACAATGAGCGAGTTGGGGCTTTCAATTTCGTAACTATCGCACTCTCACCTGAGTGCAGTATAGTTCTTGCAGAGTTTTCTGTTTTCTTCTATCATCTAGAGTGATTATCGTAATTTTTATTCTTTGCCTTATTTCTCTATTCCGAAGGTGATGTGCGTTGCACTGCGGTTTTTCTTTTGCGCCTGTCGGCCTATTGCATCCTTCTTCTTCTTCTTCTTCGTACGCAGTCAGACAGTAGCCATTATTTTTTCGAAATAAGCGGCGGTCATCCTGAGGCTGTCGCCACTGCCATAGAGCTTGTCTTGCAGTTCCACTGGTGATGGCCACATCTGCTCTCTCTGATCCTCGTATGTCGGGCAGTTCTGCAGCAGATGTTCAGCGGTCATTTTACCAGTACCGCACGGGCATTCGTCGGTTCACCCTATCTTCAATTTGTTGAATAGGTGGTACCTCAGTCTATTGTGGCCAGTGCGAAGTCTGAAGACAACGACCTGCTCTCTTCGGTTCAACTGGTAATAGGCATCGTTTTTGGTGTAACCAGTATGTTCGGTTTCCCATTTGGTCATGTATCTGGCTTTGATAAGCCGTTTTGACTCTTCGTACGTCATACTAGTATCTGTTTGTGGTAGTTTTGCACCTTCTTTTGCGTCTGTCTGCCTCCTCGTTGCCTTGGATGTTGCAGTGTGATGGGACCCATTGTACCACTACCCTTTTTGGTGCGGACTGCTGGCACAGTCTGCAGAGTGCTGCTCTTAAGTCATTAAGCTCAGTGTTTTTCTGGCTTTTTAGCGCTGTGACTACGGCGAGAGCAACTGTAAGCAGGACTATATGGCTTTCATTTTCACTGTGTGTCACCATTTCTTCCACTGCCGCCCTCAGTGCCTCTGCCTCCGCTCTGAAATTGCTTGTGTACTTACCAGTAGCGAATGACAGTGTTATTTTTCTGCCTTTTGGTAGGTTCAGGAATGCTCCTGCCCCTCCGTTCTGTGTTGTGTTTGTTACAGAACCGTCGGTGTATGCATGGGTCCAGTCCATGCTTGGGTAGCTTTTCGTTATGAAGCTTAGGGTAGTATCTCTCCTTTCTTTTTCAGTCTGGCAGTTTTTGTTTCCAATACCTGGTATATTTTCTACCACCTCTGGAAATATATCCTGCCTCCAGGTTAGTTTTCGTACAGTAGTGATGGGTTTTGGTGCTGTTAGTGCGTTTATGGGATCTTCGTGCATCTTTGCTTTGGCTATTTCTGCAAAGTTTCTCCGCTTTAGTTTCCCATTTCCCAAATTGTTTAGTCTCTGGTGCATTGGATGGTCGGTCAGTCTTCGGAGTTTCTCTGACTGCAGCTGGGCTCTGCAGTCTCTTCTATCGGTCATGGATTGCAGTTTTGTAATCTTTTCAAGTTCTACAATTGGCGTTGACTTCATGCCTCCTGTTATAATTCTCATGGCTTGGTTTTGAAGTTTGCTAACTTTATCGAAGTTCGCCTTCGCTGCTGTTGTCCATGCCGCAATGCCATACTCGAGAACTGGTCTCACTCTTCCAGTGTACAGTTTCTTTAGTATGCCTTCGTCTGCTCCCCAGCTTGTGGCAGCAAATTTCCTCATGATTGCAATTCTTTCTCTGGCTTTCATTCGGTTTCTCTCAATCTGACTTTTCCATGTCATGCGCCGATCAAATGTGACTCCCAGATAGTTTAGGTTGTCGTTTGGCTGCAGGAATTTGCCATTTAGACTTAATTTGGTATTTTGGGGTTTTAATGAAAGCGAGAATATTGTGCATGTGGTCTATTGCATCCAACTTCGACATTCATTTTATGTTACCCTCTAAAAATGTGACAAAAGAGGGTTGTGGTTGAGACTGGCAACTTGACAAACTTAAAAAAAAAACATTGCTGTTATAAATAGTCAGTGCATAAGCTGTGGTACAAGTCTCCTCCAAAGGAACCAACTGCAGCTAAAACATTTGTTTCCTTTTGGCGCGAAATGGAGAATAATTGCAGATGCTTGTTCACAGATTTACTTTAAGACGGGCAAGATGCACGGGCCATGCTTCAGATTAGAACAAAATGTGAATGATTTGAATGATTGAAATACAACCAGCTGAGAAACGTTATATCCAGCACTTTCTAATATAATATATAAATGTGCCATGAATACGGAATGTTTTAGAATCACTGCTATATACCACTGATACCACGTGACATCTATATTTGCATTTGGAAAATCGTGATTGGCTTACAGAATCTAGTAGAGAAGATTATTGTTGACGTATTATGAAACAAATGTAAATAAATCGAGCGATATTCTCGACTCCAGCTTTGTCCATCCGATTCAGAGGGTTAGGGATGCAGATGGAATGTATTCAATCACTTACAGGTTAGGGTCGGGTGAAACATACTGACTACAATCTCAACCTTTTGTCTACGTCGTGCAATTAGAAACATGCTGCGCTGCAGCAACCTGACCAACGAAGTGTGTGCTGATATAAAGATAACCATGTTGGTATCTAATTAGGAGCCACGTTTTGCACTACAGTTAAGTGGGTCTAGGTCTACCTTCTTCAGTGTATGATATAAGAAGCATCACTGTAACCTGCCACAGAAGAAGCATCGTCAAGAGTGAAAAACTCAGCACGAATAGCATGGAACAAATGGAAAATAAATCTCTTGTGTGAGCTCTTGCAATAGGTATTGCCGTTGACATTCGGTTGACATGATTGTGCTGCTAGTGCCATGTTCGACTAGCTGCCTAGGAAGGAAGCTCATCTAGGAGAAGGAAAACTCTTATTTCAAACCATCTGAAGCCATACTGGCGTATCTTGTTGGGTTTTGTCAGATGTGGCTGTGCAACCGGGTTTCTGATAATTCTGAAAGTTGATCAGCGTCTACCAAACCCGGCAACCGACGATGTGCGAAGGAGCACACGCAAGAAGATACAATGCCTTATCCTAGAGCGAAGTAAGACAACCTCAGCTGAGTGTTGTGGTAGGACAGACCAGGCTATTAGCCTTGGTTGACGGCTGATCTAGGAGTGAAACCCCGACAGTCGAACAGATAGAGCTTTGCTCTGCTGATCCGGCAGCTTCAGCAGCTTGCCTTATTCCAAATGTATTGGTATCACCTTTTCCTTAAAGCAAATAATGCAGACCGAGAGAGGGACCATACTACATGGGCAACACATAGTCTCTATATTTCTGCCCGGGCTATCGTCTGACAAGACAAAAAGGGCCAACGGCATGACAATGTTCAACCCTCTTTAGTCTACTTTGACGATATACTTGACAGGTCCACCCGCTCACCTTTTTGCTCCAATGTGAAGCATTGGCCACTCCTCCAAGTGGTCCCGCTACATGAAGACTGTTTTCCCTCTTCCCTGCACGATATCATTTAAGCGAAATACAGATACATTCTAAATAAATGAGAGTCCAAGGTACAGAAAGCATTCGACACAACTAGGTGGAGAGAATCCGGTCTCGTTACGCTGCAGTTTACACAGTTGCTAAATCGTAACTGACTCTCCTTGTGTTACATAGGCAAGGTAGCTATTAATTTGACATTAGACCACATTGCAAGTGATGAGCACTGGTAAAATGATGTGTTCAATACTCCGATACCACAGGCAATGTTTACTTTTGTAGAAGACTCCACATTGTGTTTCTGAAGAGCCCTTGTTGAGTTCTTAAAGGGTTATGTGTGAGTCCATGAAGAGTCATGTCTGAGTCAGTGAAGAGCCATGCGTGAGTTCATAAAGAGTTCTATGTCCGTCCATGAAGAGTCCTGAATGAGTTGATAAAGAGTTCTGTGTGAGTCCATGAAGAGTCATGTCTGAGTCAGTGAAGAGTCCTGAGTGAGTTCATAAAGAGTTATGTGTGAGTCCATGAAGAGTTATGTTTGAGTCAGTGAAATGTCCTGAATGAGTCCTTGAATCAAATCTAGATTTGGAGTATGATACGCAGCACTGAATAAGCTGACAGACTTCAGCGACTTACTGCTTGCGTCAGAGTCAGTGAGTCCTAGAGAACCAATACCCTATTCTGTCTCAAAGTGACGGCTCTGGAAACAGACTGCGCGAGTGTAGACTGGTTAAAAGAATAGGGATCACAGAGGGAAAGTCACTCCTGTCAAAAAGGACGTGCTGATACCGGATGTGTCGGACCACCAAAAGGTGCAGATATCGCATCCTTGCTGTAAACTACCACGCAACGCCGGAACGTTCATTGCAGAACGAACGCAGAAAAAAGGGCAAGATGAAAAATAAGTTTAAAACATTATTAATTATTTGTTTTGCTTTTTTCCACTTGTTCTAAAGAAAGTTAGCTTTTCGCAATTATATTTGTCTTCTTTTGTGTAGAACAAACAGAATGAACAGTCACGTTTTGTGTGTGTTGCAATTCATGTTAAAGGTCATTCTATACACTTCTCAAAACAACACATTCACACAAATAAGGTAATATCTAATTGTTATTTCTGTTATTTATTCGAAACTAATTACATAGAATATATAAATGTGTGTGCAGGTGTCAGTTCAACTTCGTGTTGTGAGTACGACTAGGATGACTTTGACGATTTACCATTAGCTATAAAAGGGTCAGTTATCATTGGCTATAGTATATATACTTCATTTGCATATGCATATATATATATATATATATATATATATATATATATATATATATATATATATATATATATATATATACAAACAAAGATACTAGAAAAAGAGCAAGGCCGATACTGGAACGCAAAATAGGAAATAATCAGTTCGGGTTCAGGAGAGGAAAGAGCGGCACAGACGAAATATTTACATTGAGACAAATATGCGAACAGTATAAAATACGATGGAAACAACAGCCTTATATTCATAGATCAAAAACATGAGTTCGATAGAGTCAATAGAAGTAAACTTTGGTAGATCCTGGCAGAGTTTGGACTGCAAGGTCCTCTCCTTAGTAACATCAAAGCCCTAGATCAGGTCAGCCAGAGTGCAGTAAGAACAACAGAATGTATGCCGGAGTGGTTCCCCATTTCATCAGGTGTCAGACAAGGTTGTGTTCTCTCATCACTCCTATTTGTCACATATAAATAAAATCACACGGGAGGCAAATACAGAACAGGAAAGTATCAACGAATTGATCTTTGCAGACGACCAATGTCTGATCTACTTCAGGAATCTTCTTCTTCTTCTTCTTCTGCGTACACAGTCAGACAGTAACCATTATTTTCTCGAAAAAAGCGGCGGTCATCCTGAGACTCTCGCCACTACCATAGAGCTTGTCTTGCAGTTCCACTGGCAATGGCCACATCTGCTCTCTCTGATCCTCGTATGTCGGGCAGTTCTGCAGCAGATGTTCAGTGGTCATTTTACCAGTACCGCACGGGCATTCGTCGGTACACCCTATCTTCAATTTGTTGAATAGGTGGTACCTCAGTCTGTTGTGGCCAGTGCGAAGTCTGAAGACAACGACCTGCTCTCTTCGGTTCAACTGGTAATAGGCATCGTTTTTGGTGTAACCAGTATGTTCGGTTTCCCATTTGGTCATGTATCTGGCTTTGATAAGCCGTTTTGACTCTTCGTACGTCATACTGGTATCTGTTTGTGGTAGCCTTGCACCTTCTTTTGCCAGTCTGTCTGCCTCCTCGTTGCCTTGGATGTTGCAGTGTGACAGGACCCACTGTACCACTACCCTTTTTGGTGCGGACTGCTGGCACAGTTTGCAGAGTGCTGCTCTTAAGTCATTAAGCTCAGTGTTTTTCTGGCTTTTTAGCGCTGTGACTACTTCGAGAGCATCTGTCAGCAGGACTATATGGCTCTCATTTTCACTGTGTGTTACCATTTCTTCCACTGTCGCCCTCAGTGCCTCTGCCTCTGCTCTGAAATTGCTTGTGTACTTACCAGTAGCGAATGACAGTGTTATTTTTCTGCCATTTGGTAGGTTCAGGAATGCTCCTGCCCCTCCGTTCTGTGTAGTGTTTGTTACAGAACCGTCGGTGTATGCATGGGTCCAGTCCATGCTTGGGTAGCTTTTCGTTATGAAGCTTAGGGTAGTGTCTCTCCTTTCTTTTTCACTCTGGCAGTTTTTGTTTGCAATACCTGGTATATTTTCTACCACCTCTGGAAATATATCCTGCCTCCAAGTAGGTTTTCGTACAGTAGTGATGGGTTTTGGTGTTGTTAGTGCGTTTATGGGATCTTCGTGCATCTTTGCTTTGGCTATTTCTGCAAAGTTTCTCCGCTTTAGTTTCCCATTTCCCAAATTGTTTAGTCTCTGGTACATTGGATGGTCCGTCAGTCTTCTGAGTTTCTCTGACTGCAGCTGGGCTCTGCAGTCTCTTCTATCGGTCATGGATTGCAGTTTTGTAATCTTTTCAAGTTCTACAATTGGCGTTGACTTCATGCCACCTGTTATAATTCTCATGGCTTGGTTTTGAAGTTTGTTAACTTTATCGAAGTTCGCCTTCGCTGCGGTTGTCCATGCCGCAATGCCATACTCGAGAACTGGTCTCACTCTTCCAGTGTACAGTTTCTTTAGTATGCCTTCGTCTGCTCCCCAGCTTGTGCCAGCAAGTTTCCTCATGATCGCCATTCTTTCTCTGGCTTTCATTCGGTTTCTCTCAATCTGACTTTTCCATGTCATGCGCCGATCAAATGTGACTCCCAGATAGGTTGGGTTGTCGTTTGGCTGCAGGATTTTGCCATTTAGCCTTAATTTGGTACTTTGGGGTTTTAATGAGAGCGAGAATATTGTGCACGTGGTTTTCTCCTCGTTTATTTTGACCAGCCATGAGTTCGCCCATTCTTCCAGCGATGTTAGGGCCGTCTGCATCCGATTTCTTGTTATGGTGAGATTCTTTTCAGAGGTCCACATAGCCAGGTCGTCTGCAAACATTGAGCTATGGACTCTTCTTGGTATATTCTCTGTAATATCGTTTATATATACCAGGAAGAGTGTGGGTGACAATACTCCCCCTTGGGGTACTCCCTGCTCGAGCGTCACCTTTTTGCTCATCTGCCCTTGTACTTGGACTCTGGCCGTTCTTTGTTTGAGGTAGTGGTTGATCCACTTGTACATCTTCCCACAGACATCACTTCTTCTTAGCTTGACTCTAAGTCCATCCTTCCAGACTTTGTCAAATGCCTTTTCCAGATCCACCCAAACAGCTACTGTGTGTTTCTGTGCCTGGTAGGCATCTTCTATATCCTGGGCTATGAGGATGACCTGGTCCTCAGTGGATCTGTGCTGTCTAAAGCCGGCTTGCTGTGGAATTAGTATTCGTTTTTCTTCCAGATGCCACATCAGTCTGGTGTTTATCATCCGTTCCATCAGCTTGCCGACACAGCTCAGTAGGCTTATGGGCCTGTATCCATTTGGATCTGTTTTGTCCTGTCCTGTTTTTGGTACTGGTACCAGTACTGCATCTTTCCATGCCTGGGGTACAATACCCCTTTTCCAGCTTTGGTTCAGGACTGATAGTAGTTTTTTCTTCGCTGTTTGGCCCAGCCCCATCAGCATTTCGTTTGTTATCCCGTCTTTTCCGGACTTCAGGAATCGAAACCTACAAAGTCATTTCCACTCAATCTACTTGAAATGTCAAAAGTACGATATGAATATCAATACATCAAAAACAGAGGCAATAAACAAAGGTAGAAAGCACGCCACACTTGATATCCATGTGAATGAAACAAAAATAAAGCAGGTACAAGAATTTAGGTAGTTGGGAGCTGTTTTTGCTGAAGATGGCTGACTCGACAAAGAGATAAGAGACGAGAGTGGAGAGAAAAAGGCTGTCACCTACCAGCAGTCTAAGACACTCCAAAATTTCCCTCCAAGCAAAAAAAGCAGATGATAAATATGTTTATTTCAGCCCTCTGCTACCAGTGCCAGACATGGGCATTGAATAAGGCCCAGGAACTAAAGTTAGCCACCTGTGAAATGCGATGCCTACAAAAGGTCACTAACAACACCAGAAGAAACATAATCACAAATACGACTATTCGAGAGAAGGTTGGAACAATTCCCTGCCTACAGTACATGGAGCAACAGAGAATGAATTGGTTTTGCCCCATTGTAAGAATGCAACTAGATCATATTGTTCATGCAACCTTCTACAGGATAACATTAGGAAGAAGGGTTAGAGGTAGACCGAGGAAAAGGTGATAGACTGCGTAAAAAATCACTGCCGTAAAATGGAGAAAAATGTTACTCGAGCCACGAGAGAAGCGAATGACAAACACATACCACAACACTGGGCTACAACCCGGTAGAAAGTGAGACGATACTGGGCTACAACCGGGTAGAAAGTGAGACGACACTGGGCTACAACCCGATAGAAAGTGAGACGACACTGGGCTACAACATGATAGAATGTGAGACGATACTGGGCTACAACCCGGTAGAAAGTGAGATGACACTGGGCTACAACCCGGTAGAAAGTGAGACGACACTAGGCTACAACCCGGTAGAAAGTGAGACGACACTGGGCTACAACCGGGTAGAAAAGTGAAACGACACTGGGTGGGCTACAACCCGGTAGAAAGTGAGACGACAAAAGAAGAGGAAGAAGTGCGCTGACTTCCCAGTCAAGCGGTTTAGGTTCAATTCCCAAATTGTGAGGGATTATTTTTTAAATCGTAAATCACCGGGTCGACCTAGTCTAAAAAAGCGTGGTACCAGAGCGTCTGCTAACGACATCGCCTATAGTGTGCTGTTTCTGATGAAAATATGGGCCTAAGACCACATCCCCCTCGTATGCGCGTGAACGGGATCATATATATAGGCAGTTGTGTATTCTCACTGACTATAAGGAGGTCGGTTGTAAATTGACTTTGGCTGTAGGGTGTTCCATGGAGAATTATAATTAACTGTAAGATAGCATTGCTAATATGTTTTAGTTGGTAAAAAAGAAATTATTATTGCCTATAGGAGGCACACAGCGAATTATCATTGGTTTCAGAGTACCTGTGACGAATTATCTTTGGTGTCTGTAGGTCGGTGACCAACTACCATTGGTTTAATGTACCGGTGACGAATTATCATTGGTACTTGTGACGAATTGTCTTTGGTGTCAGTAGGTTTGTGACGAATTATCATTGGCTGTAGTGTACCTGTGACGAATTAGCATTGATTTCAGTGTACCGATGATGAATTGTCTTTGGTGTCTGTGACGAATTATATTTGGTTTTAGTGTACGGGTGGCGAATTATAATTGATTTCAGTGTATCGGTGACGAATTGTCTTTGGTGTCAGTAGGTCTGTGACGAATTATCATTGGTTTCAGTGAAATGGTGATGAATTATCATTAGTTTCAGTGAAATTGTGACGAATTATCAATGGTTTCAGTGAAATGGTGACGAATTATCATTGGTTTCAGTGAAATGGTGATGAATTATCATTTGTTTCAGTGAAAGTGTGACGAATTATCAATGGTTTCAGTGCATACGTTACGAATTGAGAGGTGGGGGGAGTTGGGGGGGGGCGGAGGGGTCGTTTGTAAAAGGTTGAAAGATACAGTACAGCTAATAGGCGAAAATTGCACAAGTTGTGAGAAATGTAAAGGGATGATTAATGTCTTGGGAAATCGGATTTAAATATTTTATAAATATCATTCACCCCCACGAGCTGTAGGAAAGCCTACTGTCAAGGTATCAAAGAGGAAGTGACGCTCTGAATGAATGAATAATGTAGTGTTCATTATCTGTCTGCGGCACGCTTGCTAATTAATCGTCTGCAAAGTTGTAACATGATGGCTGCTGTGTTGGACAGAGATAGTTCCATCGCACTGTAGATATGTATTCCTCGTTCGAATCCCCAGAGCTAAGTTCAGGTCAGCTCATCCCGTAACCGGTGAGGTCGTTGGGGTATACATAAAAACATCCTCACATCACTACGTCACCGTTTTCGGTTAGCGGCCGCTGCCTGTGCCTCTTCTGGTCGGAGATTGGTCCATTCTTTTATATTGTCCTCCCACCTCTTTATGGAACTGCCTCTTCGCCGTCTGCCTTGCAACTTTCCGTGCAGGATCGTTTTTGCAAGACCATTTGATCTCGATATGTGACCGTACCAAGCGAGTTTCTTTCTTTTGACAGTTGCCAAGAGGTTTTCAAAAGGCTCTATTGCTGTTGTAATTCTATCTCATATTTCCTCATTTGTAACTCGATCTTTGTACGTGACGTTTAAAAGTCTTCGGAGACATCTCATCTCCAAGGTCTGTATCCTTCTCTGAAGGTCATCTGTAACTGTCCATGTCTCACAAGCATAGAGGAATATTGACAGGACCAATGTATGCACTAATCTGATTTTCGTTGTTAGTGCTAACCGTTTATATTGCCAGATTTTGTTAAACCGTGCGTCGCTATTGTCTGTGCTATTCTGGCCAATACCTCACATTTTATCCTTCATCACTGACAATCGAACCCAGACATTAAAACGTTCAACCACTCCGAGTTCCTAACCATTAGCTTTTATCCTACTGTTGAAGCCCCCGTCATTGTTGTCACTAATTTTGTCTTTCCAGCTTTTATCTCCATACCATAGTCAAGAGCTGTTTAATCGAGCCTTCAGACCCATTCCTGGAGTTCTGCTTCTGTAACTCCTAACCCGTCGATGTCATATGCAAAACGAAAGTTGGTAATCGTTCGGCCCCCTATCTTGACAGTACCAACGTGACCTCCAAGTGCCTCACTCATAATTCCCTCAAGGAGTATATTGAAAAGGAGAGATTGTACACCCATGTCTCACACCAACTGATGTGCGAAACCAGTCCCCTCGCCTCCCATTCACAAGAACTGCGCTGGACGCCTTGTCATACAGGTGTTCAAGGACCTTTATAATATTTCCGTTGATTTTACACACCCTCATGGTTGCCCATAGCGCTTTATGTCATACCCTGTCAAACGCCTTCTTAAAATCAACAAACACGTGATATAGTTTTTGCTGCTGTTCTAGATATTTCTCGCTTAGCAGCCTTAAATTAAATATCTGTTCTGTAGTGCTTCTTCGCTATCTGAACCCTGCTTGCTCCTCAGCAATGATGTTCTCTACTTTGGGTTTCAATCGGTCGAGGATTAATCTAAGCATGACTTTGCTAGGGTGGCTGATGAGACTTATTGTTTTGTAATTTTGGCACCGCTTTAGGTTTCCAGACTTAGGTAACGGTAAAACCATTGATTTTGTCTATAAGTCCGGCCAGCTTTATGTCGTCCATATTTTGTTATAGGTGTGTGTCAGACCTTCCACCACTACCTCCCCACCTGCCTATAAGAGCTCTGCTGGTATATTGTTCACGCCGGCCGCCTTACCTCTTACCAATGTCTTTACCGCTGCAGCCACCTCTTCCATCGTTATCTGTTATCCTATAAAGTTGTTGATGTTGGAGTGATTGTTTTCTCAGGTTCGTTCCGTCCCTCATAGTTGTATAACTCGGAACAGTACTCTATCCATCGTGCCAGAACGTCATTATCCTCAATAAGGCACTTGCCGCTTTTATCCTGAATCATAAAGTTCCTTCCTTGTCTTGGTGTTACCAGTTCTTTGACAACCTTGTATGCTCATTTAGCGTCATTTCTGTTTAATCTCTCTTCAATGTTTGTACATTGCTCACATATCCACGCTTCTTACGCCTCTCTCATCTTTTTGTTGTATTACTTTCTTGAGCTCTTTATATCTGCCGACCTGATCAGGTGAATGATTTTGGTTTTTCAGTGACCTTCTTCTATCACAAATTTCTTTGGTCACCCATGGCTTCTTTTTTTGTTTTTGTTCACATATAACCAGTGTATATGGTTGATAGAGGATTACCTTCGATTTAAAGACAAACAAATTAATCACAAATTAATGTACGGGGATGAAAGTTACTTACAAGAACATTCAAACATGGTTAATACAACTTGTACGAGATACTAAAGATGAGTACACCAAAGACATAAACTATTAAAATCAGTAGATAGCTGGGCCCTCTGAACAAACAAGTCACCAACAAAAGGCTCAAACAAATGCACGAGTTCAAATACCTGGGCAGCATTGGACAGGAAAATCAAAACCAGATGTCAAAAAGCAAGTGCAGTGACCTACCAGTTGTCACCATTACTTAAACATCGTAACATCAGTATAGAATCAAAATGGCAATTGATAAACACTATTTTCTTACCAACTTTGTGCCATTAGTGGCGTACATGGCCTCTATCAAAGGCACAGGAAAAGAAATTGCAATATGTGAAATGAGATGCCTGATAAAAGTCATGAACGTCCCCAGAAGAGGCAAAATGAGAAATGATGACATCAGAAAACAATGTGAAACAGCATCCTTCGAAGAATATATGCATAAACAGAATGTGTAAAGTAGTTTTATATCTTATGAGAATGAAACCAGATTGTTTGCAAGCATACAACAGTAGGAGATCGGGTATTAGAGCAAGAGGGAGACCACGAGGTAAGTGGATAAACAACATCAGAGACATTCTAAACCAACATGGGCTCACATCAACCACAGCAACACATCTGGCCCAAGTACGAGACCTGCAGCTCGCCACTACGCTTCACGGTATCAGTGTACGGATAAAGTCAAGTCAAGTGATCTTTTATCGCGAGGAAATAATATGATCGCAGCACACTAATATCATTCAATCAATCAATCACACTTTTGCTTCTCACGTTGGAATATAAATCTTCCCAAAATTCACGAAAATTTATCAAATGTTGACCTGTCCATATCTGTACGTGTTCTTATGGCTCGAAGTTTCACAGGAAGAGGTAGCTATAACAATGTCCAACCCTTCTTAGCCGCCTCTACCGGCATGCCTGACTAGGTTACAGTTTTACTATTCTTCTTCCCCTTCATGCCCCATACCATTAACATTAGTAAATAACGACTAAGTATGGTTTTGAATGGGGCTGCAACTTCCCAATAAGAAACAAAATACCACAGAAACCACATTTGTACGAGCCATTACTTGTCTCGACGAAGAGTTCCTACAAAGGCAGACTGTAATTGTGATCCAATGCTTACAGAAGAGAAGTACAAACGATATGATCAATTATGGCGTTTTTCTCAGTGAGTGTTGGTCTGTGAAGTATAACCTTCTATTGGTCAATTTACATTTCTACGCTCCAGTCTTCTTGGTTAAATAATGGCGTGTGAACCATCCCAAAATATATTGCATCCAGAACTGAACTCTTGTTCAGTGCTTGAACGTCATTCTTTTTTGTAGGCTTATATCAGACTGACATATGACAGTAGATCATGGACAATCAGTAAGCAGGCGTATAGATATTTTGAATCAAGGGATATGCGGTTTTACAGAAGAATGCTGGGATCCCATGGACTGCAATGAAGATTAATGATACAGCGCCCGAAGAGATAAAACACGAAGACAAATCATTGCAAAGATCAGAACAATGCAGGCATTCTTCTACGTGCATGTTATAACAAGAGGCGGGTTGGAGCAACGCGAAATATTGCAGGACAAAGAGACGGAGGAAAGCAGAGAGAGAAGACGTTGGGTAGTCTGAGACAATGGCATGGACTACAATCAATAACAGAGTTGGTAAACGACACACGTTATAGAGGTGTATGGAGATCCGTGATCGCCAACTCCAACCGGCAGTGCACATGATGATAATATCAGGCTGCTCTCAGGGATGCGGTGTTAAAGACCATTGTACTGTACTTTTTTTCAGTGAAATTTTGTGGCCAGTTCCCTTCATCCCTGTCTAACTTTCCCTAATATATTAAAATAAGTATCCATTTACAGCTTGGTCTACAGCGTGACGATAATGGAGGTCGAACGCGATACGTTAGCTGTAACACGCGATCGCTCTATCGTAAATCTTGAAGGGGGACTAACTCGTAACAAGGAAACCAAAGTAGTGACAAGAGCACGAGTAACGTTTACATTGAGGGGCTGATTGATTATTGTGTTTGTTATTTCAGTGTTAGTGGCAACGACACATAGATCTAGGGAGGACTCATTAGGTATTTATGCATCGAATCTTCAAACACATGTATGGCAATTTGAATGACTAATATTTGCATGGAATATGGTTATCTATGTGCGTGCACATACAACGATTGTGGGTGTGGAAAACGTATGTTGATGAATAACATATATTATATAAGTCTCATTTGCTTAGTAATCACTGTGTATCGTTAAGGTTCGAGGCTCAACTCATGCTGCTTGCACGTCCCAGTCGACTCAGCTGTAAACAGAAACATGGTTTACTGTTAGGGAAGGAGTGACAACAAGAAAGGGAACTGAACATAACAAGTACAATCAAGTCTTCCACACTTTATCTCTGACAGCAGTGTCATCTAGTAGTCTACCTTTACCTCTACACGGATACATATGTTAAAGGACCCTTTTAGTTAAGTTAGGGGGTAGCTGTAGTCGAGAAGTAACGCACTCGCCTCTCAAAGCGATGAAAAGAAACGGCAGGAGTTCGAACCAATTTCCATCAACAGCCTGGACGCACGCCTATACGGATGGCTCAGCCAAAGATGCCATTGGAAACGGGGGAGGAGGCATCACTATAAAACTAAAAAGCAGAGTATACTCAGCAGAATTTGCCATGGGAAACGCTGCAGCAACTTCAGTGCCGAAGCCAGTGCCCTGAGACAAGCAGCTGAAACCGTATAGACCATAAGGAGCCGGCAGAATAGCAAGTGGTCATTTTCACAGACGCCCTGGCAGTGTTAATGGCGCTCAAGAATCAGGACAAAAATGAACTCAGTTCTATGGCAGACTCGCTCGAACTCCTGTCCCAGTGCTTAAAAAAAAAAGCATAGTCCAGTGGATAGCAGCCCACTGCAACATTCCAGGAAACGAGGAGGCGGACAGACTCGCCAGAGAGGGTGAATGCTGCAGCAGAGTGATTCAGAAATCACATACAATGAGACAAAAGCATTCATCACGGCAAAATACAGTGCAAAATGGAAAGAAGACCACGCTGGCCACATAGAAAACGATGCCTAACATCAACTCTCTATGCGAGACCAGGTGATAATTATCCGACTACACACATGTCACATCAGACTTAGATACCATCTGCACAACAAGTTCAAGATGGGCACTACAGACATTTGTGCCTGCGGCACAGCCCCCACGAAGTCAGAACATGTTTGTTAGTCCTGTCCACTGTATACCGACAAAAGATGTAGCATTTGGCAACAGCCAGTGTCCTTCCATGAGAAGCTGTACGGAAGCATACAGAGCCTTGTGTCGACTGCTGCCTTCGTTAGAGTCATTGAAGTTGAGGTCTGAAGATGAACGAGGAAGAAGAAGAATAAGGATCAATATGTTAAAGGACCTGTTTAGTTAAGTTAGGGGGTCGCTGTAGTCGGGAGGTAACGCACTCGCCTCAAAAAAGCGATGAAAGGAAACGGCGGGGATTCGAGCCGAAGTAGGTTTCAAGCGACCCGTGGTCTCAAAGGAGGTGGCACCAGATTACCTGCATCCAGAATTACCTCCAGTTGTCTTGGCATATGTTTTTCCACTGGCATAAGTTAGTTCGGGACCAGAGAGTGATGTTGGTGACTAGTAAAGTTTCTTCTTTACTTTCATCAAGCTACATCTCAAGTTACATCATCAAGGCAAACTGCTCTCATTGTGTCGCCATTATCGCTTGCGATGAGCGACTAACTATAGTTAAGTAAACATAACTTAACCAGTGACCATAAAACATGTAAAGTTAAATAAATCAATGTAATAACTTATATAAATAAGGGAAAGAGAGGGAGGTGGAAATTAATATCTGCAAGACTAAGGTCCGTTCGAAACTGTTTCTTCCATTGTGACACAGTAATTGAGAAGTGAAAATGTCCAAAATTATAATGCTGTCAAATATACCGATGGATATGTGATACATGGTAAGAAAGCCGCTTGAGGCTTATCTGCTAGAGTGAGAGGCTGGGTAGTTGCTGGGGGAAGCTGTGCATACTTCGCAACCGTCCAGTATCAGAATGAAGATCGAGGTAGCAACTTCGGCTCTGAGGTGGCTATCTGGGGCCTCTTTATTCGTCTCTGACTCTCGTTCCTTGCTTTGGAAGATGCAGCAGGGCTGCCTTTGGTATGGATGGACTTGTGATGGTCTACTGTTCTGGTCATGCTAGGGTTTGCTGGAATGAATTACCTGACATGCCGGATACAGGGGTACCAGCGGAATGGACATTGGCAGTAGATAGATGTAACATTTTGAAGCTGATTAATGACTGCCTTATTGATAAAGATACTGCAGTCGTTGAACCAGCATTGCACATATTACACGATTTTGAAATCATACGCGTCTAGGAGGGAGGGGTGCCAGAGAAAACGGAGCAGCAGTGTGTACAATCAGCGATCTACAGGCACCACTAACATCGACACTCTTCACAATTTTCTGAAAGGGAATGAGCACCTATGGGACTGGCCAGATGCAATGAACAGATCTTGGAAGATGTGGAAGAATACTATTATCTTGGAAACCTTCTCAACGTGCAAAATAGTTTAGAACCAGAACTAACAAGGAGCCGTCGAAAAGGCTGGATTGGATGGCCTTCTCGTCCTTTCAGAAAGCCCTGAAAGGTTGCTGTGATCGTGCCCTACGCGTTCCTCTCTTCAGCTCCACTGTGCTCCCATCAATGATCTGTATTTCTGAAGGATGGGGAAAAAACAGGGAATAACTCAGACCCCCCTCCACGAGACGTATGGTCGACTTTACTGTCTGTAGCCAGTGCATGCTGGATCTCCTCAATTCCGACCTACGGCAAGTATTATTAGCGAGGGTATACACAGATGTATCTAATATCGGGGCTGTTACCAACGCTGTATATGGCGCTGTAACTAAACACGGTAACCTGCATCTGTTTGTCTGCACATTCGACTGCAATTCCAAAAAATTCGTGTATACCCTAATAGAGGTAGAGGGGAAGTGACTAAATGAAATGAAAGACACACAGAGCCAATAACTCGTTTACACCGTAGTTGACCGAAGGAAAAACCGAAGAAGAAAAAGAGGCGGAAAAAAGAAGAAGACAAAGAAGAAAACTTTTTTAACAGAATAAGAAGAATGAAAATTAGGTCTAAATTACAGATGTTCTTGATATAATTAAACATACACGAAGAACTGCAGCAAAAGCCAATAGCGATAATGGCCGAAATACAGACACGGTTAAGATAAGGTTTTAGGTGAGAACAGTAACATATGTTAACCGTCCTAAATAGGACTTTACGAAGGACTAGAAAAAAATAGAACAGTGCAGGCAAAAAACAGTGTAGACAAAGAACAGCGTAGACAAGGAACGGTGTAGGAAAAGAACACTGAACTACGTTAAACGAAATTATGTAAACAAATATATAGCAAATTCTGAATTGGCGCAAAGAAATACACATTACGGTTTGAATTTTTCTGGCGTCTCTAAGCTGCTGTGTAGTGCAATGAAGCCTTTAACACTTCCTGCCAAAAGATAGTGTGTCCTTTGAGAATAGGACTTTATTAAGTTTCCTATAAATCGAAAATATTAACAATTATTTGGCGTTGTCATGTAGACAATTTGCAACCAAAATAATATTCACTTTCCGCCGTTTCCAGGTTAGTATAGCCCAGTGTAAGCCATCATGGATGTGCACGTTATCTTTGCCATGCTCATCAATACTGTCACTTCCTACTGTTTGCTTCTTAGTTTTTATGTAGTCGTTATCAACACGGGTAGTTTCTGACATTAACAGTAGAGATGACAATGTGGTTCCATGCCTCATTGACCAGGCTGCTGTAACAAAGTCTGCTTCCATGTGTACGACTTGGTAAACAACTATTTCAATATACATTCTTTTAAACTTTATAAATTCATCGGGACCTCAAATGTGGGCGTGGCGTACAGACATCAGCGTCATGAGCAGAAGTCTGAAGCTACTGATATTTCAAGGTCACAATTGCCTAATACTTGTTGGAGTGACTGGCAAATAGACCGGGCGACTGTCGGCTCTAATTAGAAACACCCGTTGAAAACATGATATGTACAAACAGAACACTTGTTTCTGAGGGCCTCAATGTCCCATCCAGGAAACTAGGGCAGCCATCGTGGTTGTTTGATGCACACATTGAGTAATCTGATTAAATGTACGGTCTGGGAATTCTAGTCTTAATCGAATGCCAGTAATAAGCAGTCTATACTGTATATTCAAGAGCGTGTAATCAGTATTAGCTATATCGCAAGTATTGCTGGTGATGTCCCTTGTAGAGAATATTAAAATTAAAATTATAGAAAGTATGTAGGTATATCCATGAAACTTTTGCTATGCAGAATGAAAAATCAGTTGTCTTTGTTTAACTTAGAATTCCCCGTTCTGAGCTACAGTCATAAATCAAGAACAAAGAGGATCTTGTAATGGGGTAGTCTGGATACCTTAATGTGTGTCTAATCCTGTTATATTATAACAATAATACTGATACAGTAAACAGAGGAGGGCTGTGGATGATAATGTCTAAGTTTGGCTGCCCCAACAAGTTCATAACAATGGTGAAACAGCTACACGAAGGCATGTGTGCTCGTGTACTGGACAGCGGTGCAATCTCTAAAACGTTTCTAGTATCAAACGGAGTAAAACAAGGATGTGTACTCGCCCCGACTTTGTTCAGCATGATGTTCGCGGCCACGATGACAGACGCCTTCAGATCATTGGAGCTTGGAATACCCATAAATTACCGCACAGATGGCAAGTTACTCAATTCCAGAAGAATGAAGGCCAAAACCAAAGTGGCTGGCGACATAATCAGGGAACGTGTATTTGCTGACGACTGCGCTCTAATGAGCAACTCAGAACTGAACATGCAGGTTGGAATGGACCAGTTCTCTGCCGCATGCGAAAATTTTGGCCTGACCATAAATGCCAAAAAAACAGAGGTCATGTACCAACCAGCACCAGGCATGCCGTACACAAAACCAGAGATTACAGTCAGCGGGCAGACGTTGAATGCCGTAGACAAATTCACATATCTGGGCAGCACGCTGTCGAGATCTGTCAGCCTAGACGATGAGGTGGCAAGCAGAATAGCAAAGGCCAGCACAGCCTTTGGTAGAATGCGCTCGATGGTCTGGGCACGTCGTGGCATCAGCGTCAAGACCAAACTCAAAGTCTACCGTGCAACAATCATTCCAACCCAACCATACGCTTGCGAAAGCTGGACTGTATACTCTGGACATGCAAGGAGGTTAAACCACTTCCACACAGGTTGCCTGAGGCGAATATTCCACATCCGATGGCAAGATCGTGTCACTGACATCGAGGTTCTCTCGAGGGCTAACATGCCCAGCATCCATGCACTGCTAGAAAAAGCACGACTAGGATGGGCCGGACACCTCGTCCGTATGTCAGACGAGCGGCTCCCAAAGAAGCTTCTCTACGGCGAGCTGAGAGAGGGATGGCGCGAGAGAGGGCGCCCAAAGAAACGTTTTAAAGACGGTCTGAAGGACTCACTAAAAAGTTGCCAGATAGACATCGACAACTGGGAATATCTTGCGAAAAACACATCTGACTGGAGAAGCGCAGTCAAATCGGGTGTAGCTGCTGGTGAAGATGACCGTGTTGTGAAAGCCCAGAACAGACGCGAGACGCGGAAATCCCGAGCAGCGGGAACACCATCCCCTTCTACAAACCTCGTGTGCCCGATATGTAGCAGGTGTTTTCGTGCTCGCATTGGCCTGTTCAGCCACATGCGCACCCACACCCAACAGGGAAATCTGTGACAAGGATGATGTCGGCGGTCCTCATCGACAACGATGGACAGCTATTATAACAATAAGTCAATCCATGCCTCTCGCTCCTTGCAGGACATAGGCAATTGGAAACCCTGGTCCAGCATGTTCAATCTTGAGCTGCCTTTTCTGCCTCCCTCTCTTCATCTGTGAATTTCATGTCAGGGCCATATTTGATAATAATTTCCGCCAGGTCAGGTCAGGTCATCCTGTAACCGGTGAGGTCGTTGGGGCACACATGAAGACATCATTACAACCCCACGCCACCCTTCTCTATCAGCGCCGCTGCCCGTGACTCTTATGGTCGGAGACTGGTCCATTCTTTTATGTTGTCCTCCCATCTCTTTTTGGGCCGGCCTCTTCGTCGTCTGCCTTGCACCTTTCCGTGGAGGATTGTATTTGCAAGACCATTTGATCTCGATATGTGACCGTACCAAGCGAGTTTCCTTCTTTTGACAGTTGCCAAGAGGTCTTCAAAAGGCCCTATTGCTGTTGTATTTCTATCTCGTATTTCCTCATTTGTAACTCGATCTTTGAACCTGACGTTTAAAAGTCTTATGAAACATCTCATCTCCAAGGCCTGTATAGTTCACTGAAGGTCAGCTGTAACTGTCCATGTCTAACACGCGTAGAAGAATATTGACAGGACCAATGTACGTATTAATCTGATTTTCGTGCATAGTGCTAACTGTTTATCTTGCCAGATTGTGTTAAGCCGTGCAAGCGCCGCCATTGTCTGTGCTATTCTGGCCACTAATACTTTCCGTAGAGAGTTTTCTATCAATTCTCAATTCCTACGTTCGATGTGTTGCTCAACTGGCTGTTGTTGGCTCTCTTTCATAGGGTCTTCATGCCTCACCAAGTCTCCCGGAGACATTTATTGACAAGCTGCTGGAGTTTTCGCAACTTTGCCTTAGTGGTTCTCCAAGATTCTGGTCCGTACAGTACTGACTTGACATTTCAATTAAACAATCTTATTTTGTAATTGGTCTTCATTTCCCCTGAATTTCTACATATTATTCAGAAACAGAAATGACGTTCTTGCGTTTCAAAATCTTGTTGTTACATCTGCCTCTGTGTCCCTTGAAGGATCAATTATGCTGCCCGTACGTGCGAAGGTGCCCATCTCCTCCTGTACCTTAACTGGTAGACTGACTCTTTTCTCAATATGTTTATTTTAAATAGCCTAGTTTTTCTTAATTTTAATATTTAGTCCCATTTTGGCTGAATACTCTCCCGCCATATTTAGTTGTTCTTGCATCTGGTTATGGATGTGTGACATCAGAACCAAATCGTCTGCACACTCCAGAGCTTATAACTGTGACCATAATGGCCACGATATACCGGTTCTCTTCCCTGACGTTGGCATCTTAATAATCCAGTCTACCGCATTTAGGAATAAGAGTGGCGACAATAGACATCACATCCTCAATAAACAATTGTATTATAACACAGGCAAAACAGAAAAAGCAACACAGTACCATCATATTACATAATGATTAGCAATAAGTGCTCTGTTATAATGGGTTTGGTGTTAGAACATGTGGTTGGGCGGGCAGTTTGGGCAATATGCTTCTGATCAAGAGGCACGGTTTCAAATCTCGGCAATGTATACGTTTTTCTCTTTTGAGGATGCAAGTAAATATCAGTATGTGCATTACATGGGGGCTGGACTGACAAACACTGAGTGGTGTCTGGACTGACAAACACTGAGTGGTGACTGGACTGACAAACATTTAGTGGTGACTGGACTGACAAACACAGAGTGATGACTGGACTGACAAACACTGAGTGGTGATTGGACTGACAAACACTGAGTGGTGACTGGACTGACAAACACTGAGTGGTGACTTGACTGACAAACACTGAGTGGTGACTGCAGGAACAAACACTCAGTGGTGGCCGTACTGACAAACACTGACTCGTTACTACAGATTACCCCATAAATAGATTAGTCTGACCAAACATAAGCGCCCACATAAACAGATTAGTCTAACCAAACATAAGCATCCACATAAATAGATTAATCTGACCAAATATAAGCACCCACATAAACAAATTAGTCTGAGCTTACATCAATGTGAATATTGTTTATTAAGAGAAATACATGGAGAAAATGGAGAAATTAAGGAAAGGGAATTTAAATTCCATATTTTTGTTGGATGGCCACTGCTTGCCAGGACAATAAAGCTCACATACATTCATGTTCAGTTTTTGCCTCGCATCTCAACTAAACACATTTTGCGTGTTCTGTGTATTTGATTCCATATATCAACCAAATATTATGTTCATTGTAATTACAGCAGTCGTAAGGCGGAACCAAAACTATTGGCCGTCGTGTATTCGTTATGATGCCTGGTAAGGTCCGTCTCCCGTCGTGTATTGGTTATGCTTGATGCCTGGTAAGGTCCTGCTCCCGTCGTGTATTGGTTATGATGCCTGGTAAGGTCCTGCTCCCGTCGTGTATTGGTTATGATGCCTGGTAAGGTCCTGCTGCCGTCGTGTATTGGTTATGATCCCTGGTTAGGTCCTGCTGCCGTCGTGTATTGGTTATGATGCCTGGTAATGTCATGCTCCAGTCGTGTATTGGTTATGATGCCTGGTAAGGTCCTGCTCCCGTCGTGTATTGGTTATGCTTGATGCCTAGTAAGGTCCTTCTCCCGTCGTGTATTGGTTATGCTTGATGCCTGGTAAGGTCATGCTCCCGTCGTGTATTGGTTATGATGCCTGGTAAGGTCCGTCTCCCGTCGTGTATTGGTTATGATGCCTGGTAAGGTCCTGCTGCCGTCGTGTATTGGTTATGATGCCTGGTAAGGTCCTGCTCCCGTCGTGTATTGGTTATGCTTGATGCCTAGTAAGGTCCTGCTCCCGTCGTGTATTGGTTATGCTTGATGCCTGGTAAGGTCCTGCTCTCGTCGTGTATTGGTTATGATGCCTGGTAAGGTCCTGCTGCCATCGTGTATTGGTTATGATGCCTGGTAAGTTCCTGCTCCCGTCGTGTATTGGTTATGATACCTGGTAAGGTCCTGCTCCCGTCGTGTATTGGTTATGCTTGATGCCTGGTAAGGTCCTGCTCCCGTCGTGTATTGGTTATGATGCTTGGTAAGGTCCTGCTGCCGTCGTGTATTGGTTATGATGCCTGGTAAGGTCCTGCTGCCGTCGTGTATTGGTTATGATGCCTGGTAAGGTCCTGCTCCCGTTGTGTATTGGTTATGATGCCTGGTAAGGTTCTGCTGCCGTCGTGTATTGGTTATGATGCCTGGTAAGGTCCTGCTGCCGTCGTGTATTGGTTATGATGCCTGGTAAGGTCCTGCTGCCGTCGTGTATTGGTTATGAGGCCTGGTAAGGTCCTGCTCCCGTCGTGTATTGGTTATGATGCCTGGTAAGGTCCTGCTGCCGTCGTGTATTGGTTATGATGGTGGTAAGGTCCTGCTGCCGTCGTGTTATCCAGTAAAGAGTCACTGGATTTTCGTGAGGGTTAATTACACGTGTGACTTAATACGAGTTTATAAATTAATCAATGGAAAGGATAGATTTGACTATATCAAGTTTTTTTAAAGTTTAACCGGCTACAACAACAAGAGGACACGGCTTCAAATTGTTTTAAAACAGATCTAGATTAAATATTAGGAAACATTTTTCTTAGTACGAGAGTGGTGAAGTCTTGGAATGCATTGTCAATGGATGTGGTAGACGCAGGGTCAGTTACTGCATTAAAAAATAAATTGAATGCTCACAATTATTTTTAGTATTGGTGGAATAAGATAAACTGGCTGTATACAGACTATGTACAGCCTTCTAAACCAGTATAAGGAAGTTAAGTTATGTGGCAACACAACAAAGGTCACCCTTTTTCCAAATGACTTTTACAAGTCACAGTTTTATTCGTCTGCAAAAGTGAGTCACTTCTCTTCTACCCTGGTGCTTGGTTGTGGCTAATAGTTTCTTCAGGATGCAGTTCCCGGTCCTATGCCAAACCCTTCTTAGTCGCTCCTTGAGACATGCATAGCGGGTTACCGTATTACTTTTCGTATTCAGTTTTGGACCCGGTAATGCACATATGTCATCTACCAACACAAAAATAAACTAATCGTCACCCTCTCTACTATTTGATCACAAATGCGTATGTATCAGATTCCTCCTATTCTTATCAGCCAAACACTAACTGACTCATTCATTTCTGTACGACTGACTCCTTCATTCCTGTATGAATGACTCATTCATTCCTTGTACGATTTATTGGGATTTGTTTCTCAAACTTTCACTGAACCTCAAATAGCTATCCCATACTCAGGCAGTTGTTAGCCTAAATTTTAGTAACGTGACACGCAAGACCTACTGTACTGATCCTCATAAGATGCTTGGATTTAGGACAATGAACAGGTTAACGCAAAATACCACAAATAGTTTTGACACTGAATGTAATGAACAAGTAATTTCAATATGTGTACTAATTAAATAAATACAAATACGGTTACCTTTTTTTTCAACTCAATCAAATAAGGGCACAGATATTGAAAATGATACACAGACGAAATTTGGTTTGATTGGGGCACAATATGCGATATGAAAGACTTCTACAGATCCAACGGAAAATACTAGTGGGGTGACCAAAACTCAAGTTTATATCTCAGGCACGAAGAGACAGTAAAGTACGAAACTATGTTGAAGTGATGGGAGTGAGGCAGAGGCAAATCGACAGATATGCTCTGCCAACTTTACAACCAGTCTTAGAACTGAACAACTAGTTGATATGGCCAAATGGAGAGACATGCTCAGACAACTTTACAACCAGTCTTAGAACTGAACAACTAGTTGATATGGCCAAATGGAGAGACATGCTCAGACAACTTCACAACCAGTCTTAGAACTGAACAACTAGTGGATATGGCCAAATGGAGAGACATGCTTTGCCAACTTTACAGCCAGTCTTATAACTGAATAACTAGTGGATATGGCCAAATGGAGAGACATGCTCAGACAACCTTACAACCAGTCTTAGAACTGAACAACTAGTTGATATGGCCAAATGGAGTGACATGCTCAGACAACTTTAGAACCAGTCTTAGAACTGAACAACTAGTGGATATGGCTAAATGGAGAGACATGCTCAGACAACTTTACAACCAGTCTTAGAATTGAATAACTAGTGGATATGGCCAAATGGAGAGACATGCTCAGACAACCTTACAACCAGTCTTAGAACTGAACAACTAGTTGATATGGCCAAATGGAGAGACATGCTCAGACAACCTTACAACCAGTCTTAGAACTGAACAGCTAGTTGATATGGCCAAATGGAGAGACATGCTCAGACAAACTTACAACCAGGTTTATGATTGAGTAGCCAGATGATGATGATAATGATAAATAGGGTGCACACTGAAATCAATCAACGATTTGATCAAATCAACGAATGTATCAACATTCGCAGGAGGAGTTTGAAATCAAACGAGGGTACAAGAAGTAGGTACAGGAACCATCAGTACTAAAACAACTCTGACAATTTGCTGAAATAAACTTGGATTTTATTAGTCTTCGCTGGGTGCTGTGACAACGATAACTCATAAGAAATATAACATAACAAACCATTCAACAATTTGTCCACTTACCTAAAGAGTCTTTTAAGAAACCAGGAACACATAAGTTTGTTTCAAGTAAAGTTGATCTATTATCAAACACCCGATTGAAAATAACCTTCCAGCGGTTAGAAATTATGCAGACGATTATAAATTCTACGATAACGTAACGAGTAAATAGTATCAACTGTGCCAGTAGATTTGATCGTTTTTCGAATGTGTTCTCCGGTCGAGTTTTTAAAAATACTGGTATATTCATTGACCCTAAATGGGCGCCAGGTAACATTGAAATGGCTTGGATCAAGTGTGTGGCTGACCGTTATTTGAACAGTTTGAGCAAACGTGTGTTCAAAATGCGATTGGTGAGTGTTTTTGGAGTGTTTGGACACAGTTGCAATATGTTTTTCCATGACGTGTTTATATGTGTGCATTGTTTTTATAAGAGTCGAGTGTGTTCTCACTTCGTGTTTGTGTAGTGTTTCTATAAGAGTCGAGTGTGTTCTCACTTCGTGTTTGTGTAGTGTTTCTATAAGAGTCGAGTGTGTTCTCACGTCATGCTTACTACGTGTTCTATAAGAGTCGAGTGTGTTCTCACTTCATGTTTGCTAAGTGTTTTATAAGAGCCGAGTGTGTTCTCATTTCATGTTTGTTAAGTCTTCTACACGATTCGAGCGTGTTCTTATTTGGTGTTTGTGTAGTGTTTCTATAAGAGTCGAGCGTGTTCGTATTTGGTGTTTGTGTAGTGTTTCTATAAGAGTCGAGCGTGTTCGTATTTGGTGTTTGTGTAGTGTTTCTATAAGAGTCGAGCGTGTTCGTATTTGGTGTTTGTGTAGTGTTTCTATAAGAGTCGAGCGTGTTCTTATTTGGTGTTTGTGTAGTGTTTCAATAAGAGTCGAGCGTGTTCTTATTTGGTGTTTGTGTAGTGTTTCTATAAGAATCGAGCGTGTTCTTATTTGGTGTTTGTGTAGTGTTTCTATAAGAATCGAGAGTGTTCTTATTTGGTGTTTGTGCAGTGTTTCTATAAGAGTCGAGCGTGTTCTTACTTGGTGTTTGTGTAGTGTTTCTATAAGAGTCGAGCGTGTTCTTATTTGGTGTCTGTGTAGTGTTTCTTTAAGAGAAATCGGAGAAAGCAGCCAAGGATAGGAATATGAAAGATCTTTATGCAATAACCATGAAATTAACAAACAGATTTCAGCAGATTTATAAAATAAGTCAAGAATAAACAAGTAAAATTACTGACATCAAAGGAGGAGCAACAGATAATGGTCTAAAGGTCTCATGAAGTCAAGTTAATTAACTAAGGGCTATATGAAGTAAAGTTGTTGGTCTAAGGGTAACACAAAGTTAAGTTAATGGGCTATGGGCCACATGAAATCAATTTATTCGTCTAAGGGCCACATGAAATCAAGCCAATGGTCTTAACGGCTACATCAAGTCAAGTCAATAGTCTAAGGGACACATCGAGTCAAATCAATGGTATAAGAGTCACATGAAGTCAAGTTAATTAACTAACGGCTAGATGAAGGAAAGTTATTGGTCTATGGATCACTTACAGCAAAGTTATTGGTCTACGAAACTGGTGTTAGGGTCGCATGTTGTGTACCTAATAACTAATGGTCACATGAAGCCAAAATAATGTTCCTAGAGTTGCATACAGCCAAGTAAATTGTCTAGGCTATATTATGAAGTTAATCACTAATGGTCGCGTATAGTCATATCAATAGTCTAAGTGCCGAAACAATGAATAGTCTAATGGTCGCATGAAGTCACAGTAATGATCTTAGTGTCTCTTTAAGGCAAATTACATATCTAACGAGGTCAAGCTAATGGTCTAGATGTTGCATGAAGACATATTAGTACATTCAATGCTCGTAGGACTGTAATACGTGCATAGGTACTTGGTAAAATCGAGTTGTTCTGTCTTTCTTGTCACTTTACCAATCTAAAACCTTAAACAAATTAATAATGAATCATTCTCTGATGAAGTTTTTAATTTATTAATAACATCTGCGTTTTTTCTTCATGAGGAATTTTATAAATGTTTTTGCATTATTGCCATTATTTCACATTTGGTGGTTTAACTATTTAGTCATAAATAGTTTAATGCCATTCTTATTACGTTTTAAAAACTATGTTATCCCACATCACGGAGTTCACGATAAGGTCACAAGTGGTTCACGAGCGTGTTGCTAAGACACAGTTTAATAACAGATTTTAATTTCAATATTTGTCAGGCGGTTTTTTCAATTCAAATGATGCAGCCACATATTGTTACGAAAAAACTGTGGTCGTCTTGTCTTATACATAAATAAATAAATCGGTATTTGATATCAACGCTTATCTTCCCCATAAGAGATACCAACCTAACGGTCGACAATTAATTGTCAAGATTCTAGCAACGATCACAAGCACCCGTTTTCCTAAACTCAACTACCATAAACAGCTGAACAGAATGTACATTAATTTTAGTCAAGGGAGATAAGAGTAGTAATTGTATACGATGTTGAGAAAGGTGTGTCAATAAAGTGAAATCTCTTCGGATACACGCTGCTGATATTAGTTCAGTCCCTTATCTATACTGATCCTGTGAACAGATGTTTATTGACGTATGGACTTAGAATATCGAGTTGGTGTGTAAGTCTAGACTGCACATCGGTGACCCTACTAATTCACGGAGCTTAGCTCGCTCTCAGGTAACCACTCCTTTTTCCCTCATAAAACGTTTGTTGCCGTCTCATGTTTCGCTCGGGGGACGCGTTGTATTTCTTAAATGAATTGGGGAAGTTCGTGCTGTCAGTATAGAGATTACATGTTAAGACAATATGTTCTGAGTGTGCTTTCCCTTTATTTGTTCTTAGTCAAATCTGTCCAGTTCCCTGTGGAGTACAAAGCTTCAACAAATACAAGTCAAGTCATCATAACGATTAGCTCCAACCCTTTCAACGACATTCCTGTTTCATTCATGTTTGCCTTGATCTTTCTTATGTTAATTAGCTAGCTAGTTTTCTTTCCATTTAGGCCTTTGAACGCCGTGGGGAGTTAAGACGTATGTCGTGCGCCAAGTACGTTGCGTCGGTCCCTGTGAGCCTGTGTCGTTGCACAATCACTTTAATGTCATCTATCCGTCTGCCACGCACCCGTCCTTTTTGTCTGGAAAAATCGGAGGGCAGTGAGGACGAAGCGTCAGTGAAGCTGCTTATAACCAAATATTGCTTGTGTTCGGATACACGAAAGAAGTATACACATGAAAAAAATATCTTGCTCGTGTCGGATACAAGTACATATAAGCGCAAAACAATACATTATACTGCGCATTAGAAATCAACGTGAATGGGAGAGAAAATAAAGGAAGAAACGTGTGACTTTCTTATTGACCTTTCCTATATTTACGTTCATGTTAAAGAATCTAGAAAATAGTTCTTAGTTGCCGTTTTAGATCGGTTTTAGATAGTTTTTATGATACTATGTTTCAGGGCTTCTCAAACATTTTTCGTCGCGACCCCTCTGGATCAGATACATTTTTTCACGATAAAAAATGTCAAAAATACAATTGGTACTAACTGTATAAATCCCATATATACCAGGCTCCAAAAAAAAATGATGTGTTTACCTTTAATGACACGAATGTCATTGATATTCTGACACAATAACTCGAATCGTGGCTTAAAATTCTCCACTGCTAGTCTAATTGAAATATATATGACTTGAGAGGTATTTTGTTCCAAGTGCAGCCATTGTTGAACATGTCGATTCAAACAAATCGGTGATAATAGGAAGCATGTCTTGTATGTAGATGTACTTTTTATTTTTGCAGGTTTCAGACTTTCACTTACCGAGCATTCTTTACAAATCAAGCAGATAGTCTTCTATATTTGTGGAAATAAAAGAAATTCATATTTCAAACATGTTTCATTTCATTTTCTCTTTATGCGTGCGAGGACTTAATATCTGCAGTTGTATCTATCTGCTCATTTTTGTTCATTGGCTCTTTCCGTCTTGTCAGACGATAGTAAGTTGTGCTAAAAGGGATGTAACTATAGTCCTTGACGGTAACGAATATGACTCGTGAGACCAATCCGAGCAGAGAAGTGTCTTCCGCAGTGGGTGCAAGGAAAGTCAGGACCGTTTGCGGCATCGTATGGTGTGGCGTGTCTTCTCAAAGATTGAGTCTTTAGCCTATTAGCAATGAGTTTTTCCTTTGTATGTATTCCATGCTTAATCCTGCCCCTCCATGTAATACGATCCATGTCGTCCTGTTTCCTTGATTCCAAATCGATTCCTGCATTATCCATATCCCGCTTGCATACATCCTTGTTCCGGAGTAGTGGCCGGCCCTTAGACCTTGTCCCCAACTGTAATTCCTCATAGAGAAGATCTTTTGGTATTCTGCCATCGTCTATCCTCCGAGTGTGTCCTAGCCATTGGAGCCTTCGAAGACTCATCAAGGAAACGATTGTGACAGTGCATGTTCTCTCCAAGACCTCCGCGTTGGTGATCCTGTCTTGCCGCCTAATCCCCAGGATGCGTCTGCGCAGGCACTTCATGTGATCGCTGTTTAGCCGCCTGTCCTGGTGCATGTTGGTAGACCATGTCTCACTGCCTCATTCTTTTTAGAAGTTGATGATCACGTTACTGGAGCTTCTGCATTATCTGCTGTCTTAGTCTTCGACAAATTTAACCACCTATCCGGGATCAAGATGCTGAGCAGCGCATGAGCTGCAGTGGTCAGCGACCCATAGCTGACTGCTAGCATCAGGGCCAGCGAACCAGAGCTGCCAAGACCCTTCTACACCTCCATAATAACAGGCTGCAGCAGGGCAGACTGGCTAAGGTGAAGGGATCGAAGAGCAGCTAACCCAGTACTCATAAAATACTTGCTGAAGTCGGATGTGTTGGACAAAAAGGTGCAAATATCGCAGTCAAGCTATAAACTACAACACATCGCATTCCGTTCTCTGGACTACATTCTGCTACTTAAGCCCTTTCAGGATTTTGTAGCGGGAGATTGAGAACAAACGAAGCCAATCCAACCACCTATCCATTTTCGATTTTATTGAAATTTGGCTCTGAAATGTTGGCACGCAATAACTGGTGACAGTTCATTTATTTGCTGGTCCAAAACATTTTCAAACCTCGGAGATACTATAAGAACGCTGAACAGCTGGCTAGTTTTGCGAACACGTATGATCTCAGACTGCTACAAAGGCCGTCCACACACGAAATAATTATTTTGTAACACGATTCACTCAACTGTTGTGAGAATGAAGGATACGATTAATTACATAGTTATTGATTTTAAATAAAATGCAAATGTTACCACGAACCAAAATAATATTTACTTGACAACGTGTTGGGTCATGACCCCTAGTTTGAGAAGCCCTGACACATGAACTGTCTGTTTTAATCGCCCTCTGGATAATGGCAGAAATTATACTACCAACAGAATGTGTGAATAAATTAACCAGGGAGAAAACTATATCAAATTAGCAACCGTCCGGCCCTCAGAATTAAAAAGTGTCTGTAATCCTTTCACGTCCGCATATGAATTCAGTAAGGTTGGGCACTTGTCCTTCAGCCAGCACTGAAAGAACGCACTTAATGAGGCTGGCAGCACGTTTAGTTCAGTCATTCAGTGGATTTATAGCCAAGTGTCAGGACCTTTCTCACATCAGTTCAAGCGTCAGGATTATTTTCTATCAGGTTTATAGGCATGGCTGTCATTCAACTCGTTTATATACAGGGCAATCATTCAAGCCGTTTATAGGCAGGGCTGCCATTCAACCACTTTATACTTCATTTAGTATGTAGCTCTGTCCATTCAGGCCATTTAAATGTAGGAATGCCTATTCAACCCAATTATAGATAGGAGTGTCCATTTAACCCGTTTATATTATAGCTATAAACTCAACCTGCCTAAAAGTATACCTATCCATTCAACCCTTCTATGTATCCAGTCTTCCGATGTATCAGTAAGACGAAAGAAAGATACACCTCTTGCCACCTTCTCGTTGAATTTTGCGCTGAATCATTGGATACTGACTGCAATCACTGATGGTCCCGCATTTGAAGGGCATCGAACAACATAAGGGCAAGGGAGATAATTCGTATATGACTAATGCTGCTGAGGCATGCAAGAGTTATTTCCTGTAAAATTTAGACATGGGTTTATTTCACAAGATGGTCGTTGAACAGAATTCGCAGAGCAGGAAAAATCTGACATTAATTCAAGGGTAACCAAACAGACTATGTCGGATGAGAAGAACAGACCATTGCCACTTTTTACGCATGTTGTCAAAGGCGACTGAAGAGGATGTACATGGAGTAGTAACCTCATTATGTAAATCTGTCACAGAAAATGTTCGGATGCAGGCTTCCTATAATGTGGTCAGCTGCAGTGGTGGCGCTATGCATCCTCTGGAGAAAAAGTGTACACAAAAACGGGATCATAGTCCCATAACATACACAGTATATTTATGAAGTATGGTGGTCAGTTCCCTTCATTGCTGTCGTTTTTATTACCCAACTTTATGACAAGTACCCATTTACAACTGAGTCGGCTGAAGCGTACTGGTAATGGCAATTGAACCCCGTACCTTTGTCGTAAAAACTGATTGCTCTACAGCAACGTTAATGAGTTCAGTTCAGTTTATCTCGTGACCTCTTGAGATCTTTGGAGCACCCCTGCTGACACCTCTACATACTGCGCCCTCCCTCTCTGTCTGCAGTTGCATTTTGTGCCTCTTCGAGTCGTAGGTTAGCTCATTCATGGATGTTGTCCCATTGTTTTCTCGGACGTTCTCGCACTCGCTTGCCCTGTACTGTGCCTCTATTTTTTTAATCTTTTTTTATTTATTTTTTTTATTTTGCGTTCGCCTTATTTTCTCTAATCACCAAGGCGGTGTGCGTTGCACTGTGGTTTTTATTTTTGTACCCGTGGGCCCAGTGCATCCGACTTCAGCATGAATTTTATGTAAGGGTCTGCTTACTCCTGCATTTTCTAAGGGTTTGCTTCCCCGGGGTAACAGCCGGTGTTGTGATGGGGATCGAACATAGCACCTTCGGATTTGTGAGCCGTGCCACTTAACCACTAGTGCCCTGTATTTGAAAGTCCATTGGCGCTCAAGACGTGGCCCTACCAAGTCAGCTTTCGCCTTTTGATCGTTGTGAGGAGGTTGACGTGTAGTCCACTTGCATTCTCGATTCTACGTCGTAGTTCATTATTTGTGATACGGTCTTTGTATGTGATATTTAGAAGTCTTCTAAAACATATAATCTACATAGCCTGGATTCTTCTCTGGAGGTCTGTTGTAATAGTCCATGTTTGATCTGGGGTAGGTCTCTCGACGCCGCGATTGACTCTCATCCAGAATTCGTACAGCGATCTCAGTCTCGCCAGACGGAGCGTTAGCGCGGACTTGCCGAAAACGCTCGCCCGCCTCTCCCCGGCCAGGTAGCGGGACGAAATTTGTGGTGTCGTACCGATGGCAACGGTGCGTTACTGTGGCCCGTATCTAGAAACTTTGACAGGCAGTGGTGCTTTTTCGAAGGCTTATAGAAGACCTCGACAGTTCGTCTCGCTGGTGGTCAGACTCTCGCAAAGAGCTTGTGACCGGCAAATGGAAAGCAGGAATCCTGCCTAAAGGCCCTGTCCTCGCCCGAACTACCCTCGGCAGAAGGGCATGCCGGCAGGCAAAAATCGTCTCCTACAGATACCTGGTTGATCCTGCCAGTAGTCATTTGCTTGTCTCAAAGATTAAGCCATGCATGTCTAAGTTCACACTGTCTCACGGTGAAACCGTGAATGGCTCATTCAATCAGTCGAGGTTCCTTAGATGACACGATCCTACTTGGATAACTGTGGCAATTCTGGAGCTAATACATGCTTACCAAGCTCCGACCCTCGCGGAAAGAGCGCTTTTATTAGTTCAAAACCAATCGTCGTTTCCCCTCGCGGGGTTGCGCGTCCCCACTGGTGACTCTGGATAACTTTGTGCTGATCGCATGGCCTCATGTGCCGGCGACGCATCTTTCAAATGTCTGCCCTATCAAATGTCGATGGTACATGACATGCCTACCATGTTTGTAACGGGTAACGGGGAATCAGGGTTCGATTCCGAAGAGGGAGTATGAGAAACGGCTACAACATCCAAGTAAGGCAGCAGGCGCGCAACTTACCCACTACCGGCACGGGGAGGTAGTGACGAAAAATAACAATACGGGACTCTTTCGAGGCCCCGTAATTGGTATGAGTACACTTTAAACCCTTTAACGAGGATCTATTGGAGGACAAGTCTGGTGCCAGCAGCCGCGGTAATTCCAGCTCCAATAGCGTATATTAAAGTTGTTGCAGTTAAAAAGCTCGTAGTTGGATCTCAGGCGCAGGCAGGCGGTCCAGCTCACGCGGGTTCACTGCCCGTTGTCTCCTGCCCTACCGTCTGCCGGCTCTCTCCCGCGGGTGCTCTTCGCTGAGCCTCCCGGGTGGCCGGCGCGTTTACTTTGAAAAAATTAGAGTGCTCAAAGCAGGCCTCGGCTGCCTGAATAATGGTGCATGGAATAATGGAATAGACCCTCGGTTCTATTGTGTTGGTTTTCGGAACTGGAGGTAATAATTAACAGGGACAAACGGGGGCATTCGTATTGCGTCGTTAGAGGTGAAATTCTTGGATCGCCGCAAGACGAGCTACTGCGAAAGCATCTGTAAAGAATGTTTTCATTAATCAAGAACGAAAGTCAGAGGTGCGAAGACGATCAGATACCGTCGTAGTTCTGACCATTAATAATGCCGACTAGCGATCCGCAGGAGTTGCTTCGATGACTCTGCGGGCAGCTTCCGGGAAACCAAAGTGTTTGGGTTCCGGGGGAAGTATGGTTGCAAAGCTGAAACTTAAAGGATTTGACGGAAGGGCACCACCAGGAGTGGAGCCTGGGGCTTAATTTGACTCAACACGGTCAAACATTGAAATGATTGACAGGCCGAGAGCACTTTCGTTAGGTCCAATTTGGAACGGGTGCTGGAATTAGACCCTCGAAAATATGGGGCTATGCTCTCGGTGGCTTGACTGTCTCGCATCCAGTGTTCGATAATGATATTGACGGAAGGGCACCACCAGGAGTGGAGCCTGCGGCTTAATTTGACTCAACACGCCAATACTGTAGAATGACTGACAAATCGAGAGCACATTCGTTGGGTCTAATAGTGAACGTGTGCTGGTATTAGACCCGTGCAAGACAGGTTAGCGTTTTAACCACCAACAGAAGACTTAGTTCTTGGTCGGGGTGTCGTAAGCAGTAGAGCAGCCACCTCACTGTGAACTGTCGAGACTCAGGCTCTGACCATGATATATGTCCGCACACCAGGCGAACAACATCTCCGTGACATTTCCAGGTTTGACCCCTGGCTAAATGCACTCCTGCCTCGATCTCTACCTATGTATGCTATCAGCCATACCAATGAACGCAGAAGAGATGTAGGCTAGCGGACATTGCACATCTGCCCTATTGTGTCAACCTCCCAGGTGGCGGGGAATGCTAGACGTACAATCACTGCAGAGAAGCCGAGAAAATAAAGGGAGCAAAGAGATACCCCACTCACATGCATTTGCTACGTTTCTGGGAGGACGTGACGATCCTGGGATACAGACACACTGGACTGCCTGTCTTCCGGGTTAGTACAAACCAGTACATAGTCCATATCATATATCATAATATATCATCACCGCACCCTATAGACACGAGTAGGGAAGACTCGTTAGTCCTGTAAGACAACTTCCATAAGAGAGACAACTCTGATCACAAACAACTGCTGCCTTGCAGATAGGCTGGGGACAGCCAAAAGCTAAGGAGGGCATCCCTACAGAAACGCCTGTTGAAATCGGATGCACTGGGCCACAGGCTTAACGAAACAGTGCAACGTAAATCGCAGTATGATGACAGTACAACCGATATGGTTGCTGTCTGACTGCGTACGATGAAGAAGAAGAAGAAGTCCATGTTTGGCAGGCGTAGAGGAATATTGAAAAAAAAACCAATGAGCGCATTAGCCTAACCTTTATGACGAGGGAGATTCGTTTATCTTTCCATATAAGTTTAAATCGTACAAGCAGTGCTATTCTGGTCAGGACCTCTGGTTTTGATCCCTCATCACTGATTATTGAGCACATATATTTTAAACTGTTCACTGTTCCAAGATCCTGTCCATTTGCTTGTCAAAGCGTTGATTCTTTCAGTGTTGTTGATTTATCAACTTTGTCTTTTCTGCGTATAACTCCAGGACATAACCATGTGCTGTTACATCCATTCTTCGGATGAATTCTCGAAGTTCTGTCTCCGTCCCCACCAGCTCGTCAACGTCACCCGCAAAGCGTAAGTTGGTCATTGTTCTATCCCCTATCTTTACGGTGCCAACTTGATCTCCAAGAGCATCACTCATAATTCTTTCTAGGAATATTTTGAAGATATTTTTCTAGAACGCTAATCAGACCTATAAATAACGGATCATTGCAATAAGCGATTACTTGGATAAACATGAAGAAACAAGCAGCTCTGCTTATTTAAAAAGAACAACTTTGAACAAAAATTAATTATTTCGATTTCTTCTTTGGCGTTCGTTCTGAAAATGATATGTCCAGTTTTGTGTCATATAGTTTACACGAGTCTGCTATATCAGCGCCTTTCGGATCTACACATCCGATTCAGCACGCTTTTTCTGGGACAGGGTTTGCATTACTTCTTATTTTCCTTTATTGTTAGTCAGGCTGCATGCTTGCAGTCTGTTTCCAGGGCCGCTACTTGAAAGCGAAATAGGGTCTTGGTCAGTTATGGATCACTGACCCTAATGCAATCGGGGCTTTGGGTCGCTGGCTGCTGTCACCTTTCACTTCAGCATCCTCGGCATAAAGTATGTTCATTTTACAAACGCAAAATGGCTCACAGTACAGACTTCAGTGTGCTAGACCACTCTAATATGTGCATAGTCACTTCTATTTTTGAAAGTGTCGACCACAGAGCTAGAACTTTGTCAGGTGCTAATAAAGAGCTGAATCGATTCGGAGAACTAGTCATACCATAAACACAAAACTCACGACGTGTTCGGTCTGTCAAACCCAATGCAACAAGATCCGAACCTGTTTCATTTGGAGTGTAAACCGATCTGACAACCCCTAGATCACATCAATTTAAAATACAAAAAGAGGGTGGTGGGGTGGGGGGGGGGGGGGGGTAACTGAGACGCTAGTCCGGTCAGGCACTACATATTGACCAGGACGTCACGTCAGGATCAGGCACAACATATTGACCAGGACGTCACGTCAGGATCAGGCACAACATATCGACCAGGACGTCACGTCAGGATCAGACACAACATACTGACCTAGACGTCACATCAGGATCAGGCACAACATACTGATCTGGACGTCACGTCAGGATCAGGCACAACATATCGACCAGGACGTCACGTCAGGATCAGGCACAACATACTGACCTAGACGTCACATCAGGATCAGGCACAATATACTGACCAGGACGTCGAGTCACGGTCAGGCATAACATACTGATCTGGACGTCACGTCAGGATCAGGCACAACATATCGACCATGACGTCACGTCAGGACCAGGTACAACATACTGACCTAGACGTCACGTCAGGATCAAGCACACCCTACTGACCAGGACGTCGAGTCACGGTCAGGCATAACATACTGATCTGGACGTCACGTCAGGATCAGGCACAACATATCGACCATGACGTCACGTCAGGACCAGGCACAACATACTGACCTAGACGTCACGTCAGGATCAAGCACACCATACTGACCAGGACGTCGAGTCACGGTCAGGCACAAGATACTGACCAGGACATCGTGTTAGGCCCAGGCTCAATATGCTGACCAAGACTGCTAGCTCTCTTCCATGTAGCGTTCCCTGTAAGTAGGTTGTTTTCAAGGCCGTCTGTCTGATGAGATGTGGATCGACGTAATCCCCATAGTAGTGAGTGTTACGCCGATGATACCAAGCAAAGCTTGGAGAAACGCATTCCTCCTTCATCAGCACGCTCGGGATGCGAGGAAAGCTATTACAACCCGCCACTTCGCGCACTTTCCATGGCGCACAAAAAGAGAAAACTTACTCATTGTGATCATTAAACAACACATACAAAACGATAAAGCCTAGAGTCGGCGCACGCAAGCCTGAATGGATCAATAAACTAATTACAATATTATTGTTTTCTTGGATTGTGTGTTTCGGTTTCCTAACAACGGGTATTTTCTGCGAGGCCTCTGAGAGTGACAGCGACAAAAATGGAACTGCTGCCACGCTGAAAGCTTGTGCCGAGAGACAATTCCAAGTACTGTCTAATCCTTTAAAAGCAGAAGACCTTACAGTTCATGGTATTGTATACCCTTCCATTCTCACAGGACAGACGACTACCACGTGTGGAGCAGCTATTTGGGTTATAAAGTAAGCTCTAGAAACTCCCATATATGATGCATCAGTAAAAGAGTACAGAAATAATATCTGAGATTTGGTGCAGGAGTAAAAGAGTGTAGAAACAATATTCCCTATTTGAAGCAGGTGTAAAAGATTTCAGAAACAATATTCCCTATTTGATACAGGAGTAAAAGAGTGTAGAAACAATATTCCCTATTTGAAGCAGGTGTAAAAGATTACAGAAACAATATTCCCTATTTGATACAGGAGTAAAAACAGGATAAAAACCATATTCCATATTTGATGCAGTAGTAAAATAGTATTTACAAAATATTCCCTATTTGATGCAGTAGTAAAGGAGTATAGAAACAATATTCCCTATTTGACGCATTAGTAAACGAGTAGAGAAATAATATTTCCTATTTAATTGCAGGAGTAAAAGAGTAAAGAAACAATATTCCCTATTTGATGCAGAAGTAAAATAGTATTTACAAAATATTCCCTATTTGATGCAGGAGTAAAAGAGTAATGAAACAATATTCCCTATTTGATGCAGGAGTAAATGAGTATAGAAACAATATTCCCTATTTGATGCAGGAGTAAACGAGTATAGAAACAATATTCCCTATTTGATGCAGTAGTAAAAGAGTATAGAAACAATATTCCCTATTTGATGCAGTAGTAAAATAGTATAGAAACATGGATAGGTGTGGTTCAGATCCTGCTTTGAAACAAAAACACGAATGAAAAAACCTACTTTACGACCAAAAGGTCTTTAACAGAGACAAACGGCCAATACACATGAGCAGCTAACAGCTCACAGAAGTACAGATAAACACACGCAAAAAAAAAAAAAATATTAGCATATGCAAAAAATCCTGAGCTCCTGAAATGAGCTTTGTAAAAGGGAAAACCAAGTTTCCCTCGAATCGATAGACAAAAAAAGACGAATGGTAGAAGACACCACAACTCATGAGGTTAGCCCATCCACCTCCACGCAGCCAGAGATTACCGAATGGTGATTAGTAATATGAGTTGAAGAACATTATATGTAAAACATATCCCAGAGGACGGCGTGGCCTAGTGGTTAAGTGGCACGGCTCACAATCCGAAGGTGCTGGGTTCGATCCACATCACAGCACCGGCCGTTACCCCGGGGAAGCAACTCCTTAGAAAATGCAGGAGGAAGCAGACCATTTGATAAGATGCATGCTGAAGTCGGATGCACTGGGCCGACAGGCGCAAAATAAAAACCACAGTGCAACGCACACAGCCTTGGAGATTAGAGAAATAAAGCGAATGCAAAAAAAAAACACAAAAAAAAACACAAAAAAAAACACAAAAAACAACAACATATCCCATATTTAACACAGGATTAACAGGGCAAATAACACGTACTTCCTAGGATCAGATGAGAGAGTACAAACGGTTAGATAAACCAGTAAGACAACTTTATTAGCAGAGATGGCAATGTCAAAAAACAAGTGCTGCCTTGCTGGTAATTTAGGGACAGCATAAGGACCGGTAAACAACCCCACACTAATGCATGCTGTAAACTGATACAGCGTGTCCCCGTGGGCAGACCACAGTGCAACGCAATTCTTCATAAAAACAAACAAACATGTCATTATTGGAACCATTGATGTGGATATCCGATAGCGAACGAATACAACGTTTGCAATATGAGTCAACACACCAGACGTAACTTATAAATCATGTCCTCAAACAATGGGCTTGTAAATAAAGCACATTTTCTAACTTTAGCCATGAAAGTGCAGTTTTGAACAAACAATTATAGCTTTAATCATGAAAGTGCAGTTTTGAACAGAAAGTTTCGTTTTGAACAAACAATTATAGCTTTAATCATGAAAGTGCAGTATTGAACAAACTTAGATACTTTAGTCATGAAAGTAAAGCTTTGAACAAACTTAGATAACTTTGGCCATAAAAGTGTCGTTTTGAACAAACTTAGATAACTGTAGCCATGAAAGTGCATTTTTGAACAAACTTAGGTAACTTTAGTAATGAAAAGGCAGTTGTGAACAAACTTAGATTATTTTGGTCATGAAAGTGCAATTTTGAACAAACAGATTATTTTCGTGATGAAAGTGTCGTTAGGAATAAACTTAGATAATTTTGATCACGAAAGTGTCGTTAGGAACAAACTTAGATAATTTTAGTAGTAAGTGTCCTTTGAATACGTCCATCTGTATCCATCTTGTGTTTATATGTATCCATCTTGTGTCAATCTGTATCCATCTTGTGTCCATCTTTATCAATCTTATGTCCATCTGTATCCTTTCTTGTGTTCATCTGTATCCATCTTGTGTCCATCTGTATCCATCTTGTGTCCATCTGTATCTATCTTGTGTCCATCTGTATCCATCTTGTGTCCATCTGTATCTATCTTGTGTCCATATGTATCCATCTTGTGTCCATCTTTATCCATCTTGTGTCCATCTGTATCCATCTTGTGTCCATCTGTATCCATCTTGTGTCCATCTATATTCATCTTGTGTCCATCTGTATCCATCTTGTGTCCATCTGTATCCATCTTGTGTCCATCTGTATCTATTTTGTGTACATCTATAATCTTACTTTGTTTTATTCTTTCTGCATCCCGCCGGAACATTTGACAACTTTCGCTCTCCTCAGATTTCTATTTTAGTCTCCTTGTATTTCCCCCTTGAGACAATGGTTGCCCTTGCCCTGCATACCGTTATCCTTTATAATACCATTAGCGTCACTTTCTTCATGCTGATGTATAAAGCTTATATAATACTGACTTTAAGCTCTGTCCTAAGTTTCAATTAAGTCACAAATAAAACAGCATTGAGCTGATACATATCAAAATAACAAACAAATATAAATAGCATTGCACTAGCGTGTTACAAACTAATAATAAATAACACTATTACTAAATGAAACACACACGCACACACACGTATCAGAATGCTTCAATAAAGGCACACATATCAAACTGTTACAAAATAACACATACATATCATACTGTTACAAAATAACACGCGTATAAAACAGCCCTACGGTGACATCCTACAAAAAATGTCATTCACAAGATATCACAATATATTACAAGATATCTTAAACTATACACCAACGTTTATAACACATACAATCATTAACACACGCATACCCACACACGAGAACACACACATACCCACACACGAGAACACACACATACCCACACACGAGAACACACACATATAACTTACTCCCTGTTCTGCAATGTGCTGTGAAAAGTCTTAAAGAGGTCATCTTCGTCTGATATATGCCTTCTGAAAGACCACATCTTATCTGACCCCTTTTCACCTTCTTTCAATCGTCTTCTCTCCCCATCTGGTTTCGGTGACCTTGAACGTGATCGATGCCGATGTCGATGCTGGCGGTTATGATGACGATGATCACGTGGTACAATAGGGGACAAACTGTTTGATGAGGCCGACATGGTCTGATCAGCTAACGATTGATCTTTACTGTGGAAGCTGTAGAAAAAGATACGTGAAAGTAATCACATGAACAGTGTAGAACTGAGATTCAGAAGCAATAAGGAATCTCAAATCCAAAATACATTGCTAGTCAAGTGGAGTCTAGTTAATGGACAATGCCTCATTACAGTTTATCTTGCATAATTAGTTGATCTTCAGAGGCCTGGAAAAAATCTGTTATTATTCACTCGTTTATTCATGTGACTTGTTTGAGGAATTTATTTCTATAGCTTTCTGTCAAACCCAAATTATCTCGGGTCAGAAGATGCAGATCGGCGAATGAACAGACAACAGCCATTGACTCATAGTTGGCTGCTTGCATCAGATGCAGCGAACCATAGCTACTGCTTGCGTCAGGGGCAGAGAACCATAGTTGGCTGCTTGCATCAGGGGCAGCGAACCATAGTTGGCTGCTTGCATCAGGGGCAGCGAACCATAGCTGACTGCGTGCATCAGGGGCAGCGAACCATAGTTGGCTGCTTGCACCTGGGGCAGCGAACCATAGCTACTGCTTGCATCAGGGGCAGAGAACCACAGTTGGCTGCTTGCATCAGGGGCAGAGAACCATAGTTGGCTGCTTGCATCAGGGGCAGCGAACCATAGCTGACTGCTTGCATCAGGGGCAGCGAACCATAGTTGGCTGCTTGCATCAGGGACAGCAAACCTTAATTGGCTGATTGCATCAGGGACAGCAAACCATAGCTGACTGCTTGCATCAGGGACAGCAAACCTTAATTGGCTGATTGCATCAGGGGCAGAGAACCATAGTTGGCTGCTTGCATCAGGGGCAGCGAACCATAGCTGACTGCTTGCATCAGGGGCAGCGAACCATAGCTGACTGCTTGCATCAGGGGCAGCGAACCATAGCTGAGGCTACCTGAGGCCAGTAACTGGCTGCTTGCATCAGAGTCAGCGACTCGTAACTGGCTGCATGGATCAGGGTCAGCAAACCATTGCTGACCAAGACCCTGTTATGGCCAAGGGATAGAGATGGAAGTGGAAAGACAAACCTGACAGATAAGACAGATAAGTTGATCTTTTTTTCCTTATATGTTGATTTGTTAGTTCAGTATTGTTATCCTTGTTGAAGGCATATTGGTCGTAACGTAGGTTTTGTTTGTGTTCTCGTCTCGGTGCGGTATCTGATCATATCCATTTTTAAATTTTGATTAAACTCAACCTTAATGAACTTTTACACAATTTGTTTGTCATGTTTTTTTTCCCAAAGACAAACCTGGTACTAAAAATAACCAGGTGAAATAGGATGTATCGAGTCGAAAGGCTCAAATATCGCAGCCTTGCTATAACATGCGACACAACATCACAACGTCTTTTTCAGGACGAACATCAAAGAAGAAGAAAATGTGTGTCAGTGCATTCAATTGAAATGAAATTTAAATTAAAGGAAAAGAAAAAGAAAGCCTAAACAGTGTGACATGTCGGAGTGACATAGCAGAGAAAGTGAAATGGGGTGATTAAACGGAATGTGTTACAAGAAATAATTACAAATACAAAGTTAGAGAAGTGGTTGGACAACAGTGTGGTTTTCGTAAAAAAAACAGCGGCACCAGATAAATCATACTTTTTATCAGAATGTTGGATGAAAAATATATAGAAACATAAAAACGTGGCGCTGTGGTTACTGCATTGGCTTCCCGGCCGATCGATCGAAGTTCGGTCCCCAGTTGGTGCGGAATTTTTCCGATCGCAAAATGAACCCTGGGGTAATTTTTTTTTATATGTATCAGAGCAATCGCGTAATTATCCAGAGCAATTATTTTGTAGACCATATCACCCCTAGAATGCTGCTGATCTAGAAAAATAAGGCCCTATACAAAATTCCCAATATATCACACTGGCGTGTCAACAGGATTTTTACTTTACTTAAAAGACTATTTGTGCGTGCTTGTTAGACGACAAGAAAGAGTTTGATATAGTCCAACAGGAACAGCTTTTGACATGCCTCCACGAAATAAGTCGCCGATGTGAGACTCATTGGTCACGTTTACTGGAAGCAAATAGCAACAATCAAATGCGAAAATAAAGACTCACATTGCTAAAACACGTAGGTGTGTGGCAGAGGTGTGTGTTGTTACCTTGCCTATTTAACCTGTACACCTAAAATATTTCCAGGCAAGTCGAAGATATGTCTGAACTAAAGGTCAACAATCTTCATTATGCTAAAGACACAAAACTTTTGGTTGAAAGTGAAGGAGAAATCAATAAGTGCAGTGCGGAAGACGAAAATGTATATACGACGAAATGGAGAGCTACTGGAGCAGGGTACACGATTATCATATCTTGGACATGTATAGAATAGATAGAATATAATAGATCTGGCCAAGGAAACAGTCAGCAGAATGAAGAAGATATTAACACGTAAAGAGCTAGGCTGCAACTCAAAAATAAAAATGATTAAGTGTTATATATATATATATATAACCAACAATACATTCTGATGAGGAAACTTGGACAAGCAGTTAGAAGGTAGTATAAAGGCTCTGGAGATAGGGCTGAACAGGAGAATGAAAACAAAGCAAACAAATGTAGAGGTCCTGGAGAAACTAGGAGAGAAAAGAGAGCTGAGGAAAGACATAAAGCGCCGATAAATAATATATTTTGACCATATTAAAAGCCGTTACACTCTTGTAAAAATATGTACTAGAGAGAGACGTTGAAGGTATTTGAGAACGAAGTAGTCAGTGCTACAAGTTGAAAAATAACATCACACGTGCCACAAGGGAGGGAGAGAATGTTGAAGACCCATTGCAGCCAACCTTCACCGTGGTGACAGCTCTTGATTTGCAATGTATTACGCTGTTAGAATTTAATGAAAGCTAAAATGAAGAATTTGAAACAGAACGACTGACCTGTGGGACATGGTGAATGAATGAGAGTGACAGAGCGATAGAGTGACATTACAGTATTACAATGTAGAACGTATGTGAGAGATTAAAGTGATGAAGGCTGCTGGAATATATATATATATATATATATATATATATGTATGTTTGCATGTCCTTATCTCCTGAGTGATCCGACGGGGTTTTTGTGTGTGACAAAGATAAGAATAGCTCTACTGCCACACAAAGAGCGTGTCGTAAGAGGCAACTAACTGTGTGACATGGCATAACACAGGCCTTGATTCGGTGGTTTGTTAAGAGCAGCATATATGGCGCTTAACAGGCTGCGGGTGTACTTTGCTCTAGTGTTTGAGTCTATTAAAATGGATTCGCACATCGGTTAACCATCCTACGCGGCACTTATACAACGTAGAGGAGTAACAAGATTCTAGAGCCAAGATTTTTAAGCAGGAAATCCTCCTCCCAGCTATATCGGCTCACGCCAGAGCTATAATCTGCACAGAGCATCCGACCCTGCAGACAACCAGATCCACTTATATTTATATATCTATATAGGAGGTTTAGTTTTCTGTCGTGTGTCATCTCTGTCGCCATTGTTGTTGTCATTATTTGGTTATTCTTCAGTGTCTCACTGACACCATCTATCCATCTTTTTCCTGGTCTGCCACTTGATCTGCATGTCTGGTATTGTAGATACGAGCATTATATATTTATATATATATATATATAAAACGGTTTATATAGAGAAGTGTCTTTGTCTTCCATTTGGACATGTTAATTCGTTTATTCTTTGTGTTTTCTTCCCTCCGATTATCCTAGTATAGGCCACGACTGCGTGAATCAGTGATATGGTTAAACGAATGTCGTTTTTTCTAATGGGCACGGCTGAACTTCGCGAGATTAGCGCACTTCACGAGATTAGCGCCCTTCAGGAGATTAGCGCCCTTCACGCGATTATTGCCCTTCATGAGATTAGCACCCTTCATGAGATTAACGTCCTTCGTGAGATTAGCACACTTCACGAGATTATTGCCCTTCATGAGATTAGCGCCCTTCATGAGATTAGCCCCATTTATGAGATTATTGCCCTTCATGAGATTATTGCCCTTCATGAGATTAGCTCACTTCGCGAGATTAGCGCCCTTCGCGAGGTTAGCGCCCTTCAGGAGATTAGCGCCCTTCTCGAGATCAGAGCCCTTCGCGAGATTTGCGCCCTTCAGGAGATTAGCGCCCTTCTCGAGATTAGCGCACTTCTCGAGATTAGCGCCCTTCGTGAGATTATCGCCCTTCACGAGATTAGCGCCCATCACGAGATTATTGCCCTCCATGAGATTAGCGCCCTTCATGAGATTATTGCCCCTCATGACATTAGCGTCCTTCATGAGATTAGCGCACTTCGCAAGATTAGCGCCTTTCATGAGATTATTGCCCTTCATGACATTAGCGTCCTTCGTGACATTAGCGTCCTTCATGAGATTAGCGCACTTCGCGATATTAGCACCCTTTCACGAGATTAGCGCCCATCACGAGATTATTGCCCTTCACGAGATTAGCGCTCTTCATGAGATTCTGCCCTTCATGACCTTAGCGTCCTTCGTGAGATTAGCGCACTTCGCGAGATTAGTGCCCTTCCTGAGATTATTGCCCTTCATGAGATTAGCGCCCTTCGCACTAGCTACAGACAGTGCTGGTTTTGGTGTAACTGTGAAATGTAGACACGTGACTATAATGAGCTAGACACGTCGCCCGGGAGAGATGCTTAACACATCACTCACACCCTAGTGATGTCCCTACAACCGGTTGTGGTAATGGGAAAGGCAAGACATACAACTATAACTGTTATCTACCCTCCGCTGATTTGCGGGTTACCTGTTTACTAAAATTTCTTCCGGAATAAACCCTGAGAACAAATCTGAATCCTGTCTTATCTTCAGTCGTCTCGATAATATTTTGCGAATGGCCAAAAGTAGCTCAGGACGAGAGAGCGAGGTTGACAAAAGGCGCAGCTGCTTCCTCATTTTAGTCCCAATCACCTCGCAAATCACCCATATCAGCGAACGCAGCAAGTGAAAAGACTGTTCACACGGCTGAACAAAGAAAATGGTCTTCATCACATGTCATGGACGAACATCCTATATATATAGAGAGAGAGAGAGAGAAAGAGGGAGGGAGAGAGAGAGCTAGAGATAGAGAGAGAAAGAGGGAGAGAGAGAAAGAGAGAGAGAGAGAGAGAGAGTAGGAGAAAAAGAGATAAAGGTGGAAGGGGAGAGAGTTCTTATATGAGAAGAACAAAGCAATGCACGCTAGAGTACACCGTGGCAGCGGCCTATAGTGTCTGGTGTATGGCCAAATAACGAGAAAGAGAATATGTTTGATGACAGCTTAATGGTATAGGAGCTATCATCAGCAGAGTTGATACACAACACTCACGAAGGGAAGTTAGCATGATCCATGATCCCATTTGCAAGTCGGCATGGCACATTATAATGATGTAGCTAAAACAAACCACATGAGGACAAGTTCAAGAAGATAACGTGAATTCTGGGATAGCTATCTTTCATGAGCATGATAGAAAGGTTTTAGGAGAGACGATTCCCCCCTTTATTTTAGCGTCAATTTTCTCACTATTTCACACACACACTCACACTCACACACACACGCACGCACGCAGGCAGGCAGGCAGGCAGACAGACAGACAGACATACACACTAAGACACACACAGAGACACACACACACAGACACACACAGACACACACACAGACACAGACACGCACACGCACACATACGCGCACACACACAGACAGACAGACACACACACAGACACACAGATACAGACACACAGACACACAGAAACACAGACACTCAGACATACAGACACACAGACACACACACAGACACACATACACACAGACACAGACACGCACACGCACACACACACACGCACACACACGCGCACACACACGCACGCACACACGCGCACACGCACACACACAAACACACAAGCACACTTAATCCATCTGTAAATTGAAACCTGACTCTACTGTGATTTAAGGAGGGCCAAGCAGCGATCGGGAAAATAAATCACCTAGCCCCATGCAACTAAACACATTCCACGTGATACATGAAGGCGGTCTCTGTTCTTTCTTTGCTAGTAGTAACAGTAACATCTGCGTTATCTGTTAAGTCAACTATCATTACCGCCTCTGTTCCTGTCCCTGGGGTCTGCCAAAGACATTTATAAGGCTGATAAAGGTTGCTTTTCTCTGCGGTCTAGGTTCGTTTCCAGATTTTGACACGACAGGCACAACCACACACACACACACACACACATAGAATACGATGTCGAGGTTTTGAGCTCCTATCCCCTTGATCAAGAAACAAGTATACAAACCGCACAGCCACATACTGATTAAAGTAATACCAGCCTTCAATTTCTCTGTACACCATTATCAAGAGTTATGTTGAACCACAATCCTTCTGTTGAACCACAATTCTTCTGTTAAACCACAATTCTTCTGTTAAACCACAATTCTTCTGTTAAACCACAATTTTTCTGTTAAACCACAATTCTTCTGTTAAACCACAATTCTTCTATTAAACCACAATTCTTATGTTAAATCACAATCCTTTTGTTGAACAACATCAATTCCAATGTATATTCACAACCTGATAATCCAAATTTCTTTTTTTTTTATTTGCCTACTACTACTACTACTACTACTTCTTCTTCTTCTTCTTCTTCTTCTTCTTCTTCTTCTTCTTCTGCGTTCGTTCTCAATCACCCGCTATCAATCCCTGAACAAGGCTTTGCAAGTAGCAGGATGTAGTCCGGAGAACGGAAAGCGTTGTGTCGCTAGTTTACAGCTTGACTGTGATATTTGCACCTTTCGGTCCGACACATCCGTCTTCGGCGGAATTTGCGTACTAATTGTCCATGATTCGCTTTTCTGCGACTGTTTGTTAAAGCTGATTACCTAGAAATAACAATCCAGTGAAAATTATTACAAATAATACTCCAAAATTTGCTAGGAAAAAAAACACACACACACACAAGAAAAGCTTGTACGAGCACACAAATATACTATACCTGCTACACGAAAACAAATGAACATATATTTCTGATAAACAGAATACTTAATCAGAGGCGGACAGAATAGCTATACATATAGAAAGTTATTTATTCAAATATCACATTCATTCGGAAAGCCGTCTGTTGTGTGTGACCTCATTAGAAATTACAAACAAGACAAAGAAGCCCATTGATCCGGTTTTGCAATGCGCACTCGGAAATCCTACTTCTTGAAAACAATCGATAACTGGCAACAATCCTATCAATTGGTCAAGGAAATATGGAGATTTTGGGGGAAGAATTGAATTAATTTCAAGACATATGTGTAGCCCTAAAATTACGTCACTGTAGAGTAAGTGAGAGTACGTTTTTAGCACGCTTCAGTGTGCTATCGGCGTTGAGATCTATAAAGTAATTTTGGTGTGGCAAGTGCAATTTTGTGAATATAATGTAAAGGTACAATTGTGAAGTCGAACACTGTATCATTTGATCAAACCTGACTTTAATATAATTTATAAGATCTGTACCCCAAATCTTTGTCGATTTAGCACGCTTCAGTGTGATATCGGCGTTGAGATATATAAAGTAATGTTGGTGTGGCAAGTGAAATTTTGTGAATATAATGTAAAGGTACAATTGTGAAGTCGAACACTGTATCATTTGATCAAACCTGACTTTAATATAATTTATAAGATCTGTACCCCAAATCTTTGTCGATTTAGCACGCTTCAGTGTGATATCGGCGTTGAGATCTATAAAGTAATTTTGGTGTGGCAAGTGAAATTTTGTGAATATAATGTAAAGGTACAATTGTGAAGTCGAACACTGTATCATTTGATCAAACCTGACTTTAATATAATTTATAAGATCTGTACTCCAAATCTGTGTCGATCTGTTGAATGAATCCGTCGCTCTGTGTTACATGAATCTGTCAATTTGTCGATCGGCGAAATACGTACTGCACTATTTACATCAAGAGGTGTTGGCCCATTCTTTTCATTTGGTTATTCATCTATTCTTGTTATCTCATCTCGCGTATACTATTAGCGTAGTGGTAGAGCACTCGCTTTCAATGGGAAAGGTACGGGTACGAATCTCGCTATCAGTACACTCCAGTCGACTCAGCTGAAAATGGATTTCTGACATATGACTAGGGAAGTAAAAGACAGCGAGGAAAGGAACCGGCCACACTACCTCATACAAGATATGGCTTAGCATACTGAAGTCTCAAACAACTTCAATCCCCACCACAGTCATGTAATTACTATGGGACAAAGATTTACTGGCTTGACTTTACCAATAAAAGTATGTATGTTTGTCTAATACATATTTCTATCGATCTTGACAACTGAACTTGTTTGTCGATTGCTCTGGGTACACGTGCCCCACTGTGTGGTGAACCTGTCTGTCTATCTTAGTCTTAGTCTGTCTGTACTATTACATGGTGGATGGTGCTTTGCAGGTCTCAGCTCTGGTATGAGCTGGATGTAACTAGGAGAAGGATTTCCTTATTAGCCTGCTAGGCTCGAGTAAATTATTACTCCGCTGCGTCGGGGTAAGTGCCGTGGAGGGTGGTTAACCGTAGTGGGAGTCCATCTTAATCGACTCAAACACTAGAGCGGTGACGTCGTGGGCTAGTGGTTAAGTGACACGGCTCACAACCCGAGGGTGCTAGGTTCGATCCTCAGCACAGCAACGGCCTTTACCCCGGGGAAGCAAATCCTTAGAAAATGCAAGAGGAAGCAGATCCTTACATAAAATGCATGCTGAAGTCGGATGCATTGAGCCGACAGGCTCAAAAATAGAAACCACAGTGCAACGCACACCGCCTTGGGGATTACAGAAATAAGGCGAACGCAAAAAACACACACAAAATAAAACAAAAAACACTAGAGCAAAGTTGAGCCGCTGTCTGTAAGGCGCCATCTATGCTGTTCTTAACAAACAACCTAACCATCGCCGGTGGTTTGCGCTCTCACACAGTTAGTCGCCTCTTCCGACACGCTCACTGTGTGGTAGTGGTGCTATTCTTATCTTTGTCATACACAAAGACCCCGGCGGATCACTCAGGACTATTCTGGTTGTCTATACGTATAATGAATGTGCATGTTTGATAATCTGCCTAATAAATCTGTCTGTTGGCGAACCTGTCTAATGCTTCTATTTGTCAATCGAATATGACATTTGTCGATCTGTTTATATGACGCAGTAGCCCAGATATGTCAAGTTGGATTGGCTTTGCTGCTTCGGCGATGAACGACCTCTGCCGCGTGTGGAACAATAGAAGATTATCCCTGAGTTCAAATCTGCGTATTTACGAGTCGTGTGTGATTTCAGTGCTGATGTATGGAGCCAAAACCTGGACTCTGCTTAAAAACGACATCTCAAGACTCGAGTCCTTCATATGTGCAATCAGTGGCGTATTCTTGGAATTCGTGGGTACGATCTCGTACAAAATGTCGAGGTCTCTTCTATGACTAACCTCCGAACCGCATCAGAAGTCCTGGACCGTCGCCTTTCGCTGTTTGGACATGTTGTCCGACTGGACCAGGAAGTTCCAGATCATCAGATCTTTCTCAAGAAAGTTCAAAGTGCTAAGGGTATCCAACCAGCTGGCTGGAAGCGCAGGAGAGACCGTCCCCGAAATGAAACACATGGCTTCAAATAGATAACAACTCCCAACCCCCGGTATAGAGGAGTTCTGGCAGATCGTCGTTTCGACTGGTCATGGTGGCGTTCGACCGATGCAACGTGCCTCAGATGTCTAGGCCAACATGAGTATTATTAATATGTGTGTATATTAGACAATCTGTCAAATCACGTCGCTCAAATGGTCGATCGGTCTAATAGAACTGTATATACGCCTATTGTCTAATCGAATCTGCATGTTTGTTGATTTTGCTAATGAATCTGTTTGCCGATCTATTTATATATGTTTTTTGATGAAACTGCCAATGGAATATATTTGTTTATCCCATATTGTCAACAGAACTTGTTTATTCAAAAATAGTATCGAATCTGTTTTCCAAACAATTTATTACAACTAGTTTGTCAAACAGTTTATGAAATCTGGTTTTCCAAACTGTTTATTGAATCTATCTGTTTTCGGGGATTTGTTTCTGGTTTTTTATCATTCGCCTTATTTCTCTAATCCCCAAGGCGGTGTGCGTTGCACTGTGGTTTTTATTTTGCGCCTGTCGGCCCAGTGCATCCGACTTCAGCAAACATTTTATATAAGGGTCTGCTTCCTCCTGCATTTTCGAAGGGTTTGCTTCCCTGGGGTAACGGCCGGTGCTGTGATGTGGATCGAACCTAGCGCCTTCGTGTTGTGAGCCGTGCCACTTATCCACTAGGCCACACCGTCCTCATTTATATTGCATTTTATGGAAGCAGTTCTTTTTTTATGGAAGCTTTAGATCTAATCTCTGTTTATTTAATCTGTTTTATTGAGTCTGTTTATGGAAGCTTAAGATCTAATCTCTGTTTATTTAATCTGTTTTATTGAGTCTGTTTATGAAAGCTTGAGATCTAATCTCTGTTTATTTAATCTGGTTTATTGAATCTGTTTATGGAAGCTTTAGATCTAATCTCTGTTTATTTAATCTGTTTTATTGAGTCTGTTTATGGAAGCTTTTCTTTCCTCTTTACACCTAACCTATATATGGAAGCTCTAGACTTGATTTGTTTTTTTAATCTTTGTATCGTGTCTGTTTATTGAAGCTTTACATGAAATCTGTTGATGGCAACTTTATGTTGTATATGTTCGTTTCTGGAATATTTAAATCAAATTAAATCGGTCTAAAATGTTCCTTGTCTTAATGTCTTGTCCTCCTCAACTGTAAGTTTCGTATATATTTGCAGTTAGGTAAACTAGAGCCTGCCAAGACTAGGGATCTAACCCAACCACTTGCCTTTAGATATCTGCACTCCAACTGCTCTGCCACTTGGCGTTCTTATAAGCTTAGTCGGCTGCACTGAGAATGCAATTGAGACAGTTGAAATCCACACGGCTTCTCAATGCGAGGACTGGCTGCAGATACAGACACTCGTACTGCACGTTCCCGTCAAGACGTGTTGACCTATTCTACAACTTGATCATTCAACTCTTCTTTTGATCTCATCCCACCAACCAGCTTATGTCGTTAGACGTGTGAACAGTACGGTATTGGGGAGTCGTAAAGAGAAAGTGTGAATGATACACCGTTAGGGAATTTTGGAGAGAAAGTGTAAATGATACACCGTTAGGGAAGTTTGGAGATAAAGTGTGAATGATACACCGTTAGGGAATTTTGGAGAGAAAGTGTGAATGATACGCCGTAAGGGAATTTTGGAAAGATAATGTGCAAAAATGCACCGTCATGGAAGCAAGGAGAGAAAGTGGAAAACATACACCAATAGGGAATTATGGGAAGGAAGTGCGAATATATACTATTATTGAATTATGAAAAGAGAGTGTCAAATATAAACCAATAAGGAATAATGAAGAGAAAAAGTGAAAGATATATACTATTAGGGAAGCTTGGATAGGATTTGTGAAAGATACACTATTAGGGAATTATGGACATAAAATGTGAAAGCTGCACTAATAAGGAATCTTGGAGAGAAATGTGGAATATGTACCAATAGGGAATCGTGGATAGCAAGTCTGGAAGATTCATTATTAGGTACGCTTAGAGAAGAAGTGTGAAAGATACACTATTAGAGGCGATTGGAGACAAAGAGAAAAGATGAACGATACACAAATAAGGAACATTGGAGAGAACGTTTGAACAAGGTTGGGGAAGATACCATCTGAAGGTATATGAGATAATTTCATAGCATACTATTACACCCGGGACGAGCCAATTAAACTTTCGTCAATTACATCTCGGGATATATATGAACAACGAAAGTCACAGGTAGAAACATCGACAAGAGTGACATACTCAGCACGAGTGGTTTTGAATAGCAGCAACACAGTAGATCCATAAATAGCTTGGTTTTCTTCTTGCTCCGAATTATTTGTGTCTAGTGGCTCGTTGCAGATAAGTTTGGAGGCGTCCCTGGCAGTTACTATACAAGGCGATGTTCCAACTTCTGACAGATTTCTCTACTGTTTACTCTGCCTCATCTATTGACCCAGACCACTTTTAGAAGCATCTCATGTTGCATTATGTTTCTCTCGTTCTGATACTACGGTCAAGGTTCATGTCTGGCACTGTTAAGAGCTCTGTGTCGGTACTGGCATCAGACTTGATCAGCGAGAAGCTGGGAAACCAATGTACGTGGAAGAGACGTGGAAGAGACGTGCTAGGAAAGAGAAGGACGGAGAAGGGGGTGGATATAGGCAGGCTGAGTGGTGGAGGAGATGTGCGGAGGGATGAACGTGTTGTGAGAAGCAGACGTAGGAGGGGGGTGTAGATAGACAGGGTGAGTGGCGGAGGAGATGTGCGGAGGGATGGACGTGTTGTGGGAAGAGGACGTAGGAGGGGGGTGGAGATAGGCAGGGTGAGTATCGGAGGAGATGTGCGAGGGATGGACGTGTTGTGGGAAGAGGACGTAGGAGGGGGGTGGAGATAGGCAGGGTGAGTGGCGGAGGAGATGTGCGGAGGGATGGACGTGTTGTGGGAAGAGGACGTAGGAGGGGGTGGAGATAGGCAGGGTGAGTGGCGGAGGAGATGTGCGGAGGGATGGACGTGTTGTGGGAAGAGTTTGATGCAGAATAGTTTGAGAGAAAACAAGGGATGGGTGGGGGTGTAGAGAGAGAGAGAAGGGTGTTGAAGGTTAGAAAAAATCGGAATAACTTGAAATATGGTGTCAAATGTCACACCTGGTGTAGACTGGCAGGGTAGACAGCGGGGAGGTGAGGGTAAGGAGAGGTGCAGGAAGGAGGTTCTCAATGGGTAATACTTACAGAACGATCCCAGACAGCGCCGGGGACTGCAGTTAGTTTAATTATAAAGTTATATCAGAAGAACTATCGATTAACTCGACATTTTAATGACATTTTCATAAGCTGTCGTGATGTTTAAATTAACTTCACTAGAATGGGAAAAAAATGGAGTGGCAGGAAAATGAACAAAACGTTTTTTGCTGTAGAAATAGAATAAAAGTTATTCTAAGCGACGTCATAGAGTTTTCATTTATACCTTTCTTGGCCTCAAATTTACAATTCGCTTTGAACATTAGTGCAGTATAAGTTGTTTATGTAAAATCAATGTCAGACGGTCGTTTGTTACATTCCTCTCATCTGATCTGTGGGAAAACCAACTTTCCCATCTGCTATTCCTGAATCATATATGCGGGATTGTTTCTAGCGTTTTCTTTTGAATCAGAGACGGTTTTGCTTCCAGTCAATATGAATACACAGCTCCATTGTTCTTCTTCTCTGTTCGCCTCTCTTGTAGTGATCTTAGCATCGCAAATGTTCTATTCACGTCTGCATCACAAAAATATCCCACTTTAAAACATATCATACTCAAGATGCTGAGCAGCGTATGAGCTGCAGTGGCCAGCGACCCAAAACCGATTGCTAGCGTCAGGGTCAGCGAACCAAAGCTGCCAAGACCCTTTTACACCTCTACGCGGTGATCCTGGATAACAGGCTGCAGCCGGACAGACTGGCTAAGGAGAAGAGATCGAAGAGGGAATGCTAACCCGATACTCACAAAATGTTTGCTGAAGTCGGATGTGTTGGACCGAAAGGTGCAAGTATCGCAGTCAAGCTGTAAACTACGACACAACGCATTCCGTTCTCCGGACTACGTTCTGCTACCTTTTAGGGTTTGGTAGCGGGAGATTGAGAACGAACGAAGCCAAGCCAAAACATCTCATACAATTTTTTACAGTGGATACACGCAATATATCTATAGGATAGAAAAATAATGTATTCAATGTTATCACTTTCTGATATTAATTTTGCGGAGATCCCGGAGTAGAATTCAATGCATTGATTTTGTGATAAATGTCAGCAATATACGCCAGCTTACGCAACTGAACTTCATCTGTACGTTCTGTAATGGGCAATTAATGTTGTCGTTCAATTACAAATGGCAGTGGGCAAGTTGTTGTAACTTGATTCAAAATTGTACTCCTAGTGAGCAGAAGTATCCCCTTTTAGTCGCTACTGACTACAGGAGGATGCGACGCCGCAGTGCTGACTCTACTGCGTTTTTGTTGTTGTTTTTATTTTATTTTCCCATGCGACATACCATTCCATTTCTCCATTTGCAAGAGCTTCTCTTCACCAAGCATAAGGTAGCTCTTCAGGGTACATCTAAACTTGTATCGGTCTGCAGCTTGGTCTTTCCAGGATGTCAGACTCATGTCCAGGACCTTATTGTCACGCTAACACACATCTTGGAATGTCGGTTGTGGTCAACCGATTGCTCTTTTGTCATCCACCAACTGTCCATAGAGGATATCATCGTGAAATGAACGATTTTCCGTGCGACGAACATGGCCAAGCCATCTTAGTATTTGTTGTCTGAGGAGAGTGTACATGCTCGAGAGACCGATGCGAGAGTGCACCTCCACTTTTGTCGACCTGTGCCTCCATGTAATTTCAAGAATGGACACAGACACCGTAGATGGTGTATGTGTTCTTGTTTAGCACATGTTGTCAAGGTTTCTCTACGGTAAAAGTGCGTGTATAGTAAACCACGGCCTTGTTCTTTTTGTAAGTTTTTGGTATTTCAAAACACGCGTTGTGAAGTGAGGAAATGCTTTGTCAGTGCGACTATCTATTTCAGGGTCTAGAGAGAGAGAGAGAGAGAGAGAGAGAGAGAGAGAGAGAGAGAGAGAGAGAGAGAGAGAGAGAGAGAGAAAGAGAGAGACAGTGAGAGAAAGAAAGAGAGAGAGAGGGAAAGAAAGAGAGAGAGAGAGCAGTGGTTGATGAGGGACCCCAGTTATGTGAATTGTTGCACAACTGCCACATCATAATTATCGATGTTAAGAGTTAGCGTTGCATCTACTTCATGTCCCAGCACATTTGTTTTAATGAGACTTGTGAGACCAAAATTGTGTGGGCTCTATCAAACTCTGAAGTTCCTGTTGACTATAGGTAGCAATTGCAGCATTCATCAGCATGTCCCTGATGGTGACCTCCCTGATCTTCGTTTAGGCCTTGATCCTTTCAATGTTAAACAGCCAACCATTCCATCCACTGGTGGAAGCAGATTCCTTCATTTGCCTTACCAAATGCATACTTCAGTAACAGAGGAAAGAAGATCCCAAACTGTGTCTGGGCCAGGACGTAGCCTTGCTTTAATGAAAATGACTTAACGATGTGTCAGGTTTATTAACGTTTTTGGCAATATTTTAAACTTGTACTCTTTCACACGATTGGCTTGACAGAAATCAACAACTAACACATGCGTGACCTTTTGTCCCATGATGACGTTTAGGATTTTGGAATGACCTTATCTATGGCGGAATTTCAATTGCAGCTTTCTTTACTGAAGAGATCTTGGCGATGTGCCAGAGTATTTACATTTTGGGTAAATTGTTAAGCTTGTGCGGTTCCATCAGGAGCCACAAAATGTCTTATTATTTCACCAAGTCAATGATGGTGTATCTGTTTTGCACCTGAATATTCCAAATAAAGCCGCTTTGGGCTCTCTTTTTTCTTTGTCGTTTGTTCTCATACTCCCACTACCAAGCTATGGAAAGGGCTTTGCAAGATATTATTATAAATCTAATTTTAAAACGAGATATTGTCTTTTTCACTCGGATTGGAACAGTATCCAATTATTGAGGGCGATGAAGTTAACAACCCAGCATATACCAAATGATTGTGATATGCTACCATCAAATTGGACTGTTCATTTCAAGGTCTCTGGACGATATTTTTAATTGAAGAAGTTTACACGGACATCCTGTTTTATTTAACATTTTGATTTTGAGTATATCCCTGCTAATCAAAAATGAAATGCTTTTGCCAGGTCAATGAAGGCGATATAAAAGGGCTGATTCTGCTCACGGGACTTTTCGTGAAGTTGCTGAAGTAAAAATATCATGTCTATCGTTGATCTTTCCGACCTGAGTTCATTATGTTACTCCGGAAACACACGCTCGGCTAGTTTTTGTCTGGTAGAGATAACAGCCGTTCATAACATCATTACAAAATGTTTTTTCTGGCTTCTGTTGGAGTATGGGATCAAAACTATATTTGCCTCAATGCAGGAGGACTATGTCAAAGTATTAATATCCTCTTGAAGAAACGGTTTCTGTGGCACTCTGTTATATATGATGATGGTGCCAGCCCCATTCACAACCCAAATTAGTCTCATTTAATTGCATGCATAGTAGATTACAGTGGGTCTATTCTCAGGATCTGCAGAATCAGAACTGTCTGCTATAATTAAAATTGTTATTACTATTATTTTCATCATTCCTACTTTTTCCAAATAAAAGTCTACCAAAACGTGGTTGGAGAACTTGTGTGCCGCAATGTTCCCAAGAGTTATTTTGAGAGAATAATACTCTTTACATATTTAATTATGAAACCATTTGTTTTTAATTCGGATTTATTTTATTGTCAATATTTCTCTGGACGCTTGTCTCGACTGCCTAGAAAGTGAGCCTTTGGAATCTCGAAGAGAGACAGTTGAAAGGCGATCAGTAATGCTAACAACTGACAACACCGTTTTAACGTGCGAACAAATCTCAAAGACCCTGCTTTGTTTTAATTAGACAGTCGTATTTCCTAAGTCCGTGCCAGTTCTACCCAGCAATAAAATGACTGGTTCCATTAATATATTTTGATAAACTTGGTTAAATCATCTGATTTCAATCTGATCGAACATACTTTGATAAACTTTATCAAATCGTATGATTTCAATCTGATTATAAGCAGACCATTCAATATTAAAAATGTTTTAGATTTTGCTCCGACCTATTACCAACCAAAGTGAGAAAAGAAAAAAGAAGTGTTGTAAGGATTTACAGCATTCTAAAAGTAATACAATCTACAGGTGTGAAAATACTCTGAGATAATGAATTTGATAAAAGGAAATAATGACACAAGAATATAGTACAACAATGCACAAAGAAAATATAGAGAAGACATACTGGTACAATTTTTTGCAGAAAATAAGTCAATTATATGTAACATTTTATTTTGCAACAAAAATCAAGAAGATTGTACATTTATAAAGTATACAAATATAGAAACAACATTTTAAAAAGCACCCCAAACAGAAATATCAGCATTACAAAAGTAGGACATAACTCAGAAGTATCAGCTTTACAAAAAATCAGACATAACTCAGAAATAACCGCTTTACAGCAGTCAGACATAACTTAGAAATATCAGCTTTACAGCAGTCAGACATAACTCTGAAATCTCTTATCAAAACGAGAAAAATATATAATCGCCGATTTACAAAAAGTTTGAACAAAATTTTTACGAGAACCCCAAAAATAAAAAGTAAACACAAAGTAGGAATGTTCACAAAATAAGCACGAAACCAGCAAATACAACTACCAAAAACAGTTTAGGAAAAACGGAAGCCAGTAAAAATATACAGGGAACGGTTCCGTGACGAAACCAGGATAAAAACAGAATTAAATTCAAGTTATAGCCACACAACTTTCATCTTCGACACAGAATACAAGAAAACAACTTAGATATCACAATACAAGACATAATATGATAATGTTCGTCCATCACGTATGACAAAGACCACTCTCTTTGTTCAGCCGTGTGGACTGCTTTTTCTCTTGATGTGTCCGGTGAAATGGGGGACTTACGCTGTGATTTGGATTAAAGTGAGGAAGAAACTGCGGCTTTTGTCAAACTAACTCTCTGGTCCTGAGCTACCCTTGACCAGCGACAAGTTATTTTTCGAGACGACTGCAGATAGCAGAGGATGCAGATTTTTCCTCAGGGTTTACTCCCAAAGCCTTTCCGTAAATAGGTATCCCGCAAGGCAGTGGAGGAGGGGGGGGGGGGGGTGCAATCTAGCGTTGTGTGTCGTGCCTTTCAAATAACAGCAAGAGGTCGTTTGGACATCAGCCAGCGAGTGAGTGAACTGGGCATCTCTTCCGGGCTGTGTTCTAGTCCATTATAGTCGTGTCTAAATTGCATACATCAAAATCGACACTGTTTGCAATTAGGGTGAAGGGCGCCAATCTAGTGAAGTTCCGCCGTGTGAACTAGACCGTGAAATACGACATATGTTTAAGAGTAGTTCTATTTATATAGCCGATATCCGTTCTAGGATAATCGGGAGGGAAGAAAACACAAAAAACGAACGAATGAATCAGTCCAAATAGAAAACAAGAACACGTTTCCGTGAACACAAAAGAAGGTCGTCGATTAGTGGGAATTCCAGGCAAATCCGTAGTCTGGCGACATCCATAGTAAACTAAAACAGCAGAGCAATGTAGACTCGTAGCCGGTTACGGCGCCATCTTTGCTCCATGCATCACATAATGTATAGGATGACACAATACGGTTTAAGTTGGCAGCCATTGTCAAGAAGTGACCATAAACGTGTAAGTCACGTGCGTGTATTAAATCATGTAATTATTATATATGAGATTTTATGCAAAATGACAGACATAAAGAATCAAAAAGAAAATACTCCAGAATATAAAGCAATAGACAAAGAGATACATAAAAAGTACTCATTAAATAGCGTCCACGCGCAACAACAACAGAAACAGTGGATATAAACAACATAAAAACTAATGATATTCACGTGAAAATTATACAGCATGCAAAGCGGCTGGCTCACGAAGGAGAATGCATACATAACAAGGATTGTTTTATGAGAAAGATATCAAACTGATGGGAAGAAAATACAAGTGAGCTGTTCGTCGATAATAGAAGCAGTAAACCGTCAACATGTAATAATGACGTCCCCGAAATTCTCAGATAAGACGCAGGGAAAGTAATCTAATATATAGGCAGATGGTAAGAGTCAAGCTTGGACACAATGCACGAACATATCATAGATGCTCTATATTAATGATTCTGTTACTGCTAAAACCACTGATTGGTGTAGTGATATCAACAATAGAAGATTTTACCGAGTTCCCTGATAACATTTATCTTGATAACATTAGCCAATAAAACCTAGGAAACCTGAATATGGTGATAATTGCACAATGAGTACCATTAGTTCAAAATGCTACACGAGAGAATTACGAGCAGCGCAGGCAAAGAAATTACCGAGAACCATTTGGATTTTCACAGAATGGGGGAACAAGAAAGACAGCAGTAGAAAAACGAAGAGGTTCAAAAATATGAATTTATATCTGCACTTTTCGTAGTCCAGCAAAAGAAACTAATACAATGTCATTACAAATTAGAAATAGATTGAAAAGACACAAGAGCAGTGTCGTATCAACATCATTGTAGGCCCTGCGCAGTAATAAAGTAATTTATTCGGGCCTCCTTTCTCAGTCTTTCAAACTAGAAATCAACATGAACAAGTTGGTGATCAATTCATCACGATATCATACGACAAGTAGAGCCATACGTAACTGCTCACTGTGCCCATGTACTAAGATGGAACTGCACAAGGGTACTTAATAACCTTTACAGACTCTACAAACTGCAATACTAAGATCTGGCAGGACTTAAAATCGATAAATATATATATATATATATATATATATATATGTAAAAATAAGAGCGCCACCAGGATGAACACAATCCCCCCCCCCCCCCCCCCCCCGCCTGTTTAATATGTACAAATGTTCACGCAGATAAAAGATATGCCAGGGGCCCATAGAGGATGTTAATAAAATGCTTCAGATATCAGGACGATACAGTTCTTTTAGCTGGGAAGTAGCAAGCATTTCTGGAACAGGTGAATCTTGTGTACAGCATAGGTGACGTATTTTGACTGGGTACTAACAGTGAGGAGACAAAAACTGAGTATCGAGGTAGACAACTAATCAGTTATACGTCTTTGCCTTAGTTGACCTGTACTTCTATAGGGGCAGATGCCCTTGTGCAGGTCACAGCTCTGACGTGAGCTGGATGTAGTCGAAATGAGGATTTCCCTACCTAGCAGGTTAGGCTCGAGCAGTTTATTACTCTACTGCGTTGGGACAAGTGCTGTGGAAGGTAGTTAACCAATGTGTGAGTCAATCTTAAACGACTCAAACACTAGAGCAAAGTAGACCCGCAGTTTGTTAGGTGCCATCTATGCTGCTCTTAACAAACCACCTTACCTTGACCGGTGTTATGCCATGTTACACAGTTAGTTAATCGCCTCTTACGATCAGATATAGAGACACGAAGAAAAGAGCAAATACTAGATCAGGTCAAGAGATTCTTCTGTGTTGGAGGTGTCACAACGAAAGATGGACGATCCGAGAAAACAAATCGGGAAAAGAGCGAACCTGTTCAACGCTATATTCACCAACATGGAACACATGGGACGAGATGCCAAGTGCTGTTTTCGCGTCAAAGGTCAACTACAATTAATCTAAAACATCCTGTGTCTCTTGCCTTTATGGTACACTCCGAAGGTCCTACTCTTGATCTTGTCTTTCCACATACAGCGTTGTCTTTTTAGCGTCTACTTTTCCATACTCTATTGTTTTTAGCAGTGTGTCGTGTCTCTTTATACGTAGAAAATATTTTAATTGACAAATTTGTTTTCGCCTCGCTTGCCATTCCCAATTACTTCATGACCTCCCAATTTGTTCATATTCCTTCCGTGAGATACGAACCATCCTTACGTACACCCACGTTTCAAGGACTTCCACACTATCCACATACTGTTTGTGCAGCATAAACAAAAACGAATATATATATATAATGCTTGACGACTATTATTTTATGTACATTTGTTAATTGTCTGGATGTTAATATATATTTCATCTGAAATTTGTTTTTGACGGTTTGCATTCTCTCATTCACATCCATCTTACATTTACCATCATCTGTTATGGTCTGTCCAAGCTACACAGCGTTGTCTACTTGCTCCATGATCTAACTGTGATGTTCACTGTGGGCTTCACATTCTGTTTTACTGATTATCATAGTTCTTGTTTTCCTGAAGGTAATCTCCAACCCATGATCCGTGCTTCTGTTGTTGACTGTTTCTATAAGTTCCTGCTATTCCTGCTAACTTTCAGCTACAATGACAGTACCATCAGTATAACGTGTAGTATTGACTCTCCTGCCCTTTATATTTAGTCCTATACCTTCTCTAAATCTGCCTGAAAAATCATTGTGTGTAGCTGTTAAATAAGCAAGGTTATAACACATACCATTGTCTCACACTTCTTGTTATATCGATATCTACTGATCAATTCTGTCCCTATCGTATAGTTGTCACTATATAGATTTACTAATTAGGCTAATGTCTTGCCCATCTAGTAAAATAATACGGTTGCTTGCAATTAGTTTTTAGATGTTGGCCTCAAATGTCTAATTGTAGTCTATAAAAGCACATGTATATACTTGTTTGTACTTCTATGTACTTTTCCGCTAAAATTCGTACACACAATATTACTTTGCGAGTTTCATTGTTCTTTCGAAAACCAAATTGCTATTCCCTGACCCCACTATCTATTTTATTATGTAACTCTCTCTTCTTTAATTTTTCAGTAGTATCTTGATCGTGTGACTTACCAGGCTGATTGTTCTATAATTTGGACAATCTTGGTCGTGTCACTCATCAGGCTGATTGTTCTATAATTTGGACAATCTTGGTCGTGTTACTCATCAGGCTGATTGTTCTATAATTTGGACAATCTTGGTCGTGTCACTCATCAGGCTGATTGTTCTATAATTTGGATAATCTTGGTCGTGTTCCTCATCAGGCTGATTGTTCTTTAATTTGGACAATCTTGGTCGTGTCACTCATCAGACTGATTGTTCTATAATTTGGACAATCTTGGAGGTGTGACTCACCGGGGTGATGATTCTATAATGTCGACAATCTTGATCTTGTCATTCACCAGGTTGATTGTTCCATAATTTGGACAATCTACTTTTCTTAGGCAACGTGACAAAGATTGATGTGTTCAAGTCTTTGGTTAAACATCCTGTTTTATAAATGTCATTGCTTAGCGCAGTAATGGTGTCAACACCTCTAATGTCTTTATCATTTCTATTATAATTGTGTCTGGGCCAGCAACCTTCTATTCCTTCATACGTGTATTGCTTTTTCTATTTCTGATTTGAGAATTTGTGAGCCCACATTATTGTATACACGACTTGTTGTCTTTGTTGTCGTCAGACAGTTCACTTACATATTCTGCCTATCTCTTGGAAATACTGACCCCTCAAACTAAATTTTCCCCATGTTAATTTTTTATGCAGTTTCCTCACGTAACACGTTTTTACTGCTTTGACATGTATCTCATTTCTTCATGCATATTCCTGATTTGGTTTTATTCTCAATATCGTTTATTTCTCTGCTTGTTGGCTTCATATATTCATCTGTTGCCAGTCTAATCATCTTTCGTATGTCTTTACCCATTTATGCATATTATATTATGGTGCTCCTATCCTTCATTGTTTATGTCATTGTAATCAGTATGTCTTAACTTAACTTAACTTACCTTAACTTAACTTAACTTAACTTAACTTAACTTAACTTAACTTAACGTCTTTATACTGGTTTAGAAGACTCTATAGAGTATGTATACCACCAGTTTCTTGGAGGGTGGTTAACGGATATTCGAGTCCATCTTAAAAGACTAGAGCAAAGTAAACCCGCAGTCTGTTAGGTGTCATCTATGCTGCTCTTAACAAACCACCTAACCATGGTCAGTGTTATGATAGTCGCACAGTTGAACGTCTTTTACGACATGATTTATGTGAGGCAGTGGTGCTATTCTTATCTTTGTCATACACAAAGGTCCTGGCAGGCCACTTCTGTCATTCACAATTGACGTTTTCTGAATACTTTTATTGGCACTTTTCATTTACTGATTGCACACTGGATTTTAGACATCTCCATGTTGTGTTTAGTTCTATTGAGAGTTTTCTCCACTGTATTGCTCCATGCGTCCTTTCATTAAACATTCATGTTTATTTTTAACATCAAAAACGTATTTCTGCCCTAAGGCTGGTTTTCTCAATGCTGGTATGTCTGTATAGGGTTGTCTCAATGCTGATATGTATGTATAGGGTTGCCTCAATGCTGATATATGTATATAGTTGTCTCGATGCTGATATGTCAATACTAAATTGTCTTGTGTTAATGCCGATATGTATGTCTGTGTACGGTTCTAGTCTTAATGCCGGTTTGCTTGTAAAAGGCTGCCTCAAAGCTGATATGTCTATATAACCGTGTGTCAATACTGATATGTATGTATAAGGTTGTCTCAATGATTATATATGTCTACATAAGGTTGTCTTAATGCTGATATATCTGCATAAGGTTGTTTCAATGCTAATATGTATGTATGTATAAGGTTGTCCTAAGACAGATATGTCTGTATAAAGTTTTCTCAACGCTGATATGTCAGTATAAGGTTGGCTCAATGCTGATATGTCTGTACAAGTTTTTCAAAAGTTGTCAAGGTTGTAAAAATTATGATATGTCTGTGTAAAGTTGACTCAATGCTGATATGTATTTGTACGCTTGTGTCAATGTTGATATGCCTGTAAGGTTGTCTCAAAGCTGATATGCATGTATAAGGTTGTCTTAATAACGATGTTTGTGTAAGGTTCGCTTTTCTTAATGCTAATATGCCTGTATAGGTTGTCTCAAGACTGATTTGTCTGTATAAAGTTGTCTCAATGCTGATATGTATGTATAAGGTTGTTCTCAATGCTGATATGTATGTATAAGGTTGTTCTCAATGCTGATATGTATGTATAAGGTTGTTCTCAATGCTGATATATTAGTGTAACGGGAGAGACGACAACTGCTTCTGGTTTTCTCAAACAATCTGTTCCAGTCTTTCTCTAAAATCCTTGTAGTTCTTGTTATCAGTTTGTTCTTCGTCTCCGTTCTGAGTTTTATGTTCTTTGTATTGTTTTGTTTTTCCTACTGTATTTTTGGATTCCAAGTATTGTTTCATGCCTTTTTCTTCTCCCTTATTATAATTTGACTTTTTTCTGCACCACAAAGGTGTCTTGTTCATATTGTACTTGACTCTGACTTCACCACATGTTTCTGCTGAAGCTGCCTTGAATTTTAACCAAAGAGCTTCTTGGTCCTCTATTGATTCCTCCGAACATCTCACTGCTGATGATACAGACTCCTGATATCTGATCCCAGCTTTTGGCTCTCAGCTTGTAGGTCTTCATTCTTGTTTCTCCGCATGTGATGTTTGGTTTCCTACTTGATTGTTGACATTGTACCATCAAGGCATTATACGCGGTACGTTTGAGAGCCATTGCAAACGACCTTCAATATGGGGATGGAAACTGATCTGATCAGATATTATTTCATTAATCAACTCTGTTCTGGTTATTGATTAAGATTTTCATGATTTTTAATATGTCCACAAATCTGTTTATATCTGTTCTCTTCAGCTCTTCCCTTTGCAGGAAACAATTTGTTGTAATTAGAAATTAATTGCATTTTTGCACAATGCGTAAGGAAACTATAAAAGGTCAAGACATCCTCACTGGAAATCTTACGAATTATATTAATTAAGTTTTATCAGATTTGTTATCTCTGCCATCAAATTTGTGAGCGGACTTTGTATTTGATTATAATGTATCAGAATCTTTATTTTTACGAGTGCATGGACTGTATTGTTGCTGACAAGGGCCGACCCAGAAGGGCTTTCTGCGCGTGACAAAGACGATAACAGTTCTACTGCCACACTGAAAATTTGCCGTTAGCGACGACCATTTTGTGTGAATATGGCTAAGAAAAGAGTCTATAAAAAACAATGTAGACGTGAGATTCGGCATTCGGGAGATATAGCGTTTACGGTGTGGTTATCCCATCATAGACCCACAGCCTTGCATATAGCTTAAAGGTGCGAATTGTGGACACCATGTAAGCAATATGAGATATAAATATGATCACTTGCGAGAGATGATTTGTCGTGGTACGAGTCGAAAAGGGTTTGGTGACCCCGGGATACAAATCCCAAAGTACGTGTTAAAAAATGGTGTGGTAAACCCAATACCAGTGTAAGGAAACGGGTGTGATAAACCCAATACCAGTGTAAGGAAACGGGTGTGATAAACCCAATACCAGTGTAAGGAAACGGGTGTGATAAACCCAATACCAGTGTAAGGAAACGGGTGTGGTAAACCCAATACCAGTGTAAGGAAACGGGTGTGATAAACCCAATACCAGTGTAAGGAAACGGGTGTGGTAAACCCAATGCCAGTGTAAGGAAACGGGTGTGATAAACCCAATACCAGTGTAAGGAAACGGGTGTGATAAACCCAATACCAGTGTAGGGAAAAGGGTGTGATAAGCCCAATACCAGTGTAGGGAAAAGGGTGTGATAAATCCAATACCAGTGTAGGGAAAAGGGTGTGATAAACCCAATACCAGTGTAGGGAAAAGGGTGTGATAAATCCAATACCAGTGTAGGGAAAAGGGTGTGATAAATCCAATACCAGTGTAGGAAAAAGGATGTGAAAAACCCAATACCAGTGTAGGGAAAAGGGTGTGATAAATCCAATATCAGTTTAAGGAAAATGGAAGGAGAAGCCCAGGAATTCTCGGTAACACATTCTCTCAGAAAATGTGTAACACGCGCACCAAATGGAGACTTCCCAAACGTTTAGAAACGGGTAACCGGTCTGAATGTAAGTCAAAGCTGGAGTCTCCTTCGGGAGTTCATTCGTTTACCGTTGTTTGTACGCTCGACAGCTTAAAGCAGTCAACCCTGACAGAGAGCGACATATCATCACCAACGTCGACCCGGAAGACGGAAGGAGACAACGAATTTAGATAGTTAACTACTGATTTGTAATATTAGTTTAAATTAGAATCAGTTAGGGCTTATGTTATTTAAACAATGAGACTGCGAATCTGTGCACATTAGTTCGGAGGTGATATCAAAAGTAGACCCTGCTACACACTGAGTAAGTAAAACTGACGTTCCTTGAGGCCACTGCATGACATTATAAGGTTCAATATTCAATTAGGGTATCATTTATTTTCAGATGGAAGCATGGCTTGCAATTATGGGATGTGGAGATAGGTCAGAGAGAGAGAGAGAGAGAGAGAGAGAGAGAGAAAGAGAGAGGACATTGATGGATCCAAAAGAAGAGTAGGAGTGATGGAGGCAATCTGACTCTCACATATTCCGTCCCTCCCCATGCATGTAACTTAAGTGATATTCGAACAATGTCTTGAGTTAGCGTTCCATCAGTAAGCACTCATTTTATTCACAGATAAAACGATGCAAATTGTGGAAAGCAATTAAATTGACCATTATATAAATACATCATAGAATAATTTCGGTTAAAAAAAACTACAAGTTCACACAGCTGGCGAATTATGTTTTCTTTCGCCTAACTCAATGCATTCATTGCAGTAAAACAAAATACAGCCAATTAATAAAGTCAATAAAAGACAGCTAATCAGGAAACAGTCAATAAAAATAAAGTCAACATTAAGTCATTACAATCATTTATAAAAGCAAGGTCACATAAAGTTTTCTCTTCAAAATTGAATGAACTCTCGTGTAGCTAGCTGGCTATTGATCGGTGTTCCTAAACCTTTATCAATTGGCGCAGAAAAAATCTAAACTGGAACCAGCCATTTTAATTAGTGCGCAATTGATCACTTGTTCAAATTGCTTAGGAACGAGCGGCTTGCTTTAATTTGTTTAAAGTGTGATCGGTGTTACCAGAAGTTTTGTACGAAATTATTTTAAAATAAAAATGAAACAAACGGGGTTTTGTCCAATCAGCAGATTGAACAAGTACATGAAAATTAGAGAAAAAAAAATATACGTAGAACGTGTTAATGACTATAGAATATAACAGAGCATACTATTCTCAGATTTTCTGTAGAGGTCTTTTGCACAGAATTTTTCATAAAAACTGAGTGTTTTGCCAATGAAAGGGATTTTACGGTTAATGATCATGCAGTGAACTGTTGATTCTTTAAATATGATTAGAACAGCTATTTTATAACCTACAAAATATGATCATCTTCATTAGACCTAGAGGAAAACGAGTAATTCACTCATTTATTCACGTACTATTTATAATTTCTTGAGAGTATTCAAAACCAGAAGTTCATGTTGAGATGGAGAGTATTCTACGCTAGATTAACTGAACAACACTGTTAACCGCCTCTTGTGTCATGCTCAAAACAAGACATTGGTTCTATTCTCATATGTGTCGCACAAACACCCCTCGCACACAGACCCTCTCACACACAAACCTCTTCACACACAGATACCTCGTACACAAATCACTCACATATATACCCCTCACAAACAGTCCCCTCACAAACAGTCCCCTCACAAAGAGTCCTCTTCCACACAATCCCCTCCCACACAGTCCCCTCTCAGATAGACCTTCACACGCTGACCTCCTTCACACATAAACCTCCTCAGACACAGACCTCCTCACACACAGACTTCTTCACACAGACCCAACACAAACAGTTCCTTACACATAGACCCTCTCACACAGACCCCCTTACACGCACCCATCACACACAAACGTCCTCACACACAGACCCAACACAGACAGTTCCTTACACATATACATTCACACACAGACCCCTATAAACACACCCATCCCACACAGACCTCCTCACACACAGACCCAACACAGACAGTTCCTTGCACATAGATCCTCTCACACACACCACCTTACACACACCCATCACACACAGACCTTCTCACACACAGGCTCCTAACCACAAACCACTCACACACATACTCCCTCACACAAACCATGTTTGTACGTTCGACAGCCTGGAGCATCAACCCCGACAGAGAACGGCAGATCCTCATCAACGTAGACGACCCAGAAGACAATATGGTTTTTGAAAGTATATTGGACAACGGAAGTAATTTTCTGTTTGAGAACTATGACAGGGGAATATATAGAAATACATTACATTTATTTATCCTTCATAGACTACCAGAAGACTTTTGATGGAGTCCAACATGGCAAATCAATTAAATGTCTTCAAGAAATTTGTCTACACGGTAAGCACATACAAACTGATCAGTAATCTGTACTGGCAACAAACAGCTACAGTGAAATCAGAGAAAACAACATGAAAAAAAATGTTTCAAGTTGATTAAAATTAAGTTTAATCAATTTTTTTTTAAATGGGTATCGTCAGAAACCGCACCGAGATAAGAACACAAACAAAACCTACGTTACGATCAATAGGCCCCCATCAGGGACAACAAATAACAACGAATGATGTAGAAGTAGGGTGCGGGGAGATGGGGCCAGTAAATAGATGGGGTAAATAGGGGTAAATAGATGGGGCCAGTATGAGATTTAAGATCTCCATACTTTTTTTTATAAATCTCGTACTGGCTTCCATCAATTTGCCTTCTTTCCCCTTCCTTCATCTTATCTTATATCAGTCTTCTCCACCTTGCCCCGGCTTACACCCCCCCCCCCCCACACCCCTCCACTTGGAAAACTATTTTGTATTTTCCATATTAAGCCGTCACTGGCTTTTCCGGCCCTTTCCCAATTACTTCTTACGCTCTCCTGGCCACCTTATCTGCCCGCTGTCCGTCATTTTGAGTCTAGCCTTCGATCTGACACGTCGCGATGATAGACACTATATCAGATAAGTAGACCCTTTTTTCCTTATATGTTGATTTGCTAGTTCAGCATTGTTGTTATTTGTTGACCCTGATGAAGGCCTATTGGTCGTAACGTAGGTTTTGTTTGTGTTCTCGTCTCGGTACGGTATCTGACGATACCCATTTTAAAAAGGTGGATTAAATTTAATTTAATCAACTTTCAACAATTTTATTAAATTGATTTTTACTCACTATATACATCCGCAGTGCCGCCGTAGTCTCGTCTTATTTTAATTTTATAATAAAACCAGGAAAGTTATGCTCTCCAAGTACAAAGAGGAGTGAGGCAGGTATGCGTATTATGCCCTTGTGTTTTTAACATCCACACAGAACAAATATTCCAACAGATAGAGGGGATTCTAGGGCTTGTCATTCGAGGAGTGCCAATGAATAACTTAAGATATGTCTGTGGTACAGTTTTGATGGCAAAAAGGGAACAAGAATTACAAGAGCTTGTGACAACATTATACAATATAACTCACTAGTTTGGACGAGACATAAACATCAATAAAACAAAGATTTTGATATATGAGTAAAGGGACAAGAACCATGTATGTAGATACAAATAAAATATCAACTGCTTGAACAGGTACATAGTTTCTCCTATCTGGGTCATATAATAACAGAAAAAGGCAGTTCTGAAAAAGAAATCAAAAAGAGAATAATTATGACCAAGACAGTATTCATCAGCATGCGACACATACTGACATTCAAACATAAATCACAATGTGAAAATGAGAATTGTCAGTATACATTACTTTATGGAGCAGCAACATAGACAATGAATAACACTTTAGAAAAGAGTATTTAAGCCTTCGAAATGTGGGTCACTCTTCCTGGTGTATATAAACGATATTACAGAGAATATACCAAGAAGAGTCCATAGCTCAATGTTTACAGACGATCTGGCTATGTGGACCTCTGAAAAGAATCTCACCATAGCAAGAAATCGGATGCAGACGGCCCTAACATCGCTGGAAGAGTGGGCGAACTCATGGCTGGTCAAAATAAACGAGGAAAAAACCACGTGCACAATATTCTCGCTTTCATTAAAACCCCAAAGTACCAAATTAAGTCTAAATGGCAAAATCCTGCAGCCAAACGACAACCCAACCTATCTGGGAGTCACATTTGATCGGCGCATGACATGGAAAAGTCAGATTGAGAGAAACCGAATGAAAGCCAGAGAAAGAATGGCAATCATGAGGAAACTTGCTGGCACAAGCTGGGGAGCAGACGAAGGCATACTAAAGAAACTGTACACTGGAAGAGTGAGACCAGTTCTCGAGTATGGCATTGCGGCATGGACAACAGCAGCGAAGGCGAACTTCGATAAAGTTAACAAACTTCAAAACCAAGCCATGAGAATTATAACAGGTGGCATGAAGTCAACGCCAATTGTAGAACTTGAAAAGATTACAAAACTGCAATCCATGACCGATAGAAGAGACTGCAGAGCCCAGCTGCAGTCAGAGAAACTCCGAAGACTGACGGACCACCCAATGTACCAAAGACTAAACAATTTGGGAAATGGGAAACTAAAGCGAAGAAACTTTGCAGAAATAGCCAAAGCAAAGATGCACGAAGATCCCATAAACGCACTAACAACACCAAAACCCATCACTACTGTACGAAAACCTACTTGGAGGCAGGATATATTTCCAGAGGTGGTAGAAAATATACCAGGTATTGCAAACAAAAACTGCCAGACTGAGAAAGAAAGGAGAGACACTACCCTAAGCTTCATAACGAAAAGCTACCCAAGCATGGACTGGACCCATGCATACACCGACGGTTCTGTAACAAACACTACACAGAACGGAGGGGCAGGAGCATTCCTGAACCTACCAAATGGCAGAAAAATAACACTGTCATTCGCTACTGGTAAGTACACAAGCAATTTCAGAGCGGAGGCAGAGGCACTGAGGGCGGCAGTGGAAGAAATGGTGACACACAGTGAAAATGAGAGCCATATAGTCCTGCTGACAGATGCTCTCGCCGTAGTCACAGCGCTAAAAAGCCAGAAAAACACTGAGCTTAATGACTTAAGAGCAGCACTCTGCAAACTGTGCCAGCAGTCCGCACCAAAAAGGGTAGTGGTACAGTGGGTCCCGGCACACTGCAACATCCAAGGCAACGAGGAGGCAGACAGACTGGCAAAAGAAGGTGCAAGACTACCACAAACAGATACCAGTATGACGTACGAAGAGTCAAAACGGCTTATCAAAGCCAGATACATGACCAAATGGGAAACCGAACATACTGGTTACACCAAAAACGATGCCTATTACCAGTTGAACCGAAGAGAGCAGGTCGTTGTCTTCAGACTTCGCACTGGCCACAACAGACTGAGGTACCACCTATTCAACAAATTGAAGATAGGGAGTACCGACGAATGCCCGTGCGGTACTGGTAAAATGACCACTGAACATCTGCTGCAGAACTGCCCGACATACGAGGATCAGAGAGAGCAGATGTGGCCATTACCAGTGGAACTGCAAGACAAGCTCTATGGCAGTAGCGAGAGCCTCAGGATGACCGCCGCTTTTTTCGAAAAAATAATGGTTACTGTCTGACTGTGTACGCAGAAGAAGAAGAAGAAGAAGAAGAAATGTGGGTATATAAAAGATTGGGTTGCATTTCTTGGAAAGAGAAGAAACAAATATAGAGATATTGCAATAGTTGGGAGTGAAAAGAGAATTAATGATCGAGATCATGATTAGACAGTTACGATATTTTGGCAATGTAACAAGACATACCTCCTTGTTGAAGACCAAACTGGAGGGCAGGGTAGATTACAGTCGTTCAAGAGGCAAACTACATTTTAAGTGGGTTGATAACATCAGGAGATGGACTGGAAAAAGTATGTCACATTGTACCATAGTGGCAAGAGAGTATACTGGAGAATCATTGTAGCTGACCTTTATTGCTTAGATGGAACTTGAACTGAATATCTCCCCCAAATATATATATTTACACAGACACACATACCTACCACCACACGCGCGCACATACACACACATACCACCATAAGCGCGCACACACACACAAACGTATCGTGAGAATCCTAGCACACAATCTGTCATTGTTGTTTCTTTATTTGTGTATGGAGCATGAGGCTACCACTACAGTTGGGCTCCTTGCAGGAAGAAAATATGAATGCTGAGGGACATTGCTGCCGTTCCATATCGTTCCATTACTTAGTCGAATCAAAGATCGCGAGTTGGTAATTGAGTCAGGTGTTTATTTCCTTTCCTGAAGTCAGACGGAAAACTATATTTATCAGTAAAAAAAACGAGCCTGGGTTTGTATTTTCATGGTTAAATTCGTTTAGTGTGTTATTCGCTTCCATCGATCTGCAGTTGAATTGCCTATTCGACTCCAATACATTTGGGTTATCATGATCATTAGATTAGAAAGCACTGTAGTTGAGTAGATTATTAGATCGTGAACAAATGTTAACTTTTGCCCCAATGTGTTTTCCTTTCAACTTTCTAATTGAGCGCACGGGCCAGCTTTTATCAAAGTGTCAATGGGTATAGAAGACGACCACGTTATGGATAGTTTATATACAGATGAAATCGGCATATCTGTTGTCAAGGTAACGGTAGAGGTGTTCCATAATAGACACTGTCGTCGTGGAATAAGTGTCAGTACTTCATTGAAGTAGGCCTCATTGTATTTTTGAGGGGAGATGACCATTTCGCTTGATCTTTGTTTGATCTTTCCTAACCATGTCAAATTTTATTGAATTACGTTCATTGGTTTAAAAGTTATAAGGGTAGTAGGTGGGACACCTTGTATATCAGAATAAACACTTACTAATAAACACTTACTAATATGGGGCAATCGAATGATTATTGTACATATGAAAGAGAGGAGCTTGTGGTTAAGGGGTTGTGAACTTTGTTAACAAATCAGAAGTGCGAGGTTCAAATCATCGTCTGCTCGGTTATCTGTGACCGGTGATGTTGTGGATTGTCACCATGATATAACCGCTTCTTGTATACCCAGCAGTATATTGGTACCAGGTTAAGTCAGTGGAAAATCTAGAACTGCGTGGGAGCTAGAGTTAGCGCTCTTTCGTCGGCACCTTCGACAATGAAAGTGACTGAGCACATCTGTCGGCGTATAGAAGCAACATCTTTTTTTAAATGATATTTTATTCATTTGTTTATACATTCTTGAGAAAGCCAGGAGAATCGACATCATGTAAAAACAGAAAGACCCACAGTTTCTTAGTCTTGTTCAGCATTTCGCATAGAGTTTGAATAAAGAGGCGTTCATGTAACTCACTTGCTTTTAAAACCGTATTCAACTCCACATGCGTCCATCCCAGGTCTACTAATGTTTTAATAATATTTGAAATAACTGAAATTTATGAGCCGTCTGTTGCTCTATTTTTGTCTTCTAGTTTCCATTTTGCTGTGTGTGATTTCGTTGCTTTTTTATGTATTGTTCTTTATTTAATGTCAAAAAGTCAGAACAAGTTCTCTTCTCGTGAAAAACGCAAAGGTCATCATACTACTAGAACCCACTGCACCAGTAAACATTTTGAAATATCTTGATAGGACTGAAAGGCTGATGGACGTTATCTGTGGACCGGAAAAAATTCACACATGCACATGGCGGTCCTCTTTACCACCCTGCCAAAGGACGACATCCATGCTTTATTTGTTTCCGCGAGAAATATTTGTGTCGGATACTTTTTAACACACCTCGTTCATATACTATTTACCGAACTGTTGTATGCATATGTTTACTTTACGATACTTAAGTTTCAAAGAATATTCTCCATTAACGAAACAAACAAAGACAAAATGGATGAAAAATATCTGCACAATAAAAGGACAATAGCTTATGATCTGCTTACAACTACATCTTGTAAATATTTGACAGAAAATTGTGGATTATATTATTGCTTAGCGAGAATTTATAGTTGAACCACATAACGAGTTTATTAAATCGACATGTTTCATTGAATCTGTGACGCTATGTGTTGTACAATCGATGCTTGTCCTTCACGTTGGATGGATCAATAGTATGAATTTGGTGAGAGACAATAGGAAATTATGCACAGGCCAATTGTATATTTTTATTGACAATCACCTTTACAGATCAGTCAAATGTTGGCACACATCTTCACAAAACAGTCGCATGTTGGCATACATCTTTACATGTCACATGTTAGCATACATCTTTACAAGTCATATGTTGGCATACATCTTTACAACTCAGTCATATGTTGACATACATCTTCACAAAACAGTCACATGTTGGCATACATCTTTACAATTCAGCCAAATATTTATGTTGACAAACATATACGTAAATCAGTAATAGGAAACTATGAAGAGTGTGTTGACCTCGTCAAGAAAATATCAAGACGACATATCCCAAAAGGATGCAAAACATAGCACATTCCGGGTCTCATCGAGAAATCAAACATACTTTTAGAACAATACGCGGTTCTGTATGAAAAAGACCCCTTTGCCGAGAAAACGATCATTGCAGGAGAAAAACTAATGCATGAGATGTCAGCCTCTAGGGCAGAAAGATTGTGCAGATTGGTGGAAGACTGTGATATCTTCTTCTTCTTCGTCGTACGCTGTCAGACGTCAACTTGTATTTGTTCGAAGAAAGCAGCTGTCATCCTGAGGCAGTCGACACTGCCATAGAGCTTGTCTGGTGTTACCAGTGGTGATGGCCACATGTGCTTTCTCTGGTCCTCGTATGTAGGGAAGTTTTGCAGCAGATGTTCAGCGGTCATTTTACCTGTACCACAAGTGCATTCGTCAGTGCTACCTATCTTCAGTTTATTGAATAGGTGGTACCTCAGTCTGTTGTGGCCTGTGCGGAGTCTGAAGACCACAACCTGCTCGGAAGAGCGTGATATAAAAATGAGCAGTCGATGGGTATGGACATTTATTAAAAAAAACCTGCCACGATGTAAACACAAATTCACCGACATCAACCACTCCCAATCAGAATGCGCAACAATTATTGCTTAACGGGGACATCAACCACAAAGGGTGAAATATCCAGATCACAAAGGAACAGGGACACGAAAATTATATGCCATTCCTCTTTGGGGAACACCATTCCTCTTTGGGGAACACCATTCCTCTTTGGGAAACACCATTCCTCTTTGGGGAACACCATTCCTCTTTGGGGAACACCATTCCTCTTTGGGGAACACCATTCCTCTTTGGGAAACACCATTCCTCTTTGGGGAACACCATTCCTCTTTGGGGAACACCATTCCTCTTTGGGGAACACCATTCCTCTTTGGGGAACACCATTCCTCGTTGGGGAACACCATTCCTCTTTGGGGAACACCATTCCTCTTTGGGGAACACCATTCCTCTTTGGGGAACACCATTCCTCTTTGGGGAACACCATTCCTCTTTGGGGAACACCATTCCTCTTTGGGGAACTCGATGAGGCAATCAATAGAATGCACATCAACAAAGTGGCAGGAATAGATGAACTGAGAGAATGCAACCAGACATGTTGACCCACTAAACCCCCCAAAAATGGAAACTAGAACTAATGAATTAATGTATAGTAACCTTGGAGATAGTAAAAAGCTAGAGAAAAGCTAGTGTCGTGGTACTGCTGAAAGCTGAGAAAAAGCTAACAGAAGCCAACAATTTTAGACATGTATCATTATTGTGTCATCTATACAAAGTATTTGAAAAGATTTTATTGTGTCGAGTCTCAGGCATTATTGACGATAAATGTATTCTAGAACAGGCAGGTTTTAGACCGGAAAATGGTGCCGTGGACAGATCCTTGACCTTACGCAACAACATTGAGGACAGGTACGAGCGAAAGCAGGTGACAGAAGTTGATTTTATTTGATCTGATGGCGGCAGACCACACAGTAAGTCATGAATTACTGCTAACAAAAATAAATAAAGTCACTAAGGACTGGCGCCTGAATTAGGTAATAAAATGTTTGTCATAGAATAGACGTGTCTAAAGAACTTTGGAACATACAGACAGTAGATGGCGCAACCAGAAGGACGACCTGGTACAAGGAAGTGTCATGACCCATACGTTGTACAATGTATACACCAATAGTCAACAAGCTAACCCAGGAACAAGATAGTTCATATCTACCGACGACACTGCAATAGCTACCACGGAAAAGCGTTGTGAGTAAGTGGAAATCGGACTTACAAAAGCTCTAGACAGAATGGCCGAATACTATGAGGAAAACCACCTCAAAGACAACCCCAGCAAAACGCAGGTATGTGGGTTCCACTCAAAGAAAAACAAGAGAAGCAAGGCGACAACTTCCTATTACATGGCACGGACAAGTACTTGAACATAGCAATAGATCCAAGAATTTATGCATTGTAATGGAGCGCTATGATCTTGCAAGGCACACTGCAATACGGTAAAACAAAAAAGTGCAAGAAACAATATATTTCGCAAGCTGACAAACACTACATGGGGATAATTCTCAGCGGTACTCGGCACATCAGCGCTTGCACACTGTCTTTCGGCGGCAGAGTATGCGGCACCAGTATGGAATGCTTCTACACACACTAAACAGACTAATGTGGCAGTAAAGGAGATATACCGAATTGTAAGAGGACGACCTGATATCAATGTAAAAGGTGTAAGCAATCGCTTGTATCGCACCTCCGGATATTAGGAGACATGTCGCATTTGAAGCTGAGGGACAAAAGACAAAAGCAGTTATGGGACCAGAGACACCCTTGTTTGGGACATATACTAGAAAGAATTCGACTGAAATCGAGGACAAGTTTTCTGCGGACTGTATAGACCTTATAAATAAAAACCGCATAGAATGGTGGCGCAAAGAGAACGGTGAAGGTTGAATGAAGGTTAAAAAAGAGCTTGTACCAGGACATGATTTGTTGTACCGTGAAGATCTCTGAACAGGTTAAGAACAAGCGTGTCCAGATGTGGGTCTAAACTGAAAAAAAGGATATTCAGACGATGAATATTGCGAAAGTAGGGCCGTCCAGAACCCTGCACACCTAATTATATATCCAGGTATGCAGCAATCATGTACAAAGGAGGACCTGATGTCAATATGTGTCGCATGCTACTGAATACAATTTTGGCCATACCTATTCTCTTTTCGGTATCGTTTTCACAGGTGTCGTCTTCCGTTATTTATTATATGACCTAGACTAGATATGAAAAACGTTGTACCTGTTCCAGTAGTAGATCTTTAATCTGTATCTACATACATGGTTTCTTGTTCTTTTACTCAGAATTATCATCTTTGTTATCTTTCAGTTCATGTGTAATCCAAACTCTTCATTTCTTTTGTATATTGTTGTCACAAGATCCTGGACTTCTTGCTCACGTTATGCCATCAAAACTCTATCATGATATTACATTATGGCAATACAGCTTGATACCGTCAAGAAGCGAAATAAAATAAAAAAGGAATTCATATTAGTCTACGGTGCGGACCTTCAAGATGTTCTAGAAAACCCGAAGTTATTTATAGTACTTACAACATTCAGTATTCCTGGTCTTTCTCTAGTAACTGGATATATCAGATGGATTTTAAAATTCCGTTTTGAAAATATGTTTCTACGAGATAATTATCAGTACGGCCTAATTCATGTATGGTAGACGACTCTCCAATCCATGGTTCCAATCCATGGTATCGGACGTCTAGTCATACTAATGCTGCTGCAGTTGCTTTTAGTCTACCGTTAGGTGTAGATTTCTAAACGTTGTCTTGTGATAGATAGTTTCTACAGGATGACGTAGCTGGCCTGCCAGTTACATCTACCAAAGTACTGCATGGTGTGGAATAGCCATGGGGTTTGCAAGACAGCTCTATTCATAATACACGATATATGATACGTAAATTAAAGAACTTTTTACTTATTCTTTCTGGAAATTAGCAGAAAAAAAGCAGGAGAAGGGAAAAAACAAAAAAAGAAATGGAAGAAGAGGATTAAGGTGATGATTGTGCGGAATAAGAAGAGAAATAAAACCAAAAAAAAAAGAAAAACAAGTAAAAGAAGAAGAAGAATAAGAAAGCAAGAAAATAAAAAAGAAGAGGAGAAAGAAAGCACAGAAGAAGAAAAGGAGAAAACCAAAAACAAAGAAGAAGCAAGATAAGAAGACGAACAGGCAGAAAAGAAAAAAAGCAACGAGGAAGAGAAAGGAGAAAAGGTGTAAGTTGAAAAAGGGCAATAAAAAAATAAGAGGAAGACAAAATGAAGAAAAACAGGACAACAAATAAGAAAAGGAACAAGAAGAAGAAGAATAAAAATTGTCATAATAACAAGAAAAAGAGGAAGAAACAAAGAAGCAAAGAAACAAAGAGCGTAAGTACAATTTCTAAAAACACGAAACTCTTTCTAAAGGTCACAATATCAACACAAACACGCCTGACTTACCAGGGACTAAAAATGAAAAGATTGTTTATGATCCGAGCTTCATCAATTGACGAGTTTTAAATTCTCGCTTTTAGTTTTGAAACACAAAATTGCCCCTGCAGGAAGCGCTGAGGCGTTATGACATCATGCTTTGAATTTGTTTTTGACTAGTTAAAAAAGAAGCTCTTGCAATGAGCCGATCATTGTTCTGCTGAAATGTCAATGGCGGCTCGATGACAAATACAAATCATAAAGGGGGTAGGTTACGCAAATTCAGATTCCGAATATGAAATTCAATGTCTAAATAAATAGGACATTTGGTTGTTTGGGGTTTGTTATCCTTAAAATACCAAAGGAGCCGATACCGAAAGTCTTTTTGTTATCAACTGACATTTAATAAATAATAAAGTCGGATAAACTGGTATTGTTATCACAAGCTGATTGGACACTCACTCAGGCACATGTTGTGCCCTATGTCAGGTAGCTCATTGTGTTAACTCATCTCTGTCCTTTGCCATACAGCACCACGCAGGACCAAGGTCGTGTCGAAGGCCATCCCTCCATCTCTTTGGTTGACGTCCGGGGCGACGATATAAGTGTTGGCCACCATGACGTCACTTTACGTGTCCAACTATTGTCCGGCATGCGTAACACGTGACCTGCCCAACTGTACTTTCTTATCAACGCAGTATCTACGACGTCAATGAAGCAGGTTTGACTCCGGTGTTGCGGATAGTGTCTCCCTAGTGAAAGTGACAGTGTTGAGCAGCTTGGAGCCGCGCCATATCACTTTTTCGTAGGTTCCACACATCGCATCCATACACCATGGCTGGAATGACCAGGCTGTTGAAGGTATGAGCTCTTGCTGTGTTGTTTTTCATCTGTTAATGTACTTTCTTGATGCAGTTGAATCTGAACCACTCCTCAGCTAACCGTCGTGAGATCTCTTTAGTTCGTAAGTTTTTGGCCCAAGTAGAGGTACGATTTTACGTTTTCAACTGAATCAGTTCCAAGCCGCATTTCTTCGCAGGGACAGAAACTGTTCAGCCCAGCACGCATTGTGTCTTTAGTCTTTTTATTTTTTAGACCACCTGCCTCGCTTGTGTTGTTGAGCTCATTTAGGCATTGCTCAGCTTTCTTGATTCTGTGGCTGATGATGACTACGTCCTCCGTAAACCGGAGGTGGTTGAGCATTTCACCATTTATTTTAATTTCCATCTCATCCCAATTTAGTGAACGGAAAACTTTCTCAAGGGCTGTCGTGAAAAGTTTAGGAGAGATTGTATCACCCTGTGGTAAGCCACGTTCAAATTGTATGTTAATTGGCCATTGAAAAAGAGTGATATTTGTTTAGCAGCCCTTGTTTATATCTGCTATAAGCCACGAATATTGTTCTTCAATACCTTGATTTCGCAGGCCATTTGTGACTGCAGTCACTTTAATGCCATCGACGACTTTTTCATAGTCTACGAACACTAGGCATAGGGGCATACGCACTTCCCTTGCTCTCTCCATTAGCTGGAGTAGATTGTGGAGGTGGTCAATGGTAGAGTAGCCCATCCTGAATACCGCATGCTCTCGTGGCTAATTCTCATCAAGTTGCTTTTCTAATCTGCCCATAATTACTCTCGTGAAAAGCTTGTACAGTGATGACAGCAAACATATCGGACGGTAGTTCGCAAAGTCTTTTGTGTCTCCTTTTAAATGAATTAGTTTTGTTTTGGAAGTTTTCCTTTAGTTAGAGATTTTACCTTCATCTAAACATTTATTAAATAGTTTCGTCAGCTCGCTTGCCAGTTTTTCCCCTCCCACACAAATAACATCTACAGTGACTTCATCCAGTCCTGGAGCTTTTCCTGGTTTTATATGTTTGATTGCATGTATCGTCTCTGACGATATAATCTTTAGTGCTGACGTAGAACATGAAGTGAGCGGCCTCTCATGGATTACTGCCTTGGATGCGAAGATGTCTGTGTAGAGACTCCAACATTCTTCTTTTTGTTTTGTCCGTCAAGGTTGTACCATCCGGTTTGTTTAGAGCCATCAGAAGCATTTTTGACTAATCAAGGTCTTTTCGACATTTGATGGTACTCTGTCTTGTCTTAGCCGCTTTGATCAATTTCTGTAGCCTATGTTGTTCATAATCTTTCTTGAATGTGCATCTTGTTAATTTCACACAATTCTATTGCATTGATAATTCTATTGACTTTGAGTCGTCTTCTGGTTGCAAGGGGTTTTAATGTGGTATACTTGATTCATCATGCGCTACTTATAGCCAAAACAATTAAATATAAATGACCACGATAGTATCTGCTTTATTTCCTCTACCGACCAACCGCGATTCGCACCAAAAAGTACATCGCGCCAATCTCCAACATACTTATGAAACACAATTTTCATGTCAAGTGGTTTTAGAATGCACAAGCAAAACAATATCATAGTCAATTTTTAAAACAATAGGTATAAAGTCTTTGGACTATCCGAAATTCACACCCTTTACGACTCGCACTGTACGACAACGGATATGAAATCCACATTGGTGCAGGGAAAGTACCCCACCACATTGTTGGAGTTGGCTTCTTTATTGTCAGACGTCATCCACCAAATGTTCGTTCAGTTGAGATTATCAGTTCCCAAATTGCTACACTCCGGCTGCAAGTACATGGACAAAGTAAGCCTAACTTCGCCGTACAGTGTTATCAGCCCACAGAGGATATGCTGATGACGATATGGAAACATTATACGACTTGTTGGAAGAACAGCTAAGTCAACTAGCGTGTAAAAAAGTTGTCGCTGGAGACTTCAATGCGAGGGTCGGACGGAAACGAACAGTGAACTATTCATCGGTGATTTCTTTGACGACATACGCAATGCACTTGGTGAACGTCTGGCTATCTTTGCTGCAATGAGTAAGTTACATATCATGAACATGTTCTTCGACAGGCCATTGTAAAAAAGATGGTCCAGACACGCTCCCAACTGAGAAGTGACTACTGAGATCGATTACGTGCTACGTAATGATCACAAATTTGTAACTAACGTCCAAGTTTTTTGCATCGGCTGACTGTTTATAGGGATCAATGACCAATTCGGGCAACCATGAATCTGAAGACGCACCCTATTAAAAATCGAACCCAGGCCTATACCGCTCTTGATTCTGCTAGACTAGCAGAGAAAATTTAACTACATGACTGGCAATGTACAGGCTCTCCAACCTACCATCTTTAACAATTCCTGGGTCAGCTGAATAACTGTATCAATGTTGCGAAAAAAAGTGTGCACTGACCCCTTACATATTTTGGTTTCTGGTAGATCTAGAACAAGCAAAAGTCCTGACCTTAATCCACTTACATATTGTGGTTTATGATAGGTTTAGAACAAATAAAAGTCCTAACTCTAGTGGATTGGTTAAATATAATATTGTGGTTTATGGTAGATCTATCTGAATTTTTGAATGCATGTTGTGAGTTCGGGTTAACAATCAGCAAAACGAAAACACAAGTTATGGCCCAGGGTGCAAACAAACCACCAGTAATCTCCATTAATGATGAGATTCTTGATGTAGTAAATCATTTTATGTACTTGAGATCCTCAGTTAATAATAAACTATCCCTGGACCAAGAGATCAAAATCAGGGTAGGCAAAGCAGCAACAACAATGAGCAAATTAGCAAAAAGGGTCTGGGAGAACAAGAAGTTCAATGTTTAAAAAAAAGCATTTGTTTACCAAACATGATTCCTCAGCACCCTTCTTTATGGCAGTGAGACAGAGTCTAGCTAAATGCACCAGGGGAGGCGGCAAAACAGCTTTCACATGAGGTGCCTACGTAGATTCCTGGGGGTTGGGTAGCTAGACAAGATCACCAACGCAGAGGTGTTGGAGAGAACAAACACTGTCACAATCTTTTCCATGCTTAGTATTTGAAGGCTCCGATAGCTGGGACACACCCGAGGGATGGATGATGACAGAATACCAAAATTTCTTCATTATGTGGAATTACAGTTGGGGAAAAGGTCTCTGGGCCGGCCAGTACTTCGGTACAAAGATGTATGCAATATGGATAGGACTGATGCAGGCATTGAATTGGAATCATGGGAACAGGACACCATGGATCGTGTTACATGGAGGGGCAAGATTAAGCATGGAATAGAGACAAAGGAGATATTAATTGCTGATAAGCTAAAGACTCAGAGTTTGAGACTCATCGCCACTCAATGCGATGCCACAAACGGTCATGACTTTCCTTGCACAGACTGTAGAAGACGCTTCACTGCTCTGATTTGTCTTACGAGTTACATTCGTTATTGTCATGTACTGTAGTTGCATACCTATTTTTCAAAGCACGATTACTATCGTCTGACAAGACGGAAAGAGCCAATGAACGGTAGAACTATAATAAGCCAACGTTCTAACCCTTAGTGGACTGGCTAAATGTAATCCTCTTACATATTCTGGTTTCTGATAGGTTTAGAACAAAATAACATCTTAACCCTTAGTGGGTTGGTTTAGCAAAAGATAACGTCAACAGATCAAAAACATTTATGAGTGCTCACATCACCTCAAATTGCTTGCTGCCTTGCGCAAGTAAAACTGTAAAAAGTAAAAAGCTTTAGTGAAGAATTAACCCGAATCCAAAGATTGGACGAAATCCGATTTCACGGAAAGATAGTATACGTGTCTGTGTGTGTTGGGGTTTGGTTATGTGTGTGTGTGTGTGTGTGTACATATATATGATTTGTATCCAGATCGTTCTGTTACAAGCCATAAGAGGGAGTTAATCAAAGTGCAATAACTGTATCATTTTAGTGTCATCTGCTAATGTTCTCAACACATCAGTAAGGTCCTACCAAATGTATAATGTCCTCATTTCTCAATCTTTCTCTTTTGATGACCCCGATGACCTTTTGGGGACATTTCATTTTTCCCAAATACGTTATCCGCCTCCGGCGTCTTGGAGTAAGACCAAATTGGACACAGATAGCACATAGTTGTTATATATATATATTTATATATGTATTTATGTATGTATGAATGTATGTATGTGTGTGTGTGTGTGTGTGTGCGTGCGTGCGTGCGTGCGTCCAGAATAGTCCGTCCTTTCCAATGATCTTTTATGGCAGCTTCGCCATTGATACTAATCACTGCACCCGTCTAGAATAGTCCTTTCCAATGATTTTTTATGGCAGCTTCGCCATTGCTACTAATCACTGCACCCGTCTAGAATAGTCGTTGCGAACTCTGACTTTAAAGTCTCCCAAGAGCAGTATTTTGTTTTGACAATCGTCAATGGTCGTTTGGAGAAGTTGTAATTCCTCTTTGATCTAAGTCTTTCTTTGGTACATTTACTGTATCGATTTTACTGTTATCCTCTTGTCGGCTTAACACCTTCAGCCGTTCTGAAATGAATATTCATCCTTTGATGTTCGCCGTTTGGTTCCTGTCCACAGTACAGCCCACCCACACCCTAGCTCCTTTTATTTTGCGTGTACTCCGTTGTAGAGCACGTTTCCACCATAGTCCAGGATATCCTGCTCCTTTTCGTGGATTTCTGTTAGCGTCAAGATGTCCATTTTTGATTTTGTCATTTCTTCCATCAGTTCCTCTGCCTTCCCAATAAATACTTCTTGTGTTCTAGCTTCGTGATCCCTAGTTCTCACCAGTTTGTCGTCTGAAAGATCAGACTGGTTTTCTCTCTGTTTCGTATTGTAATCATTTTTTTTTAGATAAACATAGAATTATTATGCTGTATCTTTGCATGGTGGAGGGGCTGCCACCTTCAGGTCCGTACGCATCCCCACCTGTCTTAGTCTACAGCTGCGTATCTAGTATTGGCAGCTAGCCTCCAAATTAATGAGCCATTCAACAATCCGAAATCCTGTTGATGCGCCTGGTAGGGGGTAGATTCCTATCCTAGGATTCTTGTAGGTTACAGTGGTTGTATTATTTGATACCAGGAATATGCCCAAATTAATAGTAGATTACAGTGGTTGTATTCTCTGATACCAGGGATATGTACATTTTAATAGTAGATTACAGTAGCTGTATTCTCTGATACCAGGGATATGTACAGGTTAAAAGTAGGTTACAGTGGCTGTATTCTCTGATACCAGGGATATGTATAGGTTTAAAGTAGGTTACAGTGGATGTATTCTCTGATACCAGGGATATGTACAGGTTAAAAGTAGGCTACAGTGGCTGTATTCTCTGATACCAGGGATATGCACATGGTCATCATCTTCATCATCAGTCCCGTGAAATGAATGGTTATCTCCAGGTTGTTGGACCAGTTCCCACCTCTCCACTCGGTTTTGTGTCAGGATATATGTTCTAGCTATGGACCTTCCAGTACACTCTAATGCTGTCTTCCCATCTCTTTTTCTGACTCCCTCTCGTACGCTTCCTAGTAACAGTACTCTGCATGATCGTCTTGGTCAATTCAGACGATCTTGAACATGCCTATACCATATGAGTTTGCATGCTTTTACCATATGAGTTTGCATGCTTTTACCATATGAGTTTGCATGCTTTTACCATATGAGTTTGCAAGCTTTTACCAAATGAGTTTGCATGCTTTTACCATATGAGTTTGCATGCTTTTACCATATGAGTTTGCATGCTTTTACCATATGAGTTTGCATGCTTTTACCATATGAGTTTGCATGCTTTTACCATATGAGTTTGCAAGCTTTTACCAAATGAGTTTGCATGCTTTTACCATATGAGTTTGCATGCTTTTACCATATGAGTTTGCAAGCTTTTACCAAATGAGTTTGCATGCTTTTACCATATGAGTTTGCATGCTTTTACCATATGAGTTTGCATGCTTTTACCAAATGAGTTTGCATGCTTTTACCATATGAGTTTGCATGCTTTTACCATATGAGTTTGCATGCTTTTACCATATGAGTTTGCATGCTTTTACCATATGAGTTTGCATGCTTTTACCATATGAGTTTGCATGCTTTTACCATATGAGTTTGCAAGCTTTTACCAAATGAGTTTGCATGCTTTTACCATATGAGTTTGCATGCTTTTACCATATGAGTTTGCATGCTTTTACCATATGAGTTTGCATGCTTTTACCATATGAGTTTGCATGCTTTTACCATATGAGTTTGCATGCTTTTACCATATGAGTTTGCATGCTTTTACCATATGAGTTTGCATGCTTTTACCATATGAGTTTGCATGCTTTTACCATATGAGTTTGCATGCTTTTACCATATGAGTTTGCATGCTTTTACCATATGAGTTTGCATGCTTTTACCATATGAGTTTGCATGCTTTTAGCATAGTCAATATGTCTTATATTGGCCAACCTATCTCTTAACAGTTCCCGGACTGCCTTATTCATGACGTGGTTTAGATACGAAATTCTGAAGATTCGGCGTAGAAAATGTAATCTCCGTTGCGCAAATTATTTGCTCTAGAAACGTCTACGTTTCCCGCCTGTAAACATACACGGAGGTGACAAGTGCATGTAATAAACTCTACTTTGATTTCGGGTTGATGCTTTTGTCGTCCGTAGCGGCCTCAATTTGGTCAGAACAGCCAAGGTCATCGCTGTTCTTGTTTGAAATTCTGTTCTGGAACCTTCCGCATTCATCAGTGCTCCCAGGTAATTAAAATGTTGAACAATTTACAATGGTTCGCCTTTGATTGCAATCGAACTTGTTAGGTCCTTTGGGACGTTGACCATGATTTTTACTCTCTTTTGCACTAAATTTCATTTCAAACTTTTGAACGACATTGTCAAGGTTTGAGATTAAGCTTGCAAGCTCTAACTCCGTTCCATCCAGCCGGGTAATATCATAGTGGTACAGTGGGTTCCATCCCACTGCAACATCCAAGGCAACGAGGAGGCAGACAGACTGGCAAAAGAAGGTGCAAGACTATCACAACCAGATACTAGTATGACATACGAGGAGTCAAAACGGCTTATTAGAGCTAGATACATGACCAAATGGGAAACCGAACATACTGACTACACAAAAAACGATGCCTATTACCAGTTGAACAGAAGAGAGCAGGTCGTGGTCTTCAGACTTCGCACTGGCCACAATAGACTGATGTACCACCTATTCAACAAATTGAAGATAGGTGGCACAGACGAATGCCCGTGTGGTACTGGGAAAATGACCGCTGAACATTTGCTGCAAAACTGCCCGACATACGAGGATCAGAGAGAGCAGATGTGGCCATCACCAGTAGCCACACTAGACAAGCTCTATGGCAGTGTCGACAGCCTCAGGAAAAAATAAAGGTTGATGTCTGACTGCGGACGATGAAGAAGAAGAAGAAGAAGAAGAAGCTTGCAAGCTCTAGCTCCGTTCCATCCAGCCAGGTAATATCATCAGCAAACCGGAGATTGGTGAGTGTACTACCACCCATGCTGGCAAGACGCACATGATCCTCCAGAACTTCGGACATGATACGTTCAAGAATAGCGTTGAATATGGTTGGTGAAAGAAGATATCCTTGTGGTACACAGGCGTTGAATATGGTTGGTGAAAGAAGATATCCTTGTGGTACACAGGTTGGCGTCAGAAACCTTTCCCAGTTATCCTGTTAACGAAGACTGCACTGGTGGCTTGGGAGAAGAGTTTCTCAATTCCGTAGGTAATCCGACACCCCATCTTATATTTTCGCATAATTGTCCATAGGGCCTAATGCCAGACCATATCGAAAGCGTTTTTAAAGTCAACGAAGACTTGGTATAGCTTTTGATTATGCTGAAAGTGCTTTTCGTTGATAAAATGTAGATTACAATTATGTTAAATTGTACTGTTCCCAGCACCAAAACCGGCTTGTTCTTCTGCAGTTTAATAGTAACAATATGTCACCATATTTGTCTATATGTCCGAACTATACACATCTGTTGTGTTTCTATCATTTTCGGTATCACATGTACTTATTTTGTTATGTTTAGTTTTTTCACCAGTTACCCATTTCTGATCCTAATATAACGTTGGAGTCTTATCAGGCGATTTTCATTCAGCTGAGTCTCTTCAAACAATGTCAATAATTGTTATCGTTCATTAAACCAACATTCCTAAATTTGTGTCTGTGATTCTAGTCATCTTTCACAAAAATGCTTTTATCTTTCCTTAGAAATATCGCAATTCAAAGAAACAGGAAGGTGAAACCATTCATTTGTAATTCGACACCATTGAACAAAAGACTCTCAAATGACTGAAGATCTTCTATCGTGTGACCAAGTCTTTCTAGCCTTTGATGTGACTGAGTCACTCTTACGATCAAATGGTGAAAGAATTGGCACTAATGTACCCGACACTAAAGAAAAGTACAAGAACATCGAGAAAAGAAAAGGATAACGAATGATGACTTTCACGTCTTCTTTCTTTATTGTCTTCTCATTCATTTTTCAGAAAACAAACTGAGAAAGAGTGTTATTTACTCTGGAGTTGGCTCTATCATATACCGTTATTTTGGAGGTGGTCTACAGTTGTCTGTCAAACTCTGTAGGACAGTGCGTTTGTAGCACTGACTTTTGTGAACTGTTCTTGGGTCTGCAAGTGGCAATGCTTTTAAAGAATGTATCTTTCGTGGAAAAGAGATCGGGTTCAACCCTTGGACTCAACCATCTTCAGTCTAGCAAATTAGCAAATTGGTGCATAACAATTATGGAAGGCCCGACACCAAAGAAAAGAACTGATCATCTCACCATTAAAAAGCTGAGGTTAGTTCAATGAAGTCTCTGACACTGTATCCCCGACGGCTTTGCCTTAAAAAAAAAATGTATTTGTGTGTTTATTTGTTGTTGTTGTTCAACAGCCTATGTATTTGAATGTAAGGGAGACATGTATATTGATTAAACACAGATGAAAGACACTTCAGACTATAAAGATAATGCCGGAGAATATGACGGTTTCCATAAATATCTACATCGATAGATTAGATTAAGGTGGTAGATGACAGTCCACTGCTGAAATAAAAGAAGCTGGCCCCATTTATGAATGTATGCCACGATTAGAGGGAAGTTAGAACCCCCTGTGGCAGCGGATTATTAAATGTTCAGCTTTGTTGTTATTTGTGGTTCCTGATGAAGGCTTATTGGCAGTAACGTAGGTTTTGTTTGTGTTTTCGTCTAGGTGCGGTATCTCACTATACCCATTTTAAAATTTTGATTAAAATTAACTTTAATCAACTTTAAACAATTTTTTTTCATTAATTTTTTTCTCATTATTAAATGATGGGATAGTTACGGGATTATATTCTTTCTTCTTTTTACTGAATCGACATTGAGAATTGATTCGACATGAGGTAAGTTTATTTCCCAAGAGCTCTTGTAACCAGATTGATTTTGTTTGTGGTCGAAGTGAAGGCAACATTTAGCATCTACCCGAACAAAATATTCTCACTGGAGATTTGGATATTTGAAATCGGCTTAACTGAAGCAGATCGGGGAGCAGACTAGCAATTATAACCTGCAGACTAGGTTGGGCATTATAACGGTCTTTTCTTCCTTTCGCTTTTTTTTGCTTGTGAATTTCAACATCAGGTTATGCAGGGGTTTCTTGACACTTCGTACACGGGGAGTTTTACTGCTTCTGTTATTTCTGCTATACATCTTTTGCGTGATCGGCCCTTGGTTGTGTATCCATTGTATCTGTATAGAATTGCTTTCTGAGTGATACTATATGGTGTGTCACGTGACCGAATCATGTGGTTTGTTGTCTCTATATAACGCCATGCGCTGGTGATGTACCTACTTGTCTCCTAATATCTTCGTTTCTGTTTCTATCCATTTCTGGTACTCAAAGTATTCTGCGCAGGCATTTCATTTCTGTTGTTACGATGTGCCTTTTATCTTTATTTGTTATGTCCAATTATGACACTGAAAGCACAATCTGGATATAAATGTTGAGTTGTGTGTATAGTGCTCTTTTTGTATCCATTGTCACGTGCTTACATTTTAATTTTGGAAACATTAGCCCAATGATTTGACTTGATTTTTACTTCTGTTTTGGATTTCGGGGTCGCATTTGCCGCTGATGCGATTGTGTTACCCAGGTACATGAAATTTTCCCCCTGTTTTACTTGTTGGTTTTGAATGAGTATTATTGTTTCTATTTCTTTATTTGTAATCTTCACAGCTTTGGTTTTCTCTACGTTGATTTTCATACTGTGGTCCGTACATACCTAATTAAGATTGTTTATATGATATAACAGCACATATGTTTATTACTGGAGAATCTGTGCCTGGTTGGTCTCAGAAAGAAATTTAGAAATGGCTGGATATTAGAAAGAAAATGTAGGCTGATTGTTAATAGAACAACAATATCGAAGTGTCTGCAAATCTAGAAAATAAATAACTAGTTTCTATATTAGAATATTAGAGCCGCGAATATCATATCCACAATTCTGCGACCCGATCTGAAGCCACACTCTCTGAAAGAAGACCATGTTCTAGGTGAGTGAGCAATTTGTTGAGGAGAACTCGTGCCAGTATCTTGCCAGCAGTCGATAGGAGGGAAATTCATGTGTGGTTATCACAGGATTGACGATTTCCCTTTTGCTTGAATAAGTGGGCGATGGTAGCATACTTAAGTTCTTGTGGGACAATCTCAGTGGTCTATATTGTGTTGCCAACTCAGATTTGCAGAATAGAGGGTAAATTTACAGCCGTCCTACATTATTTTTTCATGTAGTGATTATTGTTTTCATGTACAGTGATCCTACATTTTGCTTCATGTAGTTTAAGGTACAGTTGTTCTACTTTCTGTTTCATACAATTAAAATTCAGTGGTTCAACATTTTGTTACATCATATTAAAGGACAGTTGTCCAACATTTTGTTTCATACAATTAAAGTTCAGTTATCATTCATTGTGTTAAATACGATTAAATTTTTGTTTCATACAATTAAAGTTCGGTGGTTCTACATTTTCTTTCAAAATAATGAGCCTTGGAGGATTCCTCTTCTTCCTTCTCGTCCTCTTCTATTTCAAATTTTCGGGAAAGACAAGTGGCTCACGGTGTTCTGTATCATAATTGGAGAGTCGCGTCTATAACACTCTGAGATCGAGTGATTTCCAGTAGGGATCTGTGTATGACAGAGACGAGATTAAGACCACAGTCCCACTGACATAAAGGTGTGATGGGCGACTAATATTGCTGTTTAATAACCTCTCTGGTAGACGACCCTCAACATTATGACACTGGACACCTTGCATTTCACAATGTTCAAAAGCCTGGTGTGTATGGAATCTCGTTCTGAGCTTGCAAGAAAGTTATAGAAACAATTTCCTATACACGATTCAGGAATGGCGATTGAGTCAATCATTTACTCTGAATCAGATGTAAAAGTATATGAAGAACTAGATGAAGAAGTAAAAGTAGAAAAAAGATAAGTAGGAGTAGAAATAGAAGCAGAAGTATCTGTAGAAGTAGAAGTAGGTGTGGAAGTAGAAGTAGGTGTAGAAGTAGGTGTAGAAGTAGAAGTAGGTGTGGAAGTAGAAGTAGGTGTAGAAGTAGAAGTAGGTGTAGAAGTAGAAGTAGGTGTAGAAGTAGAAGTAGGTGTAGAAGTTGAAATAGGCGTAGAAGTAGAAGTAGGTGTAGAAGTAGGTGTAGAAGTAGAAGTAGGTGTGGAAGTAGAAGTAGGTGTGGAAGTAGAAGTAGGTGTAGAAGTAGAAGTAGGTGTAGAAGTAGAAGTAGGTGTAGAAGTAGGTGTGGAAGTAGAAGTAGGTGTAGAAGTAGAAGTAGGTGTAGAAGTAGAAGTAGGTGTAGAAGTAGGTGTGGAAGTAGGTGTAGAAGTAGAAGTAGGTGTAGAAGTAGAAGTAGGTGTAGAAGTAGGTGTGGAAGTAGAAGTAGGTGTAGAAGTAGAAGTAGGTGTGGAAGTAGAAGTAGGTGTAAAAGTAGAAGTAGGTGTAGAAGTAGAAGTAGGTGTGGAAGTAGAAGTAGGTGTAGAAGTAGAAGTAGAAGTAGGTGTAGAAGTAGGTGTGGAAGTAGAAGTAGGTGTAGAAGTAGGTGTAGAAGTAGAAGTAGGTGTAGAAGTAGGTGTAGAAGTAGAAGTAGGTGTAGAAGTAGGTGTAGAAGTAGAAGTAGAAGTAGGTGTAGAAGTAGGTGTAGAAGTAGAAGTAGGTGTAGAAGTTGAAGTAGGTGTAGAAGTTGAAGTAGGTGTAGACGTAGGTGTAGAAGTAGGTGTAGAAGTAGGTGTAGAAGTAGAAGTAGAAGTAGGTGTGGAAGTAGAAGTAGGTGTAGGTGTAGAAGTAGAAGTAGGTGTAGAAGTAGGTGTAGAAGTAGGTGTAGAAGTAGGTGTAGAAGTAGGTGTAGAAGTAGGTGTAGAAGTAGGTGTGGAAGTAGAAGTAGGTGTAGAAGTAGAAGTAGGTGTAGAAGTAGAAGTAGGTGTAGAAGTAGAAGTAGGTGTAGAAGTAGAAGTAGGTGTAGAAGTAGAAGTAGGTGTGGAAGTAGAAGTAGGTGTAGAAGTAGAAGTAGGTGTAGAAGTAGAAGTAGGTGTAGAAGTAGAAGTAAGTGTAGAAGTAGAAGTAGGTTCTACACCTACTTCTACAGTAGGTGTAGAAGTTGAAATAGGCGTAGAAGTAGGTGTAGAAGTAGGTGTAGAAGTAGGTGTAGAAGTAGAAGTAGGTGTAGAAGTAGAAGTAGGTGCAGAAGTAGAAGTAGGTGTAGAAGTAGGTGTGGAAGTAGAAGTAGGTGTAGAAGTAGGTGTAGAAGTAGAAGTAGGTGTTGAAGTTGAAATAGGCGTAGAAGTAGAAGTAGGTGTAGAAGCAGAAGTAGAAGTAGGTGTCGAAGTATAAGTAGGTGTAGAAGTAGATGTAAATGTAGGTGTGGTGTAGAAGTAGATGTCAATTATTGTTCGAAAAAGATAAGCACACGCAAATCATGTCCACAATTAGAACGATAGATCAATGCAATGGGCATGTAGAAATTCAACATATTTCAATGCTTTGACGTGACATTTTTTTAATGCTTTGAAGTGTTACTTTTCAATGCTTTGACATGTCATTTTGCAACGTATTAAAGTGTCATTTTTGCACTTTGAAGTGTCATTTTCTAACGCTTTAAAGTGACATTGCTCAATATTTTGAAGTGTCATTGTAAAATATCTGAAGTGTCATTTTCAGATATTTCTATATCTCCCCATCCACCCCACCCAATCCCACCCCTTCAGTGTCTCTATCACACATTCTCCTCTGAACGAATCTCTCACGCCGACTCAATATATTTGCTTGTGGGCTCTTCCATCTCTCTCGCGTAATGGCGTATTGATCCATAAGTCACGTTATGCCAGAAATGACAAACGCCTGTGAGCGCACCATATCAATGACCTTTTGTTTACTCAACGCATACAAACAATATCGAACGCTGGTCGATGGGAATAAAAATGTCTGGCGGAAAGTGCTCACAGACAAACAGAGCAATAGAGACATATAGATAGATAGAACATAAATGAATAGAGTCTAAAGTAGTGCTAGAGCCCTCGCTTCTAACAGCAACAATGTTGAGTTCATTTCTCGCTATCGACCCAATTTTAAATGGAAACCTGGCTTAATGGTAGGGGGAAAAAAGATAGAGAGGAGCAGAGAGGAATGAAATTGGTAACAAACATCATAAAAAACGCAGATGCACTGAGATCTTTAACGCATATCCTGACAGTAGTGTTTCGATTTAGTCTACCATTATTGTAACATATTTCATATCAGACAACGCGAATGAAGAATTAGAGACTTCAACGTATGAGTTATTCACTTTTTGTGAGGTGTGTATCCAATTCCCATTTCTCGTGTCCCTTCTTTCTTTAACAGTTGATCAGGTTCCCATTTACAGTTTGGTAAATTGAGCACGGTGAAATTGGCGTTGCGCGCAAACCCGGTGAATGTGTTGTGAGAAATAAACGTTCAGACTGTTCTCTCATTTCGTTGTATAATGAAGACAGAGTATGCGAGAAAGAAAGACAGAGAGAGTCATATAGTGCGTGTAAAATTAGGGAGCTCAAAGTGAATCAATAAGCGCAAGAAATATGAATAAATACAACGAGCACTAATGAAGAAGACGGGGGAATAGGATTGGAATGAACAAAAATAGAATGGCAATGTTGCAGAAGACGGAAGTGTCGGACCGAAAGGTGCACATATTGCAGTCAAACTATAAATTAGCGATACAACACACTCCGTTCTCCGGACTACATCCTGCTACTTGCAAAGCCTTTTTCGGGGCTTGGAAGCGAGAGATTGAGAACGAACGCAGAAGAAGAAAAATGGCAACAAAAGAAAGAGGGAAACGAATTAAGTGAGAAAGACCACTGAAAAAGTCAGATGGATGGTACAGATTAGACTTTCTACAACACAAGAAAGAACAATTTACTGTAAAATGAAAGGTAGTATAAAGAAAGAAAGAAGATTGTTCACATGGTATACAAATGGCAGAAAAATAACACTGTCATTCGCTACTGGTAAGTATACAAGCAATTTCAGAGCGGAGGCAGAGGCACTGAGGGCGGCAGTGGAAGAAATGGTGACACATAAAGAAAATGAAAGCCATACAGTCCTGCTCTAGCCGTAGTCACAGCGCTAAAAAGCCAGAAAAACACTGAGCTTAATGACTTAAGAGCAGTACTCTGTCAACTATGCCAGCAGTCCGCACCAAAAAGGGTAGTGGTACAGTGGGTCCCATCACACTGCAACACCTAAGGCAACGAGGAGGCAGACAGACTGGCAAAAGAAGGTGCAAGACTACCACAAACAGATACTAGTATGACGTACGAAGAGTCAAAACGGCTTATTAAAGCCAGATACATGACCAAATGAGAGACGTTAGTCTCCTTTGCCCATGTTACAATATAAGATGTGGCAAAAGTTAACATTACAACAACAAAACTGTAGATAAGAGAGAAGTGTTTTTATTCTCACTCAGTCACAAAGTCAAACCAGCAGACTAACATTTTCAGGCAGCAGAGAAGCTTCAATTTTGTTCACAATATATTCAGATGAACGCTCACTGCGTACAGAAATAGTCGGTACACAATGGGGTACAAAAGTATCCGGAACACAATTGGGTACATAAGTAGCCGGAACACAATTGGATACTTCTTCTTCTTCTTCTTCTTTGTACGCAGTCAGACATCAACCTTTATTTTTTCGAAAAAAGCAGCGATCATCCTGAGGCTGTTAACACTGCCATAGAGCTTGTCTAGTGTTATCACTGGTGATGGCCACATCTGCTCTCTCTGATCCTCGTATGTCGGGCAGTCTTGTAGCAAATGCTCAGCGGTCCAATTGGATACAAAGAAGAGCGGCAAAGCTGATAGTGGGATTCCGGAATTTTGAAGAAAGACAAATAAAAACCAGCCTACAGTGTCTGGAAAAGAGAAGAATTCGAGGAGATTTAATAAAAGTTTATACAATTATCAACGTTAAGGATAAATTAGACTATACCACGATTTTATTCAAAATATAACTACCTACACGAACTAGAAAGCACAGCTACAATTTTTTTAGTTAGAGAGTGGTGACCATTGGGAATGCATTGCCACATAAAGTAGTTGATGCAGGGTCAATTAAAACATTCAAGAATAGATTAGATGCGCATTGTTATTTTTAGGTCAAGTAAATGTAAAAGAAACTTGCTGTCTACAGACTCTGCAGAGTCTTCTAAACGAGTATAAAGACGTTAAGTTAAGTTGAGTTACAGAAGCAGCCGGTACACAAAGGGGTACAGAAGCAGCCGGTACACAGTTGGGTACATAAATAACCGGTACACAATGAGGTACATAAGAAACCAGTACTCAATGGGGTACAAAAGTAACCGGTACACAGTGGGGTACATAAATAACCGGTACACAATGGGGTACAGAAGTAACCAGTACACAATGGTGTACAAAAGTAACCGGTACACAGTGGGGTACATAAATAACCGGTACACAGTGGGGTACATAAATAACCGGTACACAATGGGGTACAGAAGTAACTGGTACACAATGGGGTACAGAAGTACTCGGTACACAATAAGGTATACAAGTAGTCGGTACACAATAGGGTACAGAAGTAACAAGTACACAGTGGGAATATAGATAACCGGTACATAATGAAGTTAATAAATAACCGGTACACAATAGGGTATATAAATAACCGGTACACAGTGGGACGCAGAAGTAACCTATATACATAGCATAGTCTTTATAACGCTACTGAGCAAAGGAAAACGACGGTTTTTTTTATTGTCCACCAGTTGAGGCGATTCCTTATTTCTGGAATATGATCTTCTTTATAACGAGACAATTCAAACATCCAACTACGGCTATCTTCATGCGATCAATCATCTGAGGTTTCAGAATCAGTCAGGAATAACGTTAGTTTTTGTCTCTTCTTCTCTGGTTCGATTGTTACGTGGGCGTTGCATCATTATTGATCAACTGTTGTTTTTTTCGAACTGCCTTTCTCTGTTACAAAAGGTGATGTAAAAGCTTCCACACTCAATCTTTGGGAAACCATTAGAGTTTTTTGAAACGCAGATCTTATTCTGTTGCCATTTGCAAAATCGACAATGCATTCTAATCTTCAACCCTTCTAGTGAGATCATCTATTGCTGCTGATTGGAATCGAAGAATCCATGTATGATCCCACAATAGGGATCAATATCTTGGGCTGTGCACGAGCTGTAGCGAACGGTGACCCAAAGCTGACTTCTATCGTCAGCGAACCAGCAGAAGAAGAAGAAGAAGAAGAAGAAGAATCGAGCAATGTATCCTGGGTCATCATCATAAATTCGCAGATGCCTGGTCAAAAAGAAATGGAATGGAATGACAGAAGTGTACGACACGTGCAGTTCAAAAACAACGTATTTCGTCAATTCAGCAAGCTAAATTAAGACCAACAAGTACTTGACCATTTTTTCCCAGACACAATTTACATTAGTGCTCCATGTGTAATTTGTTAAAAACGCATTTGATATTTTTGTATTGCGGCTTTGATTTCTACCAATGTGGCTAACATCAATTATGTGCTGTCTTCAATGCTCTCAAAGCAGGCTGGTCATAATGCATTCTGACAAAATGATGAAACCACTTGATTTGTTGGACGTCAATGTAGGCACTAGCCGGGTCTGTCTTCACTTTCTGTTCAGCGTGTTGTTACGGATTCGGTCAAGGATTGCCCTGCCAGCTACACTTCTCACACAACGCAGCTCACAGTTCTGTATCTTACTCTTATGTATCTCTCGTAAAGGCCAAGATTGACGGTGGTAACGCAATGCATGAATAAATAGTGCATTTATCAGCCTCCAATTAGTTGAAAGAAGCACTTTGGGTTATTTCAAAATTGGTGCAATTTGAAAGTATACATTGTTCGCCTTCTTAATTCTATGTGCAATCTCTCTGCCCCCTCTGCCGTCATGTGAACATACCACACATACATTTGGACTCGCTTACTTGCTTGATACTTATGTCCTTACTGTGGAAACTTCTCTGAGCGTGTTCACGCGATATCAACATAGTCTAGGTTTTGTCTGTGTTTATCTTCATGTCATTCTCGTCATAAGCGAAATTGAGATAGGTTAGGTGGTCTTGTAGGTTTTCTACATTTTTGTAAACGATGACCTGACCATCAACAAACAGTTCAATTCGAAGAATTTAGTCCAATGTTACTGATCGCCATTCCGAATCTGAACAGAGTCACCAGTATTGGCACAATATGACTCATTGTGTATCGACGTCCACAAATCAGAAGTTAGCTCCTAACTCCTACAATTCTCCATTTCATTCTTATGTTGTCGCAGCTTTTCGTCGTACGTTCTTGCAGTGACGCTGTCGATATTTCGGTAGATGTAATTTTGGTTGTGTAGGGCGGCACACAGTAACTTTTGTAGATCAGAATCTTCAACTATAGTTGCTGGACACTTCAAATAACAATCCACTGGCTATAGCTATTTTTAAGTCCTTGTAAACTTTGTAACTCTCCGGTTTTTTTATATTTTTTACATAATTTTTACATAAATAATTTATTACTGAACTACTCCTTTGTTATCATATTTCTTCTGTTTATTAGCGACCATATGATGATATTGTGTCATATGTTTGTGCTGAAATGGTTATGTCAGCGACGTATTTGAACAACGATACGCTAATGGGTTGGTGAAATGAATGCAGTTGATTGTGTATAGGTCCTCAACTTAAGGATGCGCATTGAACTTCAAATAAAATGTTCGCTTACCTTCCGTGCAAACGCTGCAGTCTGTCTTCATCCGCTATTTTCATTCCGAAAATTAAAATATTTAACGAGTAATCGATTAGTGCTTGAGAGCAAAATTTCGACGAGTGAAATGAAGTGTTTGAAGGTCATAGGTGTTACCAGGAAAGGCATAATACAAAACGAAGCCATTTCAAGTATTTTCGGCACTACAAAGTACATTTCCAGGCACACAATGAGCTCGTTTGACCATCTCATGAAATGCATTCACATCACTTCCACTAATGGCTTACACGGCGGCCGATGTGGATAGATGAAATTAGAGCGATTGTGCAAAGGCACTAGCTAACATTGAGCGATGCAACGCACTGAGGATGGGGGGGGGGGGGGGGGGGGGAGGCGGAGCGCGGACAGGTGGCTTAAGCTTCCAAGACCGCTCAACGGTATATGCTGAAAGATAACTACCTAACGTTTAATAGAACGAAATAAAATTAATCGATCAAACAATTATAACAATTAAGCGAATTAGTCGTTAATTAAATATAAAAGCTATGTTACATATATATATATATATATATAAATACTGATCAGATATGTTAGTCAGGGTCAGGCAAAACATATTGACCAAGACCCTCACCTCGGCTTCCAAGTAGCCCTCCCTGGAAGCGGGTTGTTTTCATGGCAGCTTGGCAAACGAGGTGAGGGATCAATGGGATCCCCGTAGTAGTGAGTGACACGCAGATGAAGCCAGGCATAGCACAACCGCCTGGAGGACCTCGGTTCACCTTCATCAGCACGCTCGCAATGTGAGGAAAGCTTCTGCAATCCTTTTCAGGGCGCACAAAAGAGAAAACCTTTTCCTTTTTAGGGGGGGGGGGGGGAAGGGGGGGTCGCCTTATTTTGTTTATTTTCCAAGGTGCTGTGCGTTGCACTACAGTTTTTATTTTGCGCCCAGTGTAACCGTCTTCGGCATGCATTTTATGTAAGGTTCTGCTTCCTTCTGCATTTTCTAAGGGTTTACTTCCCCGGGGTAACGGCCGGTGCTGCAATGGGGATCGAGACTAGCACCTCTGGATTGGGAGCTGTGTCACTTAACCACTAGGCCCACGCCGTTCCGTAAACCTACTCACTGTGAGTATTCGCAAACAACAATATATATATATATATATATATATATATATATATATATATATATATATATATATATATATATAAAGGTATATATGATGCCCAGACAGAAATGTTAGATTTTCGTTCAAAGTAATTATTATTTAATAGTAAAATACCCCAACAAATGTGTAACTGTTGGCAAATATTTACTTCAAGTTTCGTCATTCGTATAAATACGATTGTGGTACGTGCCGTCTACGTCTTCGGGTATTTACGCCATCACTCGAGTTTCAGTTGAAATATTAAAAAATCATATTCATTGTACGTCCTGGTTTTCTACTACCATTCAAAAAAAATTGTATTTAACCTTGAAAGATAATAATTATTTGTAACTGTTCTAGAAGATGTATTGTTTCTAATGTGTTTATTAGACTTAATACATTTTGTACATACTTTTAAATACAGAATGTATTTATTTCTGAGCTGAATGACTTTGCTGGCATTCTACTTATGTTCGTTGTACTTCATGGCTTTTCGTTACTGCTCGAAAAAACGACGTTTCTTTTCGACTGATATTCGAGAAATCAAATGTACGCAGATAACAATCATATTATGATGATACGAAGCAAGATATGTTTTGTTTTATATCAAAGCAATTCCGCGTTTACGGGCGTTGGAATCCGGGATGAGAGAGTAGACCCAATGTTATCATCCCATAATGTATATTAAAGAGGGTTGTGTTTGGGTTTAACAAGCTCATAACGTAAACAAAAACAAAACTTCCAATTATAATCAGCAGCTGCAAAAGCTCGAATATAGGTTTCCTATAATGTGACAAGCTCTAGCTAAACATGTACTTGACGTGGACGGAGTGGGCTAGTGGTTAAGTGGCATGGCTCACAATCCGAAGGTGCTGGGTTCGATCCCCACCACAGCACCGGCCGTTACCCCAGGGAAGCAAACCCTTCGAAAATGTAGGAGGAAGCAGACCCTTACATAAAATGCATGCTGAAGTCGGATGCACTGAGCCGACAGGCGCAAAATAAAAACCAAAGTGCAACGCACACCACCTTTGGGATTAGAGAAATAAGGCGAACGCCAAAAAAAACCAAAAAAAACAAGAACAAAAAAATCAAGTATACTCACTTTGGAGCGAAAAGATCAAAAATTTCAAATGCTTGGAAATTGGTAAACTATAGAAACCATCTGCAGTTAAACCGGCATCATTGTGTATGAAACACGTTTTGAATTCAATTTTGTATATAAAATACAAAAACTAATACGTGTTGAAAGATCTGCTCATAGTTAATTCAATCGATTTTATTTGTGAGCGCCATGTGCTGCAGTCTTACATTAGTTGAAAGGTTGTGTTTAGTTCATAGACAAGATCCGCTTGGTCACAACCATTTTTTTAAAGCATGGCTTAACAATAGTAATTCACGTAGTAATATGTTTTGTTTATTTTCAATCAAAATATCACGGAAATATACAAATAACAATAACATTTAATAAACTTGTAATATTGTTCTTTATTTTAAATACAATTAATTTTAGCTTCCTTCTTAATCACAGGAGGACCTCAGTTTATTTATTTATTATAGACTTGTATTTATGAGTTAAACTGTTTCATTTTTACAATTGCATGTTGAATTTTATTCTTTTAAAGCTAATAATATAACTGGTAGTATATTCATTCACAATTGTATTAAAGTAAAGGAAAATACTAAATAAATTATATTTATTAACAGTAATAAAAGCTGTTTTGTTTTTATTTGTGTCCATTATACTGTACATCTACGTTGGAGCCCTACTCAACATGCAGCACAACTTGAAACCCAGAGTTGACAAGACGGCGTCGCGGGGATGGGCGGCTTTCTCTTCGATAAAATCTGTATTGGACAACATCCACGGCCAAAGCCTGCGAATATCTCCATTCAACTCTACAGTACTACCTGCAATATGCTATGCGGCGGAAACATGGACACTCACGAAAGAAAGACACGTGGTCGGCCTCACGCTTCATAGCCAGCGCACAAAAGCTCTTCACAACTCGGTTCGGACATAAGTGAATTGTCCCTGGTGGAAGATTCAGTTATGTATGCAGACAAGATAAAACATCGCTGTCGGCGGGGAAGAAGGGGGGGGGGGGCACTTACTGCGAAGAACAGATGTTCGTTAGGTCACATCGACAGCAATATGGTATCCTAGAGATAATACACGACCACGGGGACGACCACCAACACGTTGGTCGACTCCTTTGCATTCCACAACATTTACAATGCCACAGATGGACACCCTATCATCCATTGGTCCACAGTGGACCAAGATAGAGACCGTTGGAAGAGAAGCTGGGACCCGCAATGGTGTAACCGCCGCTGAAGAACGGGTTGTCCAGTCAGTAATCATACTGCAATTTTACCATTGTTCTGTTGTTTCACATTTATGATTGAGTGAGTGTAACGATGTAACATAAATATTTACAAAATTAATAGAAAAAAATGAGGTTGTTCCCATACATTGATGAAATAAATTGTATTGAGAAAAGATGAAATAAAAGAAAATGATAACTGCCAAACACACGAATAGAATAAAATGGAAACGAATCAAATAGGCGAAGAAAATCAGAATGATCAATAAATATAAGAACGAAGGATGAGAGAAAATAGAATGGACAGTTTGCAGAGAAAATAAGGTCATAAACAAAGCGATGAACGAACAATAGGAAGACACCAAAACATTTGAAACATACCAATATACATCTATTTATTGCTTTGTTTATACTTTAATTTGTTCTCAATTTTTACTTTTTGCGTGCTCATTTTTACAACTGTTTTTGGCTTATATGATATGAGTTGTTCATACTCTCCTTCCGATTTGAACCAAGGTTAATGAGAATAGGACCACTGTCCTCTATCATGCGTGTCGTAAGATATGACTGTACATCATGTACCCTTGCTAATGAATCCGCCATTGGACATGTATGTATACAGGCTTTCTGTTTGCTTGATCTAGATCTAAAGGTGAATCATAATCAATATGATAATTAACACCGTTATATTCCTTTTCCGTTTGTTTCATCTGGAATAATTGATCGCCTATGCCAGGGAGACTTTCCCCATAAGGCCCGCGAGATGCTTGACTTTTCCCGCATCGTCTTTATCCTGAAGCTATTCTAATATCCGCTTTCACGCCTTCCCTCATTTGACCATTTTGACCGTGGTAAATGGGTTCCAACTTTTTATCCTCACACCTCTGACCGTGAGATGTTGACCTGGCATCTGCTTATCTTTCATGCAGATCCTTTCACACGTGTAATGTTTCATGATCCTCCTCGTGGCCTACAGACGAGTTGGAAGCTTGCATGACGTATTGGGAAGAAGCGGATGAATCACTTATTGGATCAACGCGGCATCTTATCAAGCAAAAACTAGCGTAGTTTTGTAATTTAACTTTGTTATCTAGACATGTTCAGTGTCCATCCTGCACTCAGCTGTTGAGATAAAAGAGGGGTCGCCTGCAATTTAGTGTCCGTCCTGCTCTCAGCTGTTGAGATAAAAGAAGGGTCGCCTGCAATTTAGTGTCCGTCCTGCTCTCAGCTGTTGAGACAAAAGAGGGGTCACCTGCAATTCACGTAAACTTATTTGCACTATTTTTAGTGTCGGAACCACTGCAACATGAACTTAAGTTAACATCTTTATACTGCTTTAGAAGATTCTGCAGTCTGTATACAACCAGTTTCATTTACATCCCCTTGCTCTAAAAGCTATGCGCATACAATTTATTCTTAAAAGCCTTAACTGTCCCTGCCTCTACTACCTCTTGTGGCAATGCATTCCAAGCATTCACCACTCTCTGACTAAAAAAATATTTCCTAATATCTAATCTGGGCCTCTCTTTAGTCAACTTGTAGCTATGCCCTCTTGTTCTTTTGGGTGGATGTATTTTTTTTAAAAATGTGTAATAGTCTAATTTATCCATTCCTCTGATCACCTTCAGGTCAGGTCAGATCATCCCGTAACCGGTGAGGTCGTTGGGGCACACATGAAGACATGCTCACAACTCCACGCCAGCCCTCTCTGTCAGATGCCGCTGCCTGTGACTCTTCTGGTCGGAGACTGGTCCATTCTTTTATGTTGTCCTCCTATCTCTTTTTGGGCCGGCCTCTTCGTCGTCTGTCATGCACCTTCCCGTGGAGGATTGTGTTTGCAAAGACCATTTGATCTCGATATGTGACCGTACCAAGCGAGTTTCTTTCTTTTGACAGTTGCCAAGAGGTTTTCGAAAGGCCCTATTGCTGTTGTAATTCTATTTCGGATTTCCTCGTTTGTAACTCGATCTTTGTACGTGACGTTTAAAAGTTTTCGGAAACATCTCATCTCCAAGGCCTGTATCCTGCGTTGAAGGTCAGCTGTAACTGTCCATGTCTCACACGCATAGAGAAATATTGACAGGACCAGTGTACGCATTAATCTGATTTTCGTGCGTAGTGCTTACCGTTTATCTTACAAACCTGTATTAAGTCACCACGAATTCTTCTCTCTTCTAGGCACTGTAGGCCGGTTTTTCTGAGTCTTTCCTCGTGAAATATAAAGGGGATACTATCCTTGACTTCCGTACCTGCTTCAGTCAACACTTCAATTATATTTTCAATTATATCAGTTTTCATGTGGCCAGTAACTTCAACAGTGCAAGACAGACATCAGAGTCCCTGCTCCACTGATGATCGACACCGGTTTGAGCTTAATAATTGTTTGGTTTTACATATGGTATGCACCAAATCTCATGGTTTGAAGTCATTCCAAACGTTTGTGTAGGCATCCTTTCTCATTCATCTCTTAAGATCTCGCTTCCTGTCCATTTCTCTTTCTTTATGCATCTCTCTTTTATTATTATTATTTATTCATTAATTTCCGCAATATGTCCGGTATAGTATGTATTAAAACGTTGTGTATGTGTGTATGTATGTATGTGTATGTGTGCGTGCGTGCGTTTGAGAATGTATGTGTGTGTGTGGGTGGGTGTGTTTGTTTTGTTGGGTGTGTGGGTATATGACTTTGGGTGGGTGGGTGGTTTTTGGTTTGGTTGGGTGTGTGGGTGGATGGGTGCGTGCGTGCGTGCGTGTATGTATGTATGTATATATGTATGTATGTGTGTATGTGCACTGAAGTCCTGAAAAGAGCAGACATGCCAAGCATCCATTCATCGCTGCAGGCGACTCAGCTGATATGGGCCAGGTACCGTATCCGCATGCCAGACACGATACTGCCGAAGAGACTTTTGTACGGAGAGCTTATCGAAGGCTGTCGAAAAGGAGGTCGCCCAAAAAAGCGATTTAAGGACAGCTTGCAGGAGCTGTCACATATATGAAGACAACTGGGAGAGCATCGCGGAAAACAGATCGATCTGGAGAAATGTACTAAACATGGGCGCTGTTGAAGGAGAAAGTCGCCGTTTGAAGACGGCGCAAACCAAACGCCTGATCGGGAAGGTAAGAGCAGCGAAACAACCCTCACTGGCAGCAGAAGACATAGTGTACAAACCGTGTAATAGAACATTCCGTGCCCGCATTGGACTGATAAGCCACATGAGTCAAGCAAACACTACTCCAAACCATGCAATAGAATATTCCGTGCCCGCATTGGACTGATAAGCCACATGAGGTCCAGCAAACACTACACCAAAACATGTCAGACAGTGCAGAAACAAAACAAAACAGATCACATACAACAAGGATGATGTCGGTGGTCGTCATCACATCGATGGACAGTTATCATGTATGTGCGCATGTATGTGCGCATGTATGTAAGCATGTATGTGCGCATGTATATAAGCATGTAAGCATGTATGTGCTTATGTATGCATGTATGTGTGTTTGTATGTATGCATGTTGACTTTTTTTCTCATATCTTTTTTGTATGTTTCTTGATAATTGCTTGTTTTAATTTGATTAGTTTTGTGTGATTTGTTCATGTTTTCATATGTGCTTGTCTTTGTTTAATCATATTGATCCCTTTCATGTTTGGCCGATTTAAGTAACATATCGTGTCACTTTAGTTGCACATCAAGATATAGCGACTAACTGAAACCGCTTATTGTCCTTCATGCTTTGTTTTTTCTTTGTTGCGATTTATTGGTTGTATTTGCGATTTATGAGTGGAGCGCGTGGCCCAATGGTTTCGAAACCTGCCTGCTGACAAGAAGGATAGCGGTAAATCATGTTGTTTTTCTGTTGGGGGTGAAATAAACAAACAGCAAGCACATGACGTGGCGACAGCTGTTGCGGAGCGGCCTGTAGTCCTCAGCCTTTAAAACCCATCGACTACCTCAGCAATGGGAAAAATGTCGTACACAGTTTTTTTTTTTTGTTAGTTGTTTTCGTTTGTTATTTGTCCCTGATGAAGGTTTTACGGTCGAAACGTAAGCATTTTGTTTCTGGTCTGGTACGGTCACTGTGCGATAACCTATATATGTTTTGATTGCCTTTGGCTGGTGCTTTCATCAATTTATTCACGAATACCAGCTCCAACTTCAACAGGGCGATAAAGTAGTAGATTCCTGCACACTGTTAGATACATGGAAATGAGGATGCAGATCGGCTATAAAACAGAAGGAGGCCATAAAAACCCATGCTGAAGACAGAGCTACAAATGAGGAAATACACACCCCTCAAAATTAACTTCAAAGACAAATGCCACAAATAGGAAACGCCTATAATCCAGTACAGATGAAGCTTGCATCTGGGGTAGTTGTCTCGCCGCCGCGATTCAATTTCAACCAGTGTTCGTAAAGCGATATCAGTCCCGCCAGGCGGAGCGATAGCGCCAGCTTGCGGAAAACGCTTGCCCGCCTTTCCCCGTTGAGGTATTGGGGTGCGGTTTTTTTTGGCGTCTCCTCCGCCGAGGTGCGCTGCTCTGGTCCGTATCGAGAAACGTTGTCAGTCGGTGGTGATTTATCTATGGCTTATAGCAGAGCTCGACAGTTCGTCTCGCTGGTGGTCAGACTCTCGCAAAGAGCTTGTGACCGGCAAATGGAAAGCAGGAATCGTGCCTGAAGGCCCTATGTTCTCCCGGGGACCAACCCTCGGGAGAAAGGCAGGCTGGCAGACCAAATTGTCTCTAGTCCCAGTGAAATTCATCGCCGGGGTCGTTGGGATCCGTTCTGCACAGAGCGCTGCCATCCCTCCTCGAGCGAGCCCGGTCGGTCGGTCGTCTGGTGTGTGTAGGAGCCCCTATCAGGTGGTCCTAGGTCGACGGAGTGAGGGACGAGGGGGAACAACCGTCCGTCCGTTCGTCAATCGGTCCCTGCGGCCGTCCCAGTGAGGCTTTTTACACACCCGTCCTCCGCCGACCGGTGTGTGCGGTACGTACGTCTCGACGGATATCTGGTTGATCCTGCCAGTAGTCATATGCTTGTCTCAAAGATTAAGCCATGCATGTTTAAGTTCACACTGTCTCACGGTGAAACCGCAAATGGCTCATTAAATCAGTCGAGGTTCCTTAGATGACACGATCCTACTTGGATAATTGTGGCAATTCTAGAGCTAATACATGCTTACCAAGCTCCGACCCTCGCGGAAAGAGCGCTTTTATTAGTTCAAAACCAATCGTCGTTTCCCCTCGCGGGGTTGCGGCGTCCCCACTGGTGACTCTGGATAACTTTGTGCTTAGCGCATGGCCTCATGTGCCGGCGACGCATCTTTCAAATGTCTGCCCTATCAAATATCGATGGTACGTGACATGCCTACCATGTTTGTAACGGGTAACGGGGAATCAGGGTTCGATTCCGGAGAGGGAGCATGAGAAACGGCTACCACATCCAAGGAAGGCAGCAGGCGCGCAACTTACCCACTCCTGGCACGGGGAGGTAGTGACGTAAAATAACAATACGGGACTCTTTCGAGGCCCCGTAATTGGAATGAGTACACTTTAAACCCTTTAACGATGATCTATTGGAGGGCAAGTCTGGTGCCAGCAGCCGCGGAAATTCCAGCTCCAATAGCGTATATTAAAGTTGTTGCAGTTAAAAAGCTCGTAGTTGGATCTCAGGCGCAGGCGGGCGGTCCGGCTCGCGCCGGTTCACTGCCCGTTGTCTCCTGCCCTACCGTCTGCCGGCTCTCTCCCACGGGTGCTCTTCGCTGAGCGTCCTGGGTGGCCGGCGCGTTTACTTTGCAAAAAATAGAGTGTTTAAAGCAGGCCTCGGCTGCCTGAATAATGGTGCATGGAATAATGGAATAGGACCTTGGTTCTATTTTGTTGGTTTTCGGAACTGGAGGTAATGATTAACAAACGGGGGCATTCGTATTGCGGCGTTAGAGGTGAAATTCTTGGATCGCCGCAAGACGAGCTACTGCGAAAGCATTTGTCAAGAATATTTTCATTAATCAAGAACGAAAGTCAGAGGCGCGAAGACGATCAGATACCGTCGTAGTTCTGACCATAAACGATGCCGACTAGCGATCCGCAGGAGTTGCTTCGATGACTCTGCGGGCAGCTTCCGGGAAACCAAAGTGTTTGGGTTCCGGGGGAAGTATGGTTGCAAAGCTGAAACTTAAAGGAATTGACGGAAGGGCACCACCAGGAGTGGTGCCTGCGGTTTAATTTGACTCAACACAGCCAACACTGAAATGACTGAGATGCCGAGACCACTTTCCTTGGGTCCAATATGGAACGAGTGCTGGATTTAGACCCTCGGAAATCTGGGGTTATGCCCTCTGTGGCTCGGTTGGTCTGCATTCAGTGTTTGATAAAGGAATTGACGGAAGAGCACTACCAGGAGTGGAGCCTGCGGCTTAAATTGACTTAACACGCCAATAATGTAGAATGACTGTCAAATCGAGAGCACCTTCGTGGGGTCTAAATAGTGAACATGTGCTGGTATTAGACCCACGGAAGACAGGTCAGTCTCTTAACCCCCCAATGAAAGAGCGTCTGCTATGGTAATCTGGTCTTAACCCTGCAGAAATCGCAGGTTCCAGAAACTTTTCCATTGACAAACTAAAAAGCCCTCTATTGATACGTCCGGTCTAATATTGAACGGGTGCTGGAAATAGACCCTCGGAAGACAGATCAGTTTTACCCTACTAATGACAGGGCGTTGCTACGGTAATCCTGCTCAACTCGAGAGGAGCCGCAGACATTTGGTTCACGTACTAGGCTGATAAGTCAACGGCGCGAGGCTACAAGGTGAGGGATTACGGCCGAACGCCTCTAAGCCAAAATCCCGCCCATAAGCTCAGCACGATTGCAAAGGGAGGCTTCGATATGGTGGGGACCTGGGGCCCCCGCTCCAGCCCCGCCCGGTCGAGCCGCAGAATGAGGTCTCTGCCGTCCGCCGATCAAAGCGGGCGGGAAGCTGCTCGATATTCACCCCATACGGCGATGAGGTATGAAACCATTTGTAGAAGACTTAGTTCTCGGTCGGGGTGCCCTAAGCAGTAGATCAGCTACCTCACTGTGAACTGCTGAGACGCAACCCTTGACCATGAGATATGTCCGCACACCAGGCGAACAACATCTCCGTGCAATGACCAGGCTTGTCCCCTGGTCAAATGCACTATTTCGAGAGGAATCACAGGTCGCTGACATTTGGTCCACGTGCTTGGTTGATAAGCTACCATCTGAGGGACTACGGCCGAACGCCTCTAAGCCAGAATCCCGCTCTAAATCTCAGCACCGCTGTGATGGGAGGCTACGACACGGCTGGGGCTTGCGTCTCAGCCCGGCCCGGTCGAGCCGCAGAAATGCACCTGGTAAAGTGCACTCCTGCCTCGCTCTCTGCCTCTGTCTGCTATCAGCCATCCCAATGGACGCAGAAGAGATGCAGTCCAGCGGACATTGCACCTCCTGCCCTATTGTGACAACTTCCCTGGGTGGCGGGGAATGCTAGGCGTACCATCACTGCAGATGAGCCGAGAAAATAAAGGGAGCAAAGAGAAACCTCACTCACATGCATATGCTACGTTTCTGGCAGGACGTGACGATCCTGGGACAAAGTCACACTGGACTGCCTCTCTTCCTGGATAGTACAAACTAGTACATAGTCCATCATATCATTGCCAAACCCTATAGACACGAGTAGGGAAGACTCGATAGTCCTGCAAGACAACTTCCTAAGAGAGACAACTCTGACCAAAAACAACTGCTGCCTTGCAGTTAGGCTGGGGACAGCCAAAGGCTAAGGAGGGCAACCCTACAGAAACGCCTGTTGAAATCGGATGCACTGAGCCACAGGCTTAACAAAATAAAACAGTGCAACGTAAATATCGCTGTAAACAGCATACGAAGAAGAAGAAGAAGAAGACGAAGAAGAAGATGAAGCTTGCTACTTGTTGCTAAGACGAGATCAAGTTACTATATTTAGACTGCGGACACGTGACAAAGAGGACCTGAAAAATCATACGAGCTGATTTTTCACCAAATTTAATTCGGCACAAAGACGTGTACCCATGTGATGTGAACAAACAAACGATGGAATATATTTTTCAGACCGACCAACTCAACGATAGGACCAGAGTGATAACATGACATCGCCAACCCAATTGTGAGATGTTTTTTGTTGTTGTTGTTTGCGAATGGCCACAATGAGAAGGTTACTCTTTTGTGCGCCCTGAAAAGGGCGTTAAGTGGCGGATTGCAGTAATTGTCTGACATCCCGAGCATGCTTATGAAGGTGGGTGGACCGGTATCCTCCAGGCCGTTGTACTATGCTATGCGTTTCGCTCGCTACTACGGGGATTACGTCGATCCCTCCCCTTGTTAGCCAGGCTGCCATGACAACAGCCCGTTTCGGGGAAGTGCTACAAGAAAGCCAAGGTGAAGGTCTTGTATAGTATGTTTTGGCTGAACCTGACTAACATATCTGATCAGTATATTATGCCTGACCAGTCGTTAATCTTCCTTCCACAATTGTGAGATAAACTATAGCGTAATGAGAGGACAGTTTGGTTTATGAGAGAAAAATGGAGAAGAGGAAAAAATAACGTAGTGTGTTTTTACAATGAACTATTCTTTCTCTGGATGCACACGAAAACTAACACTATAATTGGCACTATCTTATCTGTCTAGAGAGCTGTTACGTTTTCGTGCATAATATCTTAAAGAGCACAATGTCAAATATTGTTGAATGTTTTTGTGGAATCGACAAATAGTTGATTGTATTTTGTTGAAATTCGTTAAATTTCTCGCAGAGAAATTGGAATTTGATGACTGGTTGTACAATACTTCTACCAGCACAAAATCCAATTTGTTCTTCTGTCTGTAATCTTCTCAGCTTATAATTGTCATCTTTCAGTGTTATCTTGAACACTTTACTTGCGTGGTAAATAATCTGCTGGTTCTATAATTGATACATAGTTGTTTATTCCCCTTCCTTGGAATATGGAGTTTGTGATCTACGTTGTATTACATATCATCATCATCATGTAGCATGTCCTTATAGAACGTCGCTCCTATCACAGTCTGTCTGAAAGAAACTCTTTACCTTGCCAAAACTCAGCCTTCATCAGTCATATTCAGGCATTCCTGGATATCTTGGTAACATCGTCTTCTTGGTCTACCTCTGCCTCTTTTACCTGGCACCATACCTTTCATCACTGTTCTCTCAAGACCATTTGTGTCTCTTGATGTGACAAAAAGTATTTACATTTACTGGCCAAAATAAAATTGATAAACCAATTCTCCTCTAGTTTCAACTCTTGCTGAATGTTTACATTTGTCTTTTTCTCCGCACATGGTATTCTGAGGATCTTTCTGTAACATTTTGACTTGAAGGATTCGATTCTTCGTCTAGACGTTTTCGTAATCGTCCATGATTCACAGCCATGTGCTGCCACAGGAAAAACACAGGATCTCAAGACTTTTACTTTTGTCGTTTTGTTTGTGCTCTGCCATAATTTGTTCAGGCTGTTCAGTCTCTGCATTGCCATGGCTATTCTTCTTCTGATTTCTTTCGATAGTCGACATTTATGTCGATTCTGGAGCCAATTATATGATTGTTTTTTAAATTATTCCATGATGTGTTCCTTGAATTTGTCTTTAAATAATTCCTATGATTGTGCCTTGAATTGTTCTTAGACTTTTTCATTCAATTGTTCTTTGAATTATTTATTTTTCATTGAATTGTTCCTATTATTGTGCCGTGAGTAGTTTCTTGAATTGTTTTTGAATTTTTTCTTGAATTGTTCTTTGAACTGTTCCTTGAATTATTCATTGAATTGCTCCTATAAGGGTTCCTTGAATAGTTTATTGAATTGTTCCTTGACTTTTTCTTTGAATTATTCCTATGATTGTTTCTTAAATAGTTTCTTGGATTGTTCCTATGATTGTAACTTGAATAATTTTTATAATTATTTCTATTATTGTTCATTGAATTATTTTTTTAATTTTGTTCCTTGAATTCTTAATTGAATTGTCATTATCGTTATTCGTGTACATCTCAGAACTTGTCAATATTATTATCATAATTTCTATTAATGTTCTTATGATTATTCCACCAATTGTTCCATTTATGATTTCTAAATCATCAATCGAAACCTTTTCAGCTCCATGTGGAGCAGAAGTCTCCAAACAATTACATGCCAACCCAAGACATGTTGGTTAGTAAATATGTTAAATGTGATCCTGAATATTACGTATTATTTGTCTTCTTCTTCTTCTTTTTCTTCTTCTTCTTCTACTTGTCCATATCTGTTGAGGTTAATACTGAGACAATATTTATGTATGAGGTAGCCTTCACCATACTAAACCCTCCTTAGCTGCCTCTTAGGACAGGCCTGACGGGTTACATTATTACTATTTGCAGTTCCTATATCGGGCCCTGGTAACACTAGAATGTTTGTTCCAAAAATTGCGTCTATGATTTAGTTTAGTTCAGTTCAGTTTAGTTTAGTTCAGTTTAGTTTTGTTCAGTTTAGTTTAGTTTAGTTTAGTTTAGTTTAGTTCAGTTCAGTTTAGTTTAGTTCAGTTTAGTTTAGTTTAGTTTAGTTTAGTTTAGTTCAGTTTAGTTTAGTTTAGTTTAGTTTAGTTTAGTTCAGTTTAGTTTAGTTCAGTTTAGTTTAGTTTTGTTGAAGAATCAACGTCAGTACAAACGGTTTAACCCATTAATGGTTTTTTCCATAGTTTCGGAGAATCTCAGCACAGTGCACCAACTCTGTAGCACCTGGGAGTATGGCGAATCTCAGCACAGTGCACGAACTCTGTAGTACGTAGGAGTATGGCGAATCTCAGCACAGTGCACCAACTCTGTAGCACCTGGGAGTATGGCGAATCTCAGCACAGTGCACCAACTCTGTAGCACCCATAATAAGATCCCATAATAGATTGAGCAGATTTCTAACATTTTACCTGGGCAGCGGCCGTTAAGCCTATTCTTTTGGTTTCCAACTGTCAATGGGTTTTTAACGTGCGCGACACTGCACACGGATGTCCGATCTCTACTACCCAGAGATCCAGGGAAATACCAGAAAGTCCATGTGAAAAAATCCAGGTCTCCACAGTGATTTCAACCCGCCACCTCTAGCACTTAAGGAAGACGTCTTATCTCAAGATCACTCAGTTCCCAAACTCATATCATTTCTCTTATTGTAGTTTATATTACTGCTACAATTGCTGTTCCTGTTATTGCTTGCATAACTATTTCCAAGGGCAACTTGTGGAAGGAATGTAGGTGTACCTGCCTCTTTACCTGGGGAAGATCGGTTCAAATCCTGGTTTTGTAAGTCAATTTCTATGAGGCTGGAGCGGAGCAATAAAACAAAAAACCCGCACACTACGTTTATCTGACTAGTTTTCTCACTACTTTAATACCACATGAGAACGCCACCAAATTAAAAAAATTGACAACGATAGCTTTGTAATGTTAGTATTGTTGTTCATATTTAATGTTCCTGTTATTGTCCTGGAGTGCGCGTGTTTATGTGTATAATGTGTCATAAAACTCAGATCAGCTTTTATGTCAGGTGGCACTTCATTACGTATATTGATAGCATGAGTCAACATTACATTTGGTCTGTGTGCTTCCGTGTGCGCGTGCAGGCGTTAGCTCGTGTGTCGTGTATAGATCAAACAGTCACAGGGGACAGACCGGAATTCATGAATGAATGATATAACAGAACTATAGTTTCGTGGCGGAAACGTTGGAGACATGGATACGAGAGAAAACTACACGTTTGTAGGGGATGAGGTAGAACTAGATATACAAGTGAATGTACTGATTTTAACAGAGAGGTTGTTTGTCAAGAAACGAACTAAATCACAAAATGGCGGACATTTGAAACCTTGAAATGTCAAGATTCCTCTGGTCTCAAAGAAAGTGAGTGCAAAGAGTCTAATCCTTTCGGAGGCGGACGACAAACTCGGAGGTCCCGTTTTCATTAGTGGGCACATAAAATAACCACTGGCAGTTTTGAAAATCGAAAAGAGCTTATTGTTAGCCCTGTCCGAGCAAAAATTTAGAAAATTAATGAATTCCTACCAAATAGGCCATCTACCTTCTACCAGACCTAGTAAGCGGTAGAAAGTAAAATAAAAAACACGAGCTTACTACTGATAGCTTCCGCTACCTGGCAGCACGCAAACATCCGTCACATTAAATATCAGGGTTTCATATATTCTAAGTATGTCCAGTCTAGAGCTCGTCGATTTTGGAACATGGTCTCTTGAGCTCTGTAAGACTCTAAACAGTTACTACATAATGGAAATGCATTTCTGCGTATACTAGCATCACCCTCTTCTTCTTCTTATTCTTCTTCTTCTTTTTCTTCTTCTTTTTCTTCTTCGTCTTTTTCTTCGTCTTCTTCTCTTTCTTCAACTTCTTCTTTTTTGTCTTCTTCTTTTTCTTCTTGTTTTCCATTTCTTTCTTCTTCTTCTTCTTCATCTTCCTCTTCTTCTCTTTCTTCTTCTTCTTCTTCTTTTACTTATTCTTTGTTTTTCTCTTCTTGTCTTTCTTTTATTCTTTCTCTTCCATTTTTCATTATTATTATGCTTCGTCATCTCATCTTGTTTCTTCTTATTCTTGTTTCCCTGCTTGTTTTTCCTCTACTGCTGTATCAACTTGTGCTTATTTTCTTTTTCTTCATCAACAACTTCTTCTTATTCCCTTTATTCTTCTTATTTGCCACAACCATTAGATTCTTCTTCTTCCTCACCATCATCATTCCTTTGTCATGAACATCCGCTACACATTCCATATCGTCACTGTCTTTTTCTTCTTCATAATCTTCATCATCATATTTATTATCAGCATCATTGATTCCTCTTCCACATTATCATCTGTAAAGGACCCCCACATCTATAAGAGAAGGAACACCTCAAACAGACTGACAGAATAACTGGAATGAATAGAAGGAAAAACGTATATCTGACGATGTGCGGACTTGAACGTGCTAGAAACGATTCTAAAAATGGTACGTGAATTATTCATTGATCACAATAACAGGTAACGCTTGAGCAAATCAGAAACAATCGATAACAACACTGTGTACTGTTTTTGGGTGCTATATTTTTTTCCACCATTTAAATCAATATTTTTAAGCGTATTTTCAGCATTCATTCTATTATTAGCAATTGGATACTTAGCTCAGTTAGTCAGGTGGGAAGCAGTCTTTCCGCGGACCTGACTTTATTGAATTATTATTTATTAGAATATCCGATCCTGTCCAACTGTAATCTAAACTACAGATGGCCATGATCTAATCCTATTGAAGTATTTTTTTAATGAGAATATCCGACTTCCTTGAAATATTACTTGATTGGAAGATTTGATCTCATTCGGTTATTTTTTCTTAGAAGCTCAGATCCTATTGAATTATTACTTTATTGCAAGATCAGATTCAATTGAATTATTGTTGTGTGTTTTTTTTTGTGTGGAAATTCTGACACTATTGAATTATTATTTTTTTTCACAAGATCCGATCCTATTGAAATAGGTTTTTTTTTTATTGAAAACCTGATCCCATTGAAGTATTTTTGTATTAGAAGACCAAATCCCATTGACATAGTTTTATATTAGAAGACCAAATCCCATTGACGTATTTTTATATTAGAAGACCAAATCCCATTGAAGTATTTTTATATTAGAAGACCAAATCCCATTGGCGTATTTTTACATTAGAAGACCAAATCCCATTGACGTATTTTTATATTAGAAGACCAAATCCCATTGACGTATTTTTATATTAGAAGACCAAATCCCATTGACGTATTTTTAATCAGAAAACCCAATTGCATTTACTTGTTTTTGGACTAGAAGATCCAATCCTTTTATGTATTTGAAGACCAAATCCCATTTACGTATGTTAGAATTAAAAAACCTATTCCCCTTGACATAATTCTGTACCAGAAAACCTACTACTTTTATGTATTAGAAAACCCAATCCATTTATCTATTAAAAAGCCCAATTCCAAAGTCAATCAACAGATGTGTATATGCATTGTTTAAAAAGTATTGTTTGACATTGGCCTGTGATGAACGTTAGGCAATCGTCTTTCTATGAACGAAACATTTAGAGACAATAGGAACCAATGAAGAACATATTTTCAAATGATTCAGAAAACTAAGTGACAGTCTGGGAAAATTTGGACAGAAACAGTAAGGAGTGATATGACAGTGAGATAATATTAGAGTGTTTGACAATTTAAAAGTGACGTATTATTTTGCAAATAAATACTCGTAGGTTAAAAATGTTTCATCTATTTCGACACGGCATGTTGGATTTATTAAAGGCATGAAAAATGTCAAAAGAAACCGAAATTACCAATAACATGTTTTACATTTCTAATAAGAAACTTAAGCTTGAAACTTTAAAAGAATGGAAAACCAATGCCGTTTTATGGTACAATACACCCCATTTACACGGTGATGTGATGGGGATCGAAGCCAGCACCTTCGGGCGGATTGTGACCCGTGCCACTTAACCACTAGCCCACGACGTCCCCAATCAAAATCCACTAATTTTCGCAGCCTTTTTCGCTAATCAAAGATGTCAGTGACTTTAAACTAATCATTGGCAAATAAAATTTATATATACACGTACATGTACATCTGTGTGTGTGTGTTTTTTTTGTATTTATGTATGTATATTTGCACGTGTGTGTATGTACAAGGGGCGTTGAAGTTGAAACCAGAAATCTTTTTTTTAAAGGCAAAATGACATTTATTTTTCTATATAATCTCTTGCATTTACCCCAACGTTTAAGTAATGCTTAAAATGGTTCAGCGTAGAAAGATTTGTCAGAATGTCTCATACAATCCAGGAAGCCTGTTTCACTGCGTCATCAGTGCTGAAATGCTGACGTTCAAAAATCATTTAGGGGTCCATTCAGGTGGAAATTGCTTGGAGCGAGGTCTGTGCTGTAAGGGAAATGTGGCAATACCTTCTAGTCGAGTTGCTGCAGATCGCACATACTGCAGTGAGCCGTATGAGGTTGAGCAGGCTTGAACCTTTCTCTGGCGGTCAAAAGCTGAAAGCTGTCGTGGTCTCAACGTGCACTGACTTTCCGAAAATGCAAATGTTCAAGAATAATAGTGTTCACCGTATTGTGATTTAAGTCATCTGTACATTTCCGCAGGTTTCACGCCTTCTTTCACAATAAACTTCATCACAAACCGCTGTACCATGCAAGCACCAACAGTGCAGTCAGCTATAATTTTTTTATCTGTTATGTAACTGGCCCATAGCAAGTGGGCCACCTAGCAGTTATAGGACACAAGTGCCCCAACCTATTGATAGTAGTTGCAGCACGCAATAAACCATTCAAGTAGAACTAGAACAAAATATTGCCAGTTTGATATGAACGCCCCTCATATGTATGTTTGTATGTGCGTGTGTGTGTATGTATGTATGTCTGTATGTATGTGCGTGTGTCTGTGTGTGTGTATGTATGTATGTATGTATGGTTGTATGTATGTATGTATGTGTGTGTGTATATGTGTATGTGTGTATATGTGTATGTATGTGTATGTACGTGTGTATGTATGTATGTACGTATATGTGTATTAATATATGTATGTACGTATGTATGTATGTATGTATGTATGTATGTATGCATGTTTGTATATATGCATGTGTCCTTCTAGTTTTACTGTCTTATAATCACATATATTTTCATTACAAATTGTATATCTCTGACTTTTCTGTCTGCCTGACATGTTATCCCCCGTCTAGATTGTAGCGGGCTGTGTTGGCATGCTTGGGGAAAGTGTTATGCTGTTTGTTTGTCCTCGACACTTAAGTACAAATGTAGTTGTTGATTCTAAGGCTGAATAAATATTATCGCTTCAAATATTCTTGATGACGAGTAGTGAGCCACTTCTATATCGCATCAGACTTTATGTTCGCTGTGCCATTTGTTTTTGAGTCTCATGTTCGATGATTGTTTTCACTTCTACACATATTGACTTTGCCTTTATTCCTCTATGTGCAGTTTTCGTGAGCTCTTCTTTTTTTTATTTCCCTGATTTTTTGGTTATTATGATAGATTGAGCATTTACAAGCAAAACTGTCTTGTTTGTGGCAAGTTTTTTTGGATTCTACGATTGCTAATGTAGTTGTTCTTGAAAGTCTCTGTCTCGGCTCAGAAGTTAATTGATAATTGCCTGATGGCCACTGGCACTGCGATTTCCTGTTCATTCTGTGATTCAATTTAGATGCCCTTCTCCGCCATTGCTTGTAATTGTTGTTGCTGGTCGGGCTGCTGTTCGCTCCTGCGGTTGGAATGTGCTGCTATTTATAAGAGGAACTGTCATTCTCTATGTAAGATATAGTATGGAGAGTGAAAGTTCTTTGCCTTTTTTCTGAAAATGTTTGTGGGGAGGTAAACCCCAGGCGTAAAAAGTGAATAACTAGAGTTGTAGTTAAATGTAGAAGAGCTAAAAATAAAGCATAGAAAAAATATTTAGAGGCAGGTAAATGAAAAAAACACATTTACAATATTTGGACAAGCAGAACATAGCTAAGAAACTGAATAAAACAGCAAAAATAGACTTCGAAAAAAACATGCTCAGAAGATCAAGACATAGCGAGAGCTTCTTTTCTTATTTTAGAAATAAACAAAGAACGAAAGACAAAGTAGACCCTATCATAGACAGCACAAGAAAAATAGTAAGTGACAATAGGGAGGCAGCTAATCTATTCAATCAGTACTTTGACACATACACAAAAGAGGACTACTCCAAGATCCCAGAGCTTTTAGATATTTTTCAAAGAGACATGGACACAGCGGGATTAGGATCAATCTGTCTTACAGAGGAAATGGATTTTTTAAAAATTGGATGGGTTGAACGCGGATAAATATCCAGGGCAAGATGGTATTCATCCAAAATTGATGTACGAAATTAGAGACCTACTACCAAAACCATTGGCTATATTTTGTTCTCAATCACTCGCAAAAGGGATTGTTCCAAGCGACTGGAAAGATGCAGGAGGGATCCTCATCTTCAAAAAGGGCAAAAAATCATTCAGAAAATTATATACCGGTGAGTTTAACGAGCAAAGTCTGTAAATTGTTAGTAAATAATCAAATAAAACATGGTAATGCATTTAGACAAGTTCAATCTAATCATAAATAGTCAGCATGGGTTTATTAAAGGGAGATCGTGCTTAACAAATCTATTAGAATTCACGGATAGATAAAGGGGAGCCAGTGGATGTTATTTGTCTAGATTTTGCAAAGTTCTTTGATAACCTCAAAAAAGATTATTTAGAATGTTAAAATCACATGGAATATGTGGGGAAGTTGCGAAATGGATTGAAAATTTGTTAATGAGAAGAAGGCAGAGAGTGGGCAAAAATAAAGAGTACTCTGAGTGGTGTGAAGTAACAAGTGCAGTGCCACAAGGTTTGGTTTTGGGACCAATTTTGTTCTTAATATATATATAAACGATTTGGACATTGATATTGGATTTATGATTGCAAAATTCGCTGATGACACAAAACTATCCAGTAGTGTCTCATCTAAAGCAGAAGTGGATATATTGAGGTCGAATTTAGATAAAATTTGAAAATGGTCTGTAAGCTGACAAATAGAGTTTCATGTAGATAAATGTATAGATTAAATAAATAGATTTTGGATTTTGCTTGTTTCATTTATGGTCGATTTTGCTTGTTTTTTGGTTTTTGAATTTTGCATGTATATTTGGTGTTGGATTTTACTTGTTATCTAACAAAATCCAATATAAAGGAAATAACGAGGTTTGATTTTGCTTGTTTCCTTTATGTTGGATGTCTTGCTTTCTTGATTGTGGAATGTTACTCTGTTCCTTGATGTTGGATTTTGCTTGTTTCTTTTATATTGGATTTCTTTACATAACGATGTTTGATTTTGCTTTTTTCTTTGATGTTGGATTTATATTCCCCTCCCCAAATAAGACGATCTAAAGCTGTGCACGAACTAACACGTTAATCAGCCACGCTAGCAAGATAATCTTGCGGATACTATTAAGAAAGATAGAAAAAGGATTTGAATCTGAAATTCACGTGGTCCAAGCAAGTTTTAGAACAAACAGAGAGATCAGGGACCACATATTCAAAATGAGGAATATCTACTAAAAATACAGAGAGTTTAATGTAGACCTGTACACATGTTTCATTGATAACATCAAGGCCTTCGATACGTTTAAACATCAACATTTGTGGAGAATCATGCAGGAAATGCGATTTATAAATCTCATTGAAACATTATACCAAGATCAACGAGCCGCTGTCCGAGTATCTGGGCAAACATCAGATTCGTTCGCAGTACAAAAGGGGGTAAGACAGTGATGTATCCTCTCCCCTCATCTATATAACATATATGCGGAATGTATAATGAGAAATGTTAGAAAAGACGAGAACATTGACAGTTTTGATACATTTACGATTGGCGGGTACAAGATTCCAGAGTGACGATACTCAGTCGACACAGTGATACTATCAAGAACTGCAGAAGGGCTAGAGCAAGTAATTTCATCTATAAATGGACACAGTAAAGATCAAAACCTGTTTATAAACAAAGCAAAGATAAGGACCACAGACAAAACACAACTTTAACATAAATTTACAGTAGATGGTGAGGAAAAAGATCAGGTCACGCATTTTGAATATCTGGGCTTCAAAATTGACACGAATGGTGACTGCTCGAAAGAAATCAGAAGAAGAATAGCAATGGTGATGCAGAGACTGAATAGCCTGAACAAATTATGGCAGAGATCAAACAAAACGATAAAAGTTAAAGTCTTGAGAGCCTGTGTTTTTCCTGTGGCAATTTATGGCTACGGATCATGGACGATTACCAAAACTTCTAGACAAAGAATCGAATTCTTCGAGTCAAAATGTTACAGAAAGATCATCAGAATACTCTGGACGGAGAAAAAGACAAATGTAAACATTCGGCAAGAGTTGAGCATAGAGAAGAACTGGTTTATCAATTCCGTTATGGCCAGAAAATGTAAATACTTTGGTCACACCAAGAGACACAAAAGTCTTGAGAAAACAGTGATGGAATGTATGCTGCCAGGCGAAAGAAGCAGGGGTAGACCAAGATGACAATTGCACCAAGATATCCAGGGATGGATGGGTTTGACTGTAGAGGAGGTTGAAGTTTTGGCAAGGGAAAGAGTTTCTTACAGACAGACTGATTGGAGCGACGTTCTATAAAGACATGCTACATGATGATGTTGGATTTACATGTTTCTTTGATATTGGATTTTGCTTGTTTTTTTTTTAATTTTGTAAATTTCTTTTCTCGTTGATGTTAGATTTTAATTGATTCCTTCATATTGAATTTTGCTTGTTTCCTTTATGTTGTATTGGTCATGTTATTTTGATGTTATATTTTGGTTGATTCCTTCATATTGGATTTTGATTGCTTCCTTGAGGTTGAATTTTACTTGCATCTTTTATTTTGGATTTTGTTTGTTACCTTGGTGTTGGATTTTGCTTGTTTCCTTGATGTTGGATTTTGCTTATTTCCTTGATGTTGGATTTTGCTTCTGTCCTTGATGTTGGATGTGAAAACCGTTGACGGTCTCATAATGTATGTGTGTCTCAGAGTAATTAATTATTAATTAGTATATATAATTGTAACAATTTAAAGAGTATTTGCAGTGCCATTCAATCAATCAAAGACCGTCGCTCATCTCTGTGTATAGGCCATTGACAACATCTCGACAGTATGTACGGTCCTGTGCTGCACTTTCTACCTATCTCCAGGTGTAATCATTGAATCTTAGGCCTCTTCACACTCTCTTCTCCATGTATTTGTGGGTCTCCCTGTTTTTCTCTTCCTTTGAGGATTCGATGTAAAAGCATATCTGGTTATTTTCGATAGTTCCTTCCGTATTCTATGTTCTATCCAACCTCAATTTTCTTCACGCAATTTGTTGTTCAAGTGGCTGTTGTAGGATCCTTCCCCGATAGGTCTTCATTCATCATCATGTCCTACCACTTTATTTATATTATCCTTCTGTTAACGAAGAACTAGAGTTTTTGTTACATGGCATTGGTCGTTTTCCATGTTTCGGCTAAATACAGCAGCACCGACCTGACAGTGACGTAGAGTATTCAAACTTGGGTGAGAATCTTGATTTCTCTGGATCCCCATGTGTCATTTCAGCGCCAGGAATGCCATTCTTGCCGTTCCATTTCTTGTTCTTACATCTGCATCTGAATCTATTAATTTGCCAATTTTGCTGCCAAAATATAGAAAGATATCCATTTATATCAATCAATGGCTCTCCCTGCAGAATGATCGGTCTCTTTGTTCATAATGTGGAGTTTAAGGAGCTTGGTTTTATTCCTGTTCATATTCAGCCTCAATTTGGCTTATTGCTCGAAAGCCTTTTGACGTCTCTTTTGCATTTGGCTATGACCGTGTGACAAAATGGGGTATAATGATAATTATTATCGAATCAACCAGTGGGATCAAGATGCTGAGCAGCTCACTAGCTGCATCAGTCAGCGACCCATAGCTGACTGCTAGCGAAAGGGCCAGCACACCACAGCTGCCGAGACCCTTCTACAACTCCACGCAATGATCCTGGATTACATTCTGCAAACAAAGCAGGCTGACTAAGGAGAAGGGATCAAAGGCAAGGCTAACCCGGTACTAAACAAAATGCTTGCTGCCTAAGACGGATGTGTTGGACACAACGCATTCTATTCTCCGGACTACATCATGCTACTTGCAAAGCCTCTTCCAGGGCTTGGTAACGGGAGTTTGAGAACGAACACAGAAGAAGAATAAAACCAGTAAACATGAAATCTGTTCAGGTGCAGTTATCTCCCGTGTTCCAGCTTTGTCGTCAATGTTGTTGTCATCCCGTGTTTCTTCGCTGTATCACTGACACCATCTATCTATCCATCTTTTTTGTGATCTGCTCTTGTTCTGCAACCTTGTTGTCTGGTATTGTAGATTCGAGCAGCTTGTAACTTTAGTTGCATTCTTGTCAGCTGTCCGAAGCATTTTATTCTCCGCCTGTTCATTTATTCCATGCACGGTGTTGCATCCACTGTCTGATTTCTTCGTTTCGTACTCTGTCCATCCTTGTGACCCCGACATCCTTTCTCAAACACCTCATTTCGCACACCAGGATTTTTATTTTTCGTGCTTTGGTGAGAGTCCATGTCTGACACCTGTAGCAGAGAGTTGGTGTATTAATACTATTTATCAGATGTTTCTTTATTTTTATTGCAATGTGATTGTGCTTTAATAGCGGTGAGAGCTGATAGGAAACGGAACTAGCTTTCTATGTTCTTGATTCCACTTCTAAATCTTGTTTTCTGTATTCTTGATTCCACGTCTCTATCTAGCTTTCTGTGTTCTTGATTCCACGTCTCTATCTAGCTTTCTGTGTTCTTGATTCCACGTCTCTATCTAGCTTTCTGTGTTCTTGATTCCACATCTCTATCTAGCTTTCTGTGTTCTTGATTCCACGTCTCTATCTAGCTTTCTGTGTTCTTGATTCGAACTTCTCTATCTAACCTTCTGTGTTTTTTATTCGAACTTCTCTATCTAGCCTTCTGTGTTCTTGATTCGAACTTCTCTATCTAGCCTTCTGTGTTCTTGATTCCACGTCTCTATCTAGCCTTCTGTGTTCTTGATTCCACGTCTCTATTTAGCCTTCTGTGTTCTTGACTCCACGTCTCTATTTAGCCTTCTGTGTTCTTGATTCCACGTCTCTATCTAGCCTTCAAATTTGTGTAAACACTCTGCCCAAGTATTTGACTTCTCTGACATGTTTATGTTATGTGCTTTAAACGATCAAAGAATTCAAATACATTGGCCGCGAGAACACGCATTTAAGAAAATCGATAAGGCATGTTCTTTTTCTGTCTGATGTAAAATTATATCCTATTCAGTAAACCGGCCTTTATTCTTTAGGCCTTATACATCCGCAATGGGAATAAACTGTGTAGTGAAGGATTGTATACTTGTGGCCACACGTTATTTGTGCTATAACCGCCCTAGGTTTGAGTGAGCCAACTGATATCTGGTTCCTGTGCACGCCCTTAGTCAAGCCACTCACAGAAAGTGATAACAATCTTAGTCGGCCTTGACAGTTTTGGCTTTTTTCTATTGTTTTTCTTATCCTTCTTTTTCTTTTTCTTCATCATCATCTCCTTCTTCTTTTCGTTCATGTTCTTCTACTCTTATTCTTCTTCTACTTTTTCTTCTTCTTCTTCTTCTTCTTGTTCTTGTTTTATTTCCGTTCTTTGTTTCTTCTTCCCCCCCTTTTCTTCTTCTTCTTGTTCATCTTCCTCTGTTTCTTATTTTTTCTTTTTCTTTTTTTTTTGGTTTTTGGCGTTCGCCGTGTTTCTATAATCCACAAGGTGGTGTGAGATGCCCTGTGGTTTTTATTTTGCGCCTGTCGGCTCAGTGCATCCGACATTAGCATGCATTTTATGTAAGGGTCTGCTTCCTCCTGTATTTTCTAAGGGTTTGTTCCCCCGGGGTAACGGCCGGTGCTGAGATGGGGATCGAACCCAGCACCTTCGGATTGTGAGCCGTGCCACCTAACCACTAGCCCACGCCGTCCCCTCCTTCATTCTTCTTCTCCTTCTTCTTCTTCTTCTTCTTCTTCTCCTTCTTCTTCTTCTTCTTCTCCTTCTTCTTCTTCTTCTTCTTCTTCTTCTCCTTCTTCTTCTTCTCCTTCTTCTTCTTCTTCTTCTTCTTCTTCTTCTTCTTCTTCTTCTTCTTCTTCTCCTTCTTCTTCTCCTTCTTCTTCGTCTTCTTCTTCTTCTTCTTCTTCTTCTTCTCCTTCTTCTTCTCCTTCTTCTTCGTCTTCTTCTTCTTCTTCTTCTTCTTCTTCTCCTTCATTCTTCTCCTTCTTCTTCTCCTTCTTCTTCGTCTTCTTCTTCTTCTTCTTCTTCTCCTTCATTCTTCTCCTTCTTCTTCGTCTTCTTCTACTACTACTTCTTCTGCTTGTTTTTTGTTTATGTTGTTGTTGTTGTTTATTATCTTCTTCTTCTCCTTCTTCTTCTTCTTCTTCTTCTTCTTCTTCTGCTGCTTCTGCTTTCTCTGCTTCTTTGTTCGTCCTCGAAAGGACGTTGTGTTTTAATATACAACCAGACGGGGATATCTGCACATTTCGGCCCGACACATATAGTTTCAAAATGACACATTTTAGGGGCCGGGTTCCATTTCTTCTTCCACCCGTATCCGCTCGGCCACGCTGCACGGGTACATCTTGAATCCATGTAAGCCGCTTGGACGCGGAATAAGGTATTGGACAGGCTATGTTTGCTGACCTTGACCGAAGGAGTCAACTATGAGCCTTTGGACGCTGCCATTTCCTTCACTGTATCGTTGCAGTGATTGTAATGCTCTTAGTGGTTTTGAACCAACATTTTTGAAATCATATTTTTTTTTAAAACTGTATCGACGGAGTAGAAACTGGTTAGGTAGCTCACTTGTCTCTGTAAATGTGCTGTTTTCAATACCCGGTTTCAACACACTCTAGTTTACTGAGCTGTAATTGGGTACCTGACTAACTGTTAGGAAATACAATGCTGCCAGGAAGGGTACTGCTCACCCAACCTAACAAAATGTCAGCGCAATTTTAAAGACTTTGCCAACACTTTATCCCAGACGGCAGTCAGCAACAAGGCCACGCTTACCTTTCCTTTAAAAACAGTTTTATTAAATTTAGTTTCTAGAATTCCACATTTACTGCAATAAAGATAATGTAGAGAAATTTTCTAATTTTTGAAGGTAATCGAAACATGACCAAGAAGCAAAATAAAATTTTAAAAAAAAATAATAACAATAAAATAAAAAAATTTGAATAACCTTGACCTATATTTTTTATAATAACATCTACCTTATTTCGCAAAGACCAGATTATTCAGTTCACAATTTATTTTAAACAACTGAGGCCAACAAATTAATGTCTTCCTGTGGTTTTTAGAGGCTTATACAGCTCTCAGCCTAATGGATTTGAAGACTACATCTTCTGATTCCCATCTTCTGCTTTATGTCCTGATTGAATCCCGTCTAGTGTTCACTATATCACTTTCCAACACAGGCCAACACAGATCATTATGGATGCCGCCAGACCACGGATTTGCCTGGAATTCACACTAGTCGACGACTTGCACTTGTGTTCACGGATACGTGGACTTGTTTTCCGTCTGGACTTGTTATTTCGTTCTTTTTTTGTGATTTCTTCCATCCGTTAATCCTGGTCTGCACGCCGGCTGAATGGCGCTACGCTTAAACTAGTTGTACCTGTGTCGTATCTCACGGGTTAGTTCTGCCGGTTCACCTTCACGAATATGGCGTGTGGAAATTTTAGATGCTACTATAATGAACTGAATACAGCTGGGGAGAGATGCCAGACTCACTCACACGCTGAGTGTTGTCCATACGACCTCTTGTGGTTATCGAAAAGGCACGACAAACTGCGTTAGATGCCTTCCCACCTTTCTACCCTGCCGGTTACATGTTTACGGAAAGGCTTCGGTGGTAACCCTGAGGCAAAATCTGCATCCTATGCTATCTCCAGTCGTCTCGATAAATGTCTTGCCACTGGCAAAAGGTAGCTTAGGCTCTGTGAATGAGGTTGACAAAAGGCGCAGTTTCTTCCTCACTTAAATCCAAGTCACCCATTTCAGCGGACACAGCAAGAGATACGACTGTCCACACGACTGAACAAAGAGAGTGGTCTTCATCACTTGTGATGGACAAACTATCAACACATGCCACATAAGTTCAGGTTTCAATTTCAATTTTTGATAAATTATGTATGTATCTTGAAGTATTATGGGACACATTGTATGATAGAAGACTCTCGCACTCCAACACTTGATATAGCACATGCCACAATTCCCAATTGCTAAAAGTACTTGTGAAGTACTGTACTAGGTTTAAAAGAAAGTTGTAGAAATAATTTCTCATTGATGAGACCTCTGGTATGACTCGGAAGTCTACTTCGTGTGTAAATAAAACCTTACCATTGTTGAGTTCCACTGGAAGGATTTTTTTTTTGAGCGAAAGGAGGTTTAGGGAGTGAGGGGGGGGGGGGCGAATAAAGGTCGTTTGTCCTTACAGTCTTCACGAGTCATACAGGCAGACTTTTTTATTGTACCTCTAATAGGAAAGGATCTCTTACCGAAGTTTTGAAAACATGTCCTCGTAGTCAGAAACCCGATACCCAACCACTCTGTCAGTCATTCATCTCTAAGGACGGAAAGGCTTGAATGTTAGAAGTGTCCTCATTAATAAGTGCCATCCTTTATAATAATAACCTTTTACTTTGGGGCAAGGTAGTGATGATAACATAGCAGGCACTGCTGTCGGAGATCAAGTGCTAGAAATGTTGTTGTACTAGACCTCAAGGATCAATATGCTGAGCAGTGCATGAATTGTAGCTGTCAGCGACCAAAAGCTGACTGCTGGCGTCAGACCCAGCGACCAAAAGCTGACTGCTGGCGTCAGACCCAGCGACCAAAAGCTGACTGCTGGCGTCAGACCCAGCGACCCAGAGCTGCTAAGACTCTGCTCCACCTCTACGTAGTGAACGTGGATAACAGGATGCAACAGAGAAAACTGGCTAAGGAAAAGGGATCGAAGAGCTAAGGCTAACCCGGTAACTAAAAATGCGTGCTGTAGTCGGATGTGTTGGACCGAAAGGAGCAAATATCGCAGTCAAGCTCTAAACTACGACATAACGCATACTATTCTCCGGACTACTATTCTTCTGCTACTTGCAAAGCCCTATTCAGGACTTGGTAGTTGGAGTTTGAGAACGTTCATGGCTTGGTAGCGGGAGTTTGAGAACGTTCAGGGCTCGGTAGCGGGAGTTTGAGAACATTCGTGGCTTGGTAGCGGGAGTGAGAACGTTCACGGCTTGGTAGCGGGAGTTTGAAAACGTTCAGGGCTTGGTAACAGAAGTTTGATAACGAACGACAAAGAAGAAGAAGTACTAGACCTGAGCTTTTTATCTGGTTATGTGCCCAGTGTCTGTCCTCGCTAGTTTGCCTTCCTTGTTGTTCGGAGCTCTCGTGCTGAGTTGAATTGACGCTTGATGACGTTTCTTTAGCTCTTTTAGCACCCCGAGGCGTACTTGAGAAAGTGGAACCGGGTCCTCCTGGTAATGCAAGACTCTTTAGTTAGCTCGCCACTATGAGGATTACAGTGTTGATCCCCACCTCGTTGACTAGATTTCTGTGACATTGTCTGTTTCCTAGAGCACAATCGAGGACGTGAGATGGAGACTTAATCAGTGTGTTTCACATGAGACTAACATCACTCTTGTCTCCTACCTTAGTATGTTTCACATGAGACTAACATCACTCTTGTCTCCTACCTTAGTATGTTTCACATGAGACTAACATCACGCTTGTCTCCTACCTTAGTATGTTTCACATGAGACTAACATCACTCTTGTCTCCTACCTTAGTATGTTTCACATGACACTAACATCACTCGTGTCTCCTACCTTAGTCAGTATGTTTCACATGAGACTAACATCACTCGTGTCTCCTACCTTAGTCAGTATGTTTCACATGAGACTAACATCACTCTTGTCTCCTACCTTAGTATGTTTGACATGAGACTAACATCACTCTTGTCTCTAACCTTAGTATGTTTCACGTGAGACTAACATCACTCTTGTCTCCTACCTTAGTCAGTATGTTTCACATGAGACTAACATCACTCTTGTCTCCTATCTTCGTCAGTATGTTTCACATGAGACTAACATCACTCTTGTCTCCTACCTTGGTCAGTATGTTTCACATGAGACTAACATCACTCTTTTATCTCCTACCTTGGTCAGTATGTTTCAACTGGCCCTGACGTTACTGCTCACTTGGATCTGATGTTACTCCTCATATGGCCTGATGCTACTCCTCACCTGGCTTTGATGTTACTCCTAACCTGGCCGTAATGTTACTCCTCGCCTGGCCGTAATGTTACTCCTCACCTGGCCTTAATGTTACTCCTCGCCTGGCCGTAATGTTACTCCTCACATGACCCTGATGCTACTCCTCACCTGGCCTTAATGTTACTCCTCGCCTGGCCGTAATGTTACTCCTCACTTGACCCTAATGTTACCCTTCACCTGACCGTAATGTTACTCCTCGCCTGTCCGTAATGTTACTCCTCACTTGACCCTAATGTTACCCCTCACCTGACCGTAATGTTACTCCTCGCCTGTCCGTAATGTTACTCCTCACTTGACCCTAATGTTACCCCTCACCTGACCGTAATGTTACTCCTCGCCTGTCCGTAATGTTACCCCTCACCTGACCGTAATGTTACTCCTCGCCTGTCCGTAATGTTACTCCTCACTTGACCCTAATGTTACCCCTCACCTGACCGTAATGTTACTCCTCACATGACCCTGATGCTACCCTTCACCTGACCGTAATGTTACTCCTCGCCTGTCCGTAATGTTACCCCTCACCTGACCGTAATGTTACTCCTCACTTGACCCTAATGTTACTCCTCGCCTGTCCGTAATGTTACCCCTCACCTGACCGTAATGTTACTCCTCACTTGACCCTAATGTTACTCCTCACCTGACCGTAATGTTACCCCTCACCTGACCGTAATGTTACTCCTCGCCTGTCCGTAATGTTACTCCTCGCCTGTCCGTAATGTTACTCCTCACCTGACCGTAATGTTACTCCTCGCCTGTCCGTAATGTTACTCCTCACTTGACCCTAATGTTACCCCTCACCTGACCGTAATGTTACTCCTCACATGACCCTGATGCTACCATTCACCTGACCGTAATGTTACCCCTCACCTGGCCGTAATGTTACTCCTCACATGACCCTAATGTTACCCCTCACCTGGCCGTAATGTTACTCCTCACATGACCCTAATGTTACCCCTCACCTGGCCGTAATGTTACTCCTCACATGACCCTAATGTTACCCCTCACCTGGCCGTAATGTTACTCCTCACATGACCCTAATGTTACTCCTCACTTGACCCTAATGTTACCCCTCACCTGGCCGTAATGTTACTCCTCACATGACCCTAATGTTACTCCTCACATGACCCTAATGTTACCCCTCACCTGGCCGTAATGTTACTCCTCACATGACCCTAATGTTACTCCTCACTTGACCCTAATGTTACCCCTCACCTGGCCGTAATGTTACTCCTCACATGACCCTAATGTTACCCCTCACCTGGCCGTAATGTTACTCCTCACATGACCCTAATGTTACTCCTCACTTGACCCTAATGTTACCCCTCACCTGGCCGTAATGTTACTCCTCACATGACCCTAATGTTACCCCTCACCTGGCCGTAATGTTACTCCTCACATGACCCTAATGTTACCCCTCACCTGGCCGTAATGTTACTCCTCACTTGACCCTAATGTTACTCCTCGCCTGTCCGTAATGTTACTCCTCACTTGACCCTAATGTTACCCCTCACCTGGCCGTAATGTTACTCCTCACTTGACCCTAATGTTACTCCTCACATGACCCTAATGTTACCCCTCACCTGGCCGTAATGTTACTCCTCACATGACCCTAATGTTACCCCTCACCTGGCCGTAATGTTACTCCTCACATGACCCTAATGTTACCCCTCACCTGGCCGTAATGTTACTCCTCACTTGACCCTAATGTTACCCCTCACCTGACCGTAATGTTACTCCTCGCCTGTCCGTAATGTTACTCCTCACCTGGCCGTAATGTTACTCCTCACTTGACCCTAATGTTACCCCTCACCTGACCGTAATGTTACTCCTCGCCTGTCCGTAATGTTACTCCTCACTTGACCACAATGTTACTCCTCACCTGGCCATAATGTTACTCCTCACATGGCCTTGATGTTATTTCTCATCCGCCATTGATGTGGGTCGTCTATCCCTAATGTAACTCGTCGGTGTGACTCATCTGTCCCGATTGCTTTGAAGAAAAGGAAGAGATAATCATACATTATACACTCTGTCCAAATCCTTAACTTGCTGCCTTGCCTTTCCTTGCAGTAAACCAATTATCCATTTACAATTGGATCACTTGGAACATGGATAAAGGTAAATGATCCCGGTGCCTCTCTGCTAGTTATACGGTCATCTACATTGTCGTGGCTTGTATCGCGACATGTCAACGGCTCGCATTAATTTTAAAATTGAAATGTCTCTTAGCGCTAGCTAATCTGTGCCATATAGAAGGCTTTATGCGATGCAGGAATAAACCTGCGAGTAACTCCTTGTTAATGGGATCAAAAGAATATGCAGAGATTTTACGTGATACTGGTAGTCAAACCTAAAATATCTTGGATCTGTAAGTGGGACAGAGGGGATCAAAGCAGAGCTAAGAGTATGCTCTGCACAGGCAATAACGATCCTAACATCACTGAAACCATTGTGTAAAAAAAAGAATATTTCGCTTAAAAATAAGGTCACGCTAATGCAAACACTAATCTTCTCTGTGTAGCTCTACGCGTGTGTCACAAGGGCACTGAATGCTGAATTAGAATGAAATATTTAGGCGATGGAGATAAGTTGCTTTAAACGAGTACTTGGAATACCATTCGGAGGGGGAGGAATGGGGGCAAGTCACAAATGTCAACGTACGCAACGCAATTACACAGTCTGTCTGATCTTATCAACACCTATCAGTAATAAGAACAGGCAATCCGCAATGGTAAGGCCATGTAATACGATCGAGTGGCCTACTAAAAAATAAACTCAAAGACACAGACTCTGACAAGAGAAAGAGAGGTCGCCGCAAGAGGCGCTGGACAGATGATGTTCGAAGGTGGACGAGCAGAACATTGAAACAGACTGAGGTTATGGCGCTGGACAGATGATCGAAGGTGGACGAGCAGAACCTTCAAACAGACTGAGGTTATGGCCCTGGACAGATGATCGAAGGTGGACGAGCAGAACTTTCAAACAGACTGAGGTTATGGCCCTGGACAGATGATCGAAGGTGGACGAGCAGAACATTGAAACAGGCTGAAGTTATGGCCCTGGACAGATGATCGAGGGTGGACGAGCAGAACATTGAAACAGACTGAGGTTATGGCCTTGGACAGATGATCGAAGGTGGACGAGCAGAACATTGAAGCAGACTGAGGTTATGGCCCTGAACAGACAGGGTTCGTGGTTCGTGCAGCAGAAGTGAGATGTGATGCCCCTACGCCCTTCTAGGGTCACCGGAAAGAAGAGACGAGAATGGGGACATGGGATTCATATTCGTTGCTCAAGTGTTGGTGGCTGCTCAGACTTCAGCATCTCAGGGCCACGTGCTTTACATCACTGTACAAGAGTTCAAACATGGATGTATATTATTTTGTGATGGCTCACGCACTCTGATTTAACTAACAAAGACTGTCAGGTTGAAAGTGCTGTACCTTAGACAATGGAAAGTCAGAACAGGCACGTGTAGCAAGGAGTAATGTTAAAGTGAAAGGAAGAAAGCCTGAATCGTATTTATGTGATCTGTAGACCACCAAATGTACCAACCAACATGTAAGCATAAGCAAACAAAAAACCCACGATAAAATAATAATACAAATCAATTTAATATTAGACGATAAAAGACGGTATTAATCGTAGTACTTTACGAAAACTGTTGAGAAACTATAAGATGCCTGAGAAGTACATAACCCTATCGCAGATGAGGTACGAAGATACAGTTAGTAGAGTATAAGATGAAAGGGCATTGCATGACAGTTTTTGGTTGCAGACAGGAGTGAGGTAAGGATGGTTTCTCTAGCGCCTCGTGTTCTTGTTGGCTGTTGTTTTGGGTAATGAAAACATCAATAGAGAGTAAAAGATCTGGTTTTCAGTGAACATTATGGTCGCAATTGGGGACCTGGACTACGCAGAGGATCTGATACTTTTGTTACACGTTCATGACCAAATGCAAAAGACACTCGATAGCGTGAAAGAATAATCAACCACAATTGGACGATATCACAATGAATCAAATCAAACTTATTTAGCTTGTCACTATTAAAAAAGAACCAATCATGCTGGAGGCAGTCATTGGAAGAAGTGAATACCTTTACCTATTTGGACAACACACTTCATGCATCAGGAGGTACAGATGCAGATGTAAGGATCAGATTTGGAAAGGAAATATGGTGATTAATGAACAGCTATGGGAAAGGAGCCAACAACAGCCATTGGAACAATAAATTTAGAGAAGAAGATGGAGCTGAATAAGACATCCGCTGCAGAAGGCACCGTCCAACATAGCCAGACAGGTTTTTACAGTAGAGTCCTCAAGGTAAGAGAAAGAGTGGTAGATTAAAAAAAAACGTGTAGAATTATATGTGAGAAGTAACTAAGATTAAATGATTACATCTACAGAGACAGGAAGAACAGCCTAGGACCGCGTATGCTGGCGAGATGTTGTCAATGGCCTATACACTGAGAGGAACGACTGGCTTTGATTGATTAATTTATTGAAAAGACAGATACAATCACCCGAATAAATTACTGGAAAGAACACACGACAAAGGAGCACATAATGCTAAGTAGATGAGAGAATTTGGATATGTTGGACACAAATCAATTGATCAGGAAATTGAAACAATTTCATACAATATTTGAATAAGCTAATGAATGATTAAAATGTAAAATATAGTAATGCTGTCTATTACACTGGCTGTTATTATTTGTGTACATGCATTTTTTACTTCTGTGATTGCCATTTCCGTAACAAAATTTTCAATTTTCAAACACAAGAGGAACTAAAAATATTTCAGTTTTTAATAAGCAGCACATTCATATTGAAACTCAGAGATTCCATCTATCTAGTCCCTTGTGGTGTGGCCAAATTTGGCTGTTTCTTGCGTTCTAAAACAGCATGACATCACCATTTGTCTTAATATAAATATTGTTGTTCCTCTGTTGGGATCTATGTTACCGTCCTTATAGCTCTTGTGATAACAAATACACACAAGGCCCTCTATCGCGATAATACGAAAGCATGACTGAGAAGTGTCCCTAAATGAACTGTTGAACCCTTTAAAACCAGTGCAAAGTGTTACGCTTTCGGTGAATTTAAACAAATATAATACCACCATAGGTCAGGTGTGTACTTACGCCACCAGACGTTATGGGGCAGGTGCGATATCTCCTGTGTCACGTGTATGGTCGTTTACGTTTTCTTTCAATATATTTGTAATATGTATTTAACACCATGTATTTATACTTTCTTTGGCTTCCTCTCGCTCTAGAGCCCTGCTGTTTGTTGTTATAGGCTCGAGCAGCTAAAAGCTTTGGAGACATTCATGTCGCATGATCAAACTGATAAATTCTCTGTCTGTCTATTTAAATCATGTATGGCATGGGCCCCCCCTTTCTGTCGTATTTCTTATTTTCTTGCTCTGTCTTGTCTTCTAACTCTAGTCACTTTTCACAAGCATCCCATTTCACATCGTCTGATCCATCATAAGCAATTACATGGTGCATGGTAGAAGTGCAAAATCAAGTTATTCGCAATTAAAACGGAGATAATGAAAATCTGCAGTACAGGAAAGTCCACGAAAATTCAGGTCAGAAAAAGATAAGAATTTAAATATCGGAAGCCTGTTTATGGATGACGGCAGAATTGACTGGATGGGTTGCCATATTGCCATCGTAGTTGCCAAATTTCAGAAGTTTGACAACTCTTCACACTTTTCCACATTTTTATTTTTATTTGGCAAATGGCTCATTTTTTGGCAACTTTTAAAAACAAATAGATTTTTGTGTGCAACATTTTCCTATTTGAATCCTTTTTACTGGTGAATTTTTTGTTAAATTACATAATTTAATTTATTCATTATCTCTCCCTGTAAAAATGAATCTAAGACTGACAGAATTAAGATGTGTCAAAAAGTCATCAGTTATGTTTTATTAGAACCGTTTTTCTAATTTACGATTCGCAGTGTTATCGTTGAAATATATAATTATAAGTCGATTGAGATTGACTTAAGTATCAGTGAAGTTATAACATATTGTATCAATTGCTATATTATTAGAGATAAGATTATTTTTAAGGGTAGTAGAATGAATAATCAAATAAACAGGATTAAGCCATGAGAGTTATAACAGAAGACATGAAGTCAACGCCAATTGTAGAACTTGAAAAGATTACAAAACTGCAATCCATGACCGATAGAAGAGACTGCAGAGCCCAGCTGCAGTCAGAGAAACTCCGAAGACTGACTGACCATCCAATGCACCAGAGACTAAACAATTTGGGATATGGGAAACTAAAGCGGAGAAACTTTGCAGAAATAGCCAAAGTAAAGATGCACGAAGATCCCATAAACGCACTAACAACACCAAAACCCATCACTACTGTACGAAAACCTACCTGGAGGCAGGATATATTTCCAGAGGTGGTAGAAAATATACCAGGTATTGGAAACAAAAACTGCCAGACTGAAAAAGAAAGGAGAGATACCACCCTAAGCTTTATATCGAAAAACTACCCAAGCATACACCGACGGTTCTGTAACAAACACTACACAGAACGGAGGGGCAGGAGCATTCCTGAACCTACCAAATGCCAGAAAAATAACACTGTCATTCGCTACTGGTAAGTACACAAGCAATTTCAGAGTGGAGGCAGAGGCACTGAGGGCGGCAGTGGAAGAAATGGTGACACACAAAGAAAATGAAAGCCATATAGTCCTGCTTACAGATGCTCTCGCCGTAGTCACAGCGCTAAAAAGCCAGAAAAACACTGAGCCTAATGACTTAAGAGCAGCACTCTGCAAACTGTGCCAGCAGTCCGCACCAAAAAGGGTAGTGGTACAGTGGGTCCCATCACACTGCAACATCCAAGGCAACGAGGAGGCAGACAGACTGGCAAAAGAAGGTGCAAGACTACCACAAACAGATACTAGTATGACGTACGAAGAGTCAAAACGGCTTATCAAAGCCAGATACATGACCAAATAAGAAACCGAACATACTGGTTACACCAAAAACGATGCCTATTACCAGTTGAACAGAAGAGAGCAGGTCGTTGTCTTCAGACTTCGCACTGGCCACAATAGACTGAGGTACCACCTATTCAACAAATTAAAGATAGGTGGTACCGACGAATGCCCGTGCGGTACCGATAAAATGACCGCTGAACATCTGCTGCAGAACTGCCCGACATACGAGGATCAGAGAGAGCAGATGTGGCCATCACCAGTGGAACTGCAAGACGAGCTCTATGGCAGTGTCGACAGCTTCAGGATGACCGCCGCTTTTTTCGAAAAAATAATGGTTACTGTCTGACTGCGTACGAAGAAGAAGAAGAAGAAGAAATAAACAGGATTAAGAAACACATACATTTTAACAGGTTTGGCAATTCTCTGGGAACGTTTAAAAACTTGTTTGATAACTTTTCACAATTTTCACTGGCAACACTGCATGGATTAAGAAGCAAGAGCTCAAGAAGTAAATGCGATGACATACCAGCTGTTACGATAGAGACAAAAAGATAAATAACCAGCAGTTTATTTATTCAAACTGTTTGCTACTACTGTCAACATGGGCCCTAACCAAGAACTAGACAACCATTAATGGGTGTTAGATCTTTTGTAGAATTCCATACATCGCTGCTAAACAGTGCAACACGAGAAATGCACTTTGTGAAATTGATTCTATTGATCTAGACATGTATAAATCATTCAAAGATAGACCTTTTCACAACAGCTGGGACAGATCAATAAACAAACAAATAAATGCCGTGTATCCTTACAAACGAACTTATATCACGTCCTCTTCTTTAATAAAAGGCGCGACAATCTGGTGCTGAAACTTAGACTACCTCCTAAAGATGTTATCTCTACTTGGGTCCAAGCTGGCCAGTTTTGCTCAAGCTTAGACTACCTCCTATAGATGTTATCTCTACTCCCTGTAAATAATATAAACAGAGTCGTATTTATTTATAAGTGGCAGGAGAGGAGCATCAGCTGCATTCAGTGCGCGATTTGAATCATGCCTTTGTTTGCTTGCATGTGTGTGTGTGTGTGTGTGTGTGTATATATATATATATTTATATATGCATGTGTGTGTGTGTGTATGTATGTGTGTGTGTGTGTGTGTGTGTATGTGTGCGTGTGTGTATGTGTGTCCGTGTCCGATTGATTCTGTGGAAAAGCAATTTAAGAGTGTAGGAGGGGCAGAGAGAAAGTAAACAAGCTAGGAAAGGAAACTAGTTGGGAAAGGAAACACGTTGGGAAAAGAAACAAGTTGAGGATGGAAACAAGCTGGAAAAGGAAATAAGTTGGGAAAGGAAACAAGCTGGGAAAGTAAACATACTGGGAAAGGGCACAAGCTGGGAAAGGAAATAAAGTGGGAATGTAAACAAGCTGGGAAAGGAAACAAGCTGGAAAATGAAACAAACTTGGAAAGGATTCAAGCTTGGAAAGGAAAAAAGCTGGGAAAGGAAACAAGCTGGGAAAAGAAACAAGCTGGGAATGGAAATAAAGTGGGAATGTAAACAAGCTGGGAAAGGAAACAAGCTGGAAAATGAAACAAACTTGGAAAGGATTCAAGCTTGGAAAGGAAAAAAGCTGGGAAAGGAAACATACTGGGAAAGGAAACAAACTGGGAAAAAGAACAAGCAGAGGAAAGGTCGAATTAGAAATACAGATAGTTCGGATGAACAATATTGGTGGAATCATAGAGAAAGATATCAAGAGACTTTACATTATATATGTAAAAATATATCTGTAAACGAAACAAATACCCGAATGGTACCGTTGGAAAAAAAATAATAAAGCCAGCAGAAAAATGTGTGTATTAGTCTAACAGCCTTATAATATTTCTGCAGAGACTATTGCTGTAAGAGTACAAGTAATTTTTTTTTAAAACAGGCTTCCGTGAAGTGAACCAATTGCAGCCGTCACCTTGTGCTTTGTATGGAACATACAGGAAAAATAAACATTAATAATATATGTAGGTTCAAAAAGAGAAATGTCTTCCAGGAAAACAATACACATTCTACTATAATGATAGAGCGTTCAATACTGCTATAATATTATGAGTGCAGCAGTGGAGGTTCTCTCGTGAAAGAACAAATAGCCGACCAATGGAAACGACAAAGGGAGCATCGGGTTTCCGTGCAGTGGAGAAATCCGATCACTACGCTCTGCCAAGCACATATCATGAAATCAATATTGAGGGATGTGCATGGAACTGGCAATCTGATCCTGTCAAACAAATTGCAGCAGAAATTACCATTGTGGCAGCACGCGAATTGTTTCGACGCAGGCTTCTGTGGCGAGGGTATCGGTTACGAGGGCTTTATACAGTTTGTGGAGATGAAATAAGGAAGATGAACGACGTCATATTTTATTACAGCGTAAAGCAGGTTTATAGAACAGGTTTTATATAGCCCTTTTCTGTTTCATGCGTTTCACAAAGAAGAAAAACAGCATGATATAGAAATAAAACAAAATTTTCAAATAAAACTAATGTTTTATAGGCTCACGCTTATTAATAAGCAAATATAGAAATATCTTGATCTTGATACCCTGTTCCTCAGAATAGCTGCGGGTACCAACATCGTCTCCAGCGGAACCTGTCCTAGGCTACGGATGTCCCAATTTAAGATAAGCCTTCTCTAGAGAAGTCCCGGATGTTGTTTTATACAAAAATTGGATCTGACCAACCCATTGGATGTCTTTACAGCGGTCTCTTTTTTACATTGGTGGTACCAGATTGTTGTCGCCGTGCTCCATCGACCATCCTTTCGTTGCAATATGTGACCTGCCCATCTATGCTTTGCCTTGTCTGCATAGATTACTGCATCGTTTATCAAGGACAATAGTCTTAAATCGGAATTGTGGAGTTTTTTTATACTTTTGTTCAGAAGAGTGATTCTGACCAAGCATCTCTCAAGGGAGGCCTGGGTTACTCACAATTTGTCCTCTAGTGATTTTGTTAGTGTCCACGTCTCAGCTTCGTAGCACATCGCAGGGAACACAGTGGAACTAAAAGAATATGTTCATAGGTTCTGGTATTGGCAGGCGTCCAGGACCGTGTTAATTGACGACAAAATTGCCCATCTCAAGCGGCGAAGTCTTGTCAATGGAGGTTCCATGTCATTCTCCATCTAGAAAGAACGTACACTTTTTTTAATATTAAAATAACAATTTGTTTATCTTGAAAACACGTACTTTTGGGGGGTCTCATACTGTTCAAAGAAGTGAAACGTGGACAATCATCAAGCAAAAGATTCGATAATTGGAAGTCACAGTGATTTACTTTTATAAAAGTGTGATCGGAAATCAACGAACAGCAAAGAAGACTAATGCAGACGTGCTGAAGGAGATTCGTGCTCAAAATAACTAATTTCAACCAACAACAACATCATTAAAAATGTTTCTGAAATGTAGCGAATAGAACCCCACTTACGCTTACCAATTGTAAAGCAAGTCTGTTTCAAATCGTTTGCAAGCATTCACCTTTTCGCTATAACGTGGTTTGTCACATAGCTGGGACGTTAAAGGTGTCGGTGGGCTGAAGTATAGAGGCTGCTTGCTCCTATAGCCCCGTGGAGTGTGAAGGCTAGGCTTTTATTTATCCCCTAGTATAAAATAAACGTGTGTCATAACGAGGTTCATGTTGTTTTCCCTGGTAATTAGACTGGAATTCTAACCGCTCGGCTATCCAATAATTCCTCAAACAATTTACTACGCATTTCACAACAAAGCAATTATTACACGCATGTATACAAAGCAATTATTATCCGCATAAAAACAAAGCAATTATTGTCGCATCAAAACAAAGCACTTATTATATCCATATAACCATCCATCCATTCATCCACCTATTTATCTATCTATCTATCTATCTATCTATCTATCTATCTATCTATCTATCTATCTGTCTGTCTGTCTGTCTGTCTGTCTGTCTGTCTGTTGTCTGTCTGTCTGTCTGTCTGTCTGTCCGTCCGTCCGTCCGTCGGTCTGTCTGTCTTGCTATCTATCTTCAGTTCACTTATGTCGTTAGACCTCGTGGGGAGGTGTGACCTTCTTTGTTTCATACTTTTTGGCCGGTGAAAATCCACTGATGACTTGTTAGGTCAATCCCAGCATTTGTTAGCTGCAGGAATATACGATCGCATAGTTTTGAGACTTCTGAAGGTGGAAGCGTAAATTACTCAAGGTAGACCCGCTGCCTGTCAGGCGTCATCTAAGCCGCTCCGCTAACCACGTAACCAAGACCTGTTGTTATGGCCACACAATCCCCCTTTTTTGTGACATATTCTCTGTGGTGTGATAATCCCTAGAATAATTTAAATAGATTTTTAACTTGAATGTTGCCCGAGCAGCGGCCGTTAGGCATATTTTTTTCGATTTCCAACTGCTAAGGTATTTTTAACGTGCGCGCCACTGCACGCGGATGTCTGATCTCACTTCTCTATTTAACGCACTTATTATCCACATCAAAATAAAGCAAGTATCTTAATAAAAAATGGGGGAGGGGGGGGGGGGGGGGGAGTGGGTATGCCACATGCTGGTTTGTGGCACACTATAAAAACAAACAAAATATCTGGTCCAAGGTACAAATGACGACTAAGAAAGCACACCCTGATAAACTACAATCAACATGGAAGCTGTAACGATCCCTGATCACAAAGGCCAGTCAGCATGGCTTATCGTGATGCGTAAGAGGACAATTCGCTGAAGAAGAAAGATGAAAACTAAAACACAGAAATATCTGATCCTAGCTAAGATATCAAGTTTTCTGTTGTTAACAGGTTATTTATCTTCGGTTGACAGCACACACTGACTTGTTATTTTATCATATTATAATGTTGTGGTTATCAAATGTTTTAACGTAGGAACATATCGATGACACAACAACATAAAAGCCAGTGATAGAGATTTTCTAGCACAGTGGTTCTTGAACTGTGGTCGTAGGTCCCTGTGGTCCTCTAGGTTCTCTCAAGGGGTCTGCGATAACTCGATGAAACGTTATGAGCTTCTACATTCAAAATTTAAAAAAATAATAGAGATATATTTAAAAAACGAAAATTAGAAACAAGGAAAAAAACAGCAGAACTTCGTTTAGACATTCAATTAGATACATGTCGATTAAACAGGCGTCTCGGTGACAATTTGAGTGGATAAGGCAGGTGACCGGACATCACATCAGGACTGCCGTCCGTGATAGCAGCCTTCAAAAAACACCAACACTCTGCCGAATATCAGAGGATGTGGACCAGAAAGAATCAAAATAACCGGCCAAAAGATAGATTAAAGCATCTCGCAGTCGGGGAAATAGAAACCAGTGACCTGATTGATCTTATCATTGATCGCTAGAAAAATGAAACTTGGTCAGACGATTCACTCAAATCATCTTGAGAAAGATAGGATAAATAAAACACGTTGAATTTCCATCAAATACATTTTGATTGATGCCCAGGTTAGATTGCTGTCTGAATTTGAAATCGTAAACGCGTTGGTAATGATGATGGAGTGCGTACTGCTTATTGCAAAATAAAGTTTCTTTTAGTCATCTTAAACGCCGTTGATATAGAAAGAAATATGTATTGATTGGCTTCACACGTACGGGTCTAGAAGATAATAAACTACCTCAATGTGTGTTATGCTAAGAGGCCAGGAAACCGCCAAAATTGCAGAGCCATTTCGAAAAATATTAAATAAATAAAGAGCATCGATTTTTCCAAAAGTAGAGAGCGTCATCTTTGGAATAGCAAGAAAATGGTTTTAAAAAACTGATTGTAACAACGAAAATTCAGTGACGACCTCATTCAAAACTACTTACCTAATAGCAAGAACCGGGAAATTGCACTCAATAGCTGAAGAACTAATATTACCAGCTGCAAAAATCATACTTTCTACTTTAATCAACGAGAAAGCTGCCAAGGACCTTTCTTTAATACTTTTGTCAAATGGCACAGTTAAGAAGTCAATCGACGGTTTGTTAGCCAATATCAGTGGCCATTTATTAGAAAACGTTTGCATGTTCTTCTATTTTGCTTTAGAACAACACATAAGCACAGACACTGTTAACTACCGTAAACATGCAGATCATTCTTTCCTGGACATTTTCACACATGGATTATTTTGTGCGTCCACGGCAACAGGTGACATTTAAAGACCTGTACCAATTTCCTGACCTGACCTGACCTGACCAATTTCAGAGCTATAACGGCAGCTGTTCATGTAGCAACTAGTATTCGTATCAGCTAAAGCACAAACAAGTAAATCTGTCATTTTAACAGACTCAAGAAGCGTACTCCGAGCCATCTCAAGCTTCAAACAAGATAGACTATCACACAAAATAAAATACAACATTGAATTGCTGTCTGCAAACACATTCCTAGCCCTAAAGTGCACTGGGGGATCCTTTCAATACGAAAAGGCAGATAAGCTCGCAAAAGCCGGAAGTGGCGGCACTCAAAGACACTCATCAAACAATCCACGAGGACGGAATGGAGAGACCAGCACAAAGAATTCAAGCCAGAAAATGACAGCATAGACATACTAGGCAGAGGCTGATAGACAACGATATTGAGACTAAGAACGGGACATTGCAGACTCAAGGCCCACCTCCCCAGAATGGGTCTTAGAGACACCGCTACGGAGCACCCAAGCAAACACCAAAACATATCCTTCATGACTGCCCTACTTATACAGACCAAAGAGAGACAGTTTGGCAGTGGGAGAGCCACCATGCTCGAAAGACTGTGGGGGACCGACTAAGACCTGAAATGCACAGATTAGAAGCATAGCTTCAGCTGATCGAAGAAGACGGAGATGAAGCTCTGAAATTATACGAAAGAGTATACATTGTTGACTGCAGCAAACTATCCGTATCAAACAGTATTGAAACACACAGATAATTTATTCCTGGACATTTTCACATGTAGGTTATTTTGGTATACAGCGGCAACAGAATATATGTAAAGGGTTTAGAACCTATGTTCTATCAGAAAGACACATGTAAGAACTGCTGTGTGAAATCAATCAGAAAATATTTGTTCGTTCATCGCTCTGTTTATCGGGTTTTGTTTCTGATGGGGTTTCTAGTTCAGTAAATGCTCTCACGTTGTCAGACGGATTCGCACAATCTATAGTTTGTAACCACATGGGAGCTGAATAACAAACAGTGTTAACAGGTTGTTTTATATGAGAGCAGTTACAGACGTCTACCGACGTTTCGATATGTAAAGGTCTTCATCAAGAGCGGACAAATTAAACGGCACATAAATAAACAATGATGGAAACTAGTAGTAGCCCATTTCAGCCCTGAATTTCAATAGGATGAAACGCCCTTGGGGTGGTAACTCTCTACTTAACCTTCTTTGGTTTATGTCTTCCTGCAGAGTTGTCGTTTCACTTCTCCATATTGCAAGGGATTCCTCTCACCATGCATGAATTGTATAGTTCTTCTTCTTCTTCTTCTTCTTCTTCGTACACAGTCAGACAGTAACCATTATTTTTTCGAAAAAAGCGGCGGTCATCCTGAGGCTGTCGCCGCTGCCATAGAGCTTGTCTTGCAGTTCCACTGGTGATGGCCACATCTGCTCTCTCTGATCCTCGTATGTCGGGCAGTTCTGCAGCAGATGTTCAGCGGTCATTTTACCGGTACCGCACGGGCATTCGTCAGTACCACCTATCTTCAATTTGTTGAATAGGTGGTACCTCAGTCTATTGTGGCCAGTGCGAAGTCTGAAGACAACGACCTGCTCTCTTCGGTTCAACTGGTAATAGGCATCGTTTTTGGTGTAACCAGTATGTTCGGTTTCCCATTTGGTCATGTATCTGGCTTTGATAAGCCGTTTTGACTCTTCGTACGTCATACTGAACTGTACAGTTCAACTTGCAATGGTCTGCATCTTTATCTTTCCAGGAAGTCAGACATATGTCCAGGGCCTTCATGTCACGCTTACACACATCTTTGAACCTCAGCTGTGGTCGGACTGCTGTTCTCTTGCTATCCGTCAACTGTACATTGAGAATATCTTTGGGAATGCTACCACCTTCCACACGACGAACATGACTAAGCTATTGCAGTTTTCGCTGCTGCCTAAGGAGAGTTTGCATTCTCGGAAGACCTGTGCGAGAGTGCTCCTGTGCATTTATCGCTCTGCCCTTTGTTAATTAATTTTTTTTAAATAATTCCAATACAGGGAACTAGACATCATCATTTATCCGTCTTGTTCCCCCTGGAACATAGTACAGCACCAGGTTGACGCCATCTGTTCCTATTCTGTGCCACCTTCTTATTTTATGTCCACGTTGGACTAGTACAAACTGAAATATTTTGAAATCGCATTGTTGAGTTTGCTCGTCCAATGAAGTGAAGTGACGTAAGTATAGAAATGACGTATAGTATAGAAGCGACGTTAAGTATATAACGGATAGTATAATGTAGAAGTGACGTTAAGTTTGTAAGGGACGGCATAGTATAGAAGTGACGTTAAGTATGTAAGGGACGGTATAGTATAGAAGTGACGTTAATAATGTAAGGGACGGTATAGTATAGAAGTGGCGTTTAGAATGTAAGGGACGGTATAGTATAGAAGTGGCGTTAAGAATGTAAGGGACGGTATAGTATAGAAGTGACGTTAACTATGTAAGGCACGGTATAGTATAGAAGTGACCTTAACTATGTAAGGGACGGTATAGTATAGAAGTGACGTTAACTATGTAAGGGACGGTATAGTATAGAAGATACGTTTATAATGTAAAGGACGGTATAGTATAGAATCGACTTATAGTACAACAACGGAGAGATATTAATAATTACATCAATGGTAAGAGTAGATGCACGAAGAGAAGAAACAATCTATCAGATGAGTTCCTACCATGCGCTTTAACTGAGTCCATGGGCCAATTTTAACGGTTTTTGAAACCGACATGTTTTTATCACAAGTCTTTCATAAACACAAGACAGTGGCTGTCTCCAAGAACATGGTAATCAGGACCATTAAACTGTATTCGACACGGGTTAGAGTTTCTCCTGGATATATTGTAGTAGTGGTGTAAAAACCGTTCACCTGCCTCCCATCTTTTGTCTCTCTCTCTCTCTCCCACCCCTCCGATTATATAATTCATAACAAGATACAATCAAAATCTTACATTGACGATATAATCAAACACTTAAGTAAAGATTCACGTACATTGAAGATACAATCAAACACTTATATTAAAGATACACTTACACTACAAAAATACAATCAAACACTTATATTGAAGATACAATCAAACACTTATAGTAAAGATTCACGTACATTAAAGATACAATCAAACACTTATATTAAAGATACACTTACACTAAAGATACAATCAAACACTTCTTTTGAAGATAAAATCAAACATTTATATTAAAGATACACTTACATTGAAGATACAATCAAATACTTATATTAAAGCTACACTTATATTGAAGATACAATCAAACACTTATATTAAAGATACACTTACACTAAAGATACAATCAAACACTTACATTGAAGATACAATCACACACTTATATTGAAGATACAATCGCACACTTATATTGACCATACAATCAAACACTTACAATGAAGATGTGATCGAAAACTTAGTTTAAATTCAATCTTTCATAAATAACGATCCAAAGGAAGTAACACTGATCATGTTTTGAGGTTCTAAGAACGCTGGTTTCGCAAATATTTTTTTGTCCTCATTTTTTCAAGTCCCAAAGCAGAAACGTCTGTCGGGGATGAAGTGTTAGAGACTTCATTGCACTGAGTACCAGCTCGTATGAGGTGGCGTAGCCAGTTCCATTCCTGGCTGTCTTTCTTTCCTTAGCCGTAGGTAAGGTACCTCTTTTCAAATGAACCCCGTATATAACTGGACTGAACAAAGCGTGCTGGTAGCGGGAGATGAATCCCGAAGCTTTGCCTTTAAAAGCGAATGCTCTATCAATACATCAACCAGACGCCAATGCTAATTATTAAGTGTCAAATGGATGCTTGGGTGATTGTAAGCCACGTCTTGAAAGTAGTTGTGAGACAAATCTACAATAATTGATAACCTATTTGACACTTATCGGAATACAAAGATATATAGGTTTTTCAAATTAAGCCAAACCTAGGAAATGTATTAATAATAGACGCGGATTCATATAATTGTAAAGCTTAGGTGTGAATTACATACCATAATTATATTTTAAGTGGGAATTACATACCATAATTATAGTTTAGGCGTGAATTACATACCATAATTATAGTTTAGGCGTGAATTACATACCATAATTATAGTTTAGGCGTGAATTACATACCATAATTATAGTTTAGGCGTGAATTACATACCATAATACGAAATACCAACAAACGTGACAAGGAATTGGGGTTTACTGCAAATAACATCATCTCGTCTCTCATCTCATATTTCACCCCCATATCTCATCTGTTCACCTACATCGTTCTTAGATGCCGTGGGCAGGCGCAGTATTCCTTCGAATAGCATCTGTGTATGAACTGATATTCTCAATCAATGCATCTACGAGTTTCTTTAGTACCATGAATCCATCTATTTATCAGCATTTTTCATGATCTGACGCTCTGCTATCTGCTGCAATCTTCAGGGCTCGCTCGACATGTATGTTTAGAGACCATCTTGCCTTATGACTAAACCATTTCATTCACTGTCTATCTGTCTGCCTGTGTCTATCTGTCGGTCTAGATATATACATAAAGTGATCAGCCAGGGTCTTTGTGAAATGCCAACAACAATAATAGTAGAACTGCCCCACAGAAAGCATGCCGTAAGAGGCGACTGTGTGACATGGCATAACACTGGTCATGGTTATGTGATTTGTTAAGTGCAGCATACATGGAACCTAACAATATATGGGTCAAATTTGCTCTAGTGTGAGTCTATTAAGATGGACTCGCACATCGGTTAACCACACGCCAAGACACTGGTGAATACAGACTCTACAGAGTCTTCTAAACCAGTGTAACGACGTTAAATTAAGATACCGTATATCATCCATAACTTTGTTCCAACTTTCTTACTGATGTTTTCATTTCTCAATCTGCCTCTTCTAGTAACCCTAATCGCGTTTCGGAACCAAATCTCATGGCTGCAGCCCATTTCATAAACAACATATGTTACACATTGAATATTCACAGAGACCAAAGATAGATTCGCACATTTCGTCGGGAAAGAGTTGAGCCTCGCCCGGTTAGAAACGTGCCAAAGACTTAGCACTCACTGCTGAGCAATGAAACAGTAATGAGACGTGATGCTTTAACGACCTCTTAGGGTTACGGTAAAGGCAAGAAGAGACAAAAGTTCTAAATTTCCAAGAATAATTAGAACAAAGGAGATATTTGTGTTACATTGTGTCTGAATAAGGTAAGTACTACATAATCTTTACCGCGTGTTAACCTTATAAGCTATATTACTTGAGTATTTGGAGTGCTGGTATTCAAAAATACAAATTATGCCTGCGGGCAGGTAATTGGAGAACAACCGTATCACGTTCTTTTGCAACGCTTACTTCCTGCCGCATACTAGACCTAGAGAAAGGTAGATTGCGTATTGGGTAAGAATTACATTACTGGTTTATGCCCAAACAACGGCTAACAGCCTCATCTTATCGATTTGTATCTGGTAAGGGATTTTTTAGGCGCACATCATCTACACGGGATCTCCTCGTTTTAAATAAATCTCCAATTTGATTAGACTCTGATCTCATTTCCATTGAGACCAGGGAACATTTGAACCTACTGAGATTCCAAAACAGCACCCTTAACTGCTTTCGTTTCTTGAAAAGACAAGCGCCTTTATCTCCCAGCTACAGAAACTCTCGTTATCACTGAAGTTAGACATTATCTTCTTCGTCGTATTTCTTTTTTTAAACTCCAGCCGGATTACGAGGCCAGCACAACAGCTGCCCTATATTAGGAAGACTGCGCCAATGCATTTTACTTGATTTTGCAGTCGTGACTTTTGTTGCAATTTGTTTTATATGATGAATCAATAAAGCAACTCACTATATAAACGTCAATATCATCCATCACATCTGATTCTCCTTTATCCTTCCACCTCAATCGGGGTATTGTTTCTACCGTATTTTTTTTTTTACCAACTAAGAATATGAATCGCACTAAGCAGGCATTATTCCGTATGTGCAACGTGCGATGTGCGCAATTATTGTGCGCAAAAAATGTTGGCGAGCTTTCTACCGCAGATAAATTATATTTATATATATAAATTATATAAAATATATCACGATCTGAACGTTGCAGCTAGAAGTGTCGATTGTTTACATGCGTGAGAAAATAATGAATGTTCGGGGAACAGGCATACTATGAGAGAAAAGGTGGCGCTTTCCGTCTCTAACAGTAAACCAGGTCCTCATTTACAGATGGATCAATTTGAGAGTGTTGAATCGATCACGGCATATTAGCAGTGATGAGTGTGATCAACCATTCAGCTATCTGTTACACGGACAAGTATCAACGAGATGAAGTGGTGGATAGATATCGTCCATGTAGCAGAGGACCCGTGTTCAAGGAACAAAGATGTTAATGGTGGTTAGATATCGATGTGGTTTCAGGGAACAATTGCATTAACGGTGGTTAACCATAGATGTGTCTTCAGGAAACAATTATGTAACTGGTGGTCTTCCGGGGTCTTTGTGTATTACAAGGATAAGAATAACACCGCTGCCCCACAAAGAGCATGTCGTAATAGGCGACTAACTGTGTGACATGGCATAACACCGGCCATGGTTAGGTGGTTTGTTTAGATTAGCATAGATGGCGTCTAACAGGCTGCGGGTCTACTTTGCTCTAGTGTTTGAGTGTATTAAGATGCACTCGCACAACGGTTAACCACCCTCATTAAGCGCTTGTCCCAATGCAGCGGAGTATTAAGCTGCTCGAGCCTAGCCTGCTAAGCAGGAAACATTTCTCTCAGTTACATCCAGCTCATACCAGGGATGGGACCTGCACAGGGACATCTGCCACTGTAGAAGTACAGGGGGACTAAGATATAATATATATGAAACAATAATGCAAATGGTGGTTACGTATTGTAGATGTAGTAGAGAATGTTTGTTCATAGAAAAATGTTGTTAGTGGTAGTTATGTAAATATGAATTAGAGGATGTATGTTTAAGAGATAATGATTTTATGTTGGATTGTTCTTCTTACTGGTGGGTCTGAATATATGAATACGCTGGTGGAATTGAGGAGAACAAGTACAGACATGCGGAAGTCTTGGAGATATTACAAGTTAAACAGAGAATTGATGAACGAAATCAGAGTCAGACAGTCAAGATAGCTTGCTCATATAAAAATGATACAGGCTACGTCCCTGCTGCTTCCGTCAGCGTGTGCCTTTGTGCGCCTCGAGGAGGTGAGGTTACTTTTCTTGGGCCATGTGTGTTGTGTTCGTTGTTCTAAATCCGTGTTGTTGTAGGATTTCTCGCATGTCATCTACCCATTTGAGACGGGTGTCTTCATCAGACTTTGTAGCTAGATCTGCATTAGTTGCATGCTTACAGTGATAGTTGATTAGGTTTCATTCTCATGAGATGACCGAACCGTCTTATTTTCAGTCTTGAAATGTATCAAGTACGGGAGTATTTTCAATGTATTTTTGATGTCATCATTTCTCATATTAATTCATATGGGTGACACAAATAACTTTTCTTATAAATTTTTATTTCTCACGTTGCCATTTATCTTTGTCCTGTGCCTTTGACAAGGACCAATTTGCCATTAGTAGCACAGAGCTAGCGTGAACATACTGTTTTTATGTCGTTGCATTATTGCGTAGCTTATTTTCGGAATGGTGACAGTTGATGAGTCAGAGAAGAAGCGTTCTGTTTGCTTTCAAATTCTCCACCAAGCCTTCCACGGGGTGGCATATGGGTGAAACGTCCATTTCACAATCACAGAGCATCCGGTTTAAATCACACCTGGTCAGACACGGATTTTTGTCTCAGTGTGATCGCACCTCCGCACACGGAAAGATGTGGCAACTTACCTACCAAGAATCTTATAACAGCCAAATAGGTTGGCGGTTGTAAGAAAAGGTGTTCTGCAAAGGAAATGTGACTTACATTTTTTAAAATCATCAAGCCTTCAATATTCCATGCAAATACTTCCCAGCTATAGAACCCTTGGGTCTGTTTAAGTTGGATATTGTTTACATGTGAGTTAAGTGGACTTTATGTTCTATTAATCTTCATAGTTTCTTTCTTTACTGTACTAAGCTTCATTTGATCATTTTCACCTGTTGTATCGCGTGCTTTCATATGATTAAACATCTATCTTGTATTAGACTGAGTTCGTGCACAAAGAGTAATTCATCTAATGAGTTGAGTGCTACGCTTCTTATATTAAACAGTCTATCTTGTATTAGACTTTGTTCGTGCACCAGGAGTAATTCATCTAATGAGTTGAGTATTTTGCTTCTTATGTATAACATCACTACCGGTGTTGCCATTTTGTAAATTTGTGTTGTTACTCTGTTCATGTAAACGCAGTACAGAAATGGGGAAAGCGTACATCTGTGTCGTACTCATGTACGTAGTCATTGCAAAAGCATATGTAACTTTAACAGTTATTCTTATAACATTTTTATTTATATTCTATAATTCTTTCACATTATAGAATAGTGGGTTTCTAAAGTCCTCTAATACTGCCCAGAGTTATTCTTAGCAATTATATCAAAAGCTTTATCCTGATCTATAAATGGTGTGTTCATATGCTTATCATATTCTTTTGTTCTTAGCCTTAATTATCTTAAATGGAATAAGGCATCCATAACATCCCATTCCCTTACTAATCTAAATTGAACTTTGCTCAGCAAAGTTCAACAGCTGGTTTTATTCATTGTTCAAGTATTTTCTCACATTTGTCTGTACGGTTTAGTAATGATATGCTTCTGTATATATATCACAGTCTCTTTATCTTTTACTTTTCCTCTTATAATTATTGTAGCTCGGTACCAATCATCTGGTAGATTCATTCTTTCCAACCTCTCGTAAAGATTTTCTTTATCACTTTTCCCCTGTTATCCTACAAGTATTTCTTTAGTGGTTATGCCGTCCATAACTGATGACTTGTTTATAGGGCGGTTTTGTATAGCACTTTCTAATTCTTCAATAAATTTGTCAGGTTCTTGTGTCATGGGGTTAATTTTGATTGTCCATGAGTGTCTGGTTGGTTGCACGCTTCGTGGAAGTACTCATTCCGTCGTTTTTTTAACGTGTGTATGAGGATGTCTTTTTTGTCATTAATGATTAAAGTATGATCGAAGTTCCCATCTGTTAATCTTATTGCCTTGATACTTTTGTAGAAATATTTTGGGCGACTTTTTCTTATAGATGTTAGCTATTCTTCATATTTCTGCATGAAAGTTTTATACAGAAGATAGAAGACAATATTCAAGAGTGTGTGAAGGGAAGAGAGGACTGGGGTAACCAAGACTCACCTTTACTTCTCTGGCATGCAGAGACATTAAAGTACGAACTTATACTGAAGTGAAGAGAACTGCAGATGATAGGGTCAAACAGAGAGACATACTCAGACAACCTTAAAACCAGTCTCCGAACTGATCAACCAGATGATGATGATGATGCTATTTCTGCTGTGATACTTCCTTTGCTATTTGCATTACTTGTTTGGTGTTTCGTCCAGCTATTCGATCAGTAATATAATTTTTCTGCGTGATGACATTGGCCATATTTTGTATAATGTCTTTTTATTCGAAAAAATGTTTTTCCCCCTCAGAACTTCATCAAGCTGTAAGTTTTATTTCTTTGCTTTGTTTTTAATTCTTTTGCTTCACATTTCTTGTTGAATGTATCCGGTATGGTTGTTTTAAAGCTTATGTCTTTAGTTTCTCTATTTACTATCTTTAAATTATTTGCCCTTTCCTCGTGTATTTCTTTATAAAATCGTTGCTTCTAATTTTTACAGATTTGTTATGACTATTTGCATTTTTCTTTTCCGATATTCCGAGATGATGTTGTATGTGTCCTTACTATTGGTCGATGATCAATTTCTAAGCAAACTTTGAGGATTACTCTAGTCTGTTACATTTCTTCTTTATCGTTGTCTTGCTAGTATGTAATCAATTGATGATGCCACCTGTACTATGTTTTGATATGTCCTTTTTGGTGATTAATATTATTAGACAATGTTCAGTACATACATTTATAAGTTCTTCTTTATAGCAACTTGCAACTCAACCATAAGGTAGTGGAACTGAACCTTCCTTTACAAATTCTTGTGATATCATTTTGTTTTACCTTGCTAGGCCATTACGATGATATAATCCTTCTCACTGACTCAATTGATAACATCTGAAACCCAATCAAAGAATTTCTTTCTATCTTCCTCATTGTAGCTCGCATTGCATGATGCGTAAACCTAGATCATTGTATTTTGTTTCCCAACATAGACTGCTATAGGCGCATTAGTCTTTCATTGATCTATTGTTTCTACAATGATCTTTGTTTTCTCTGGATGTACAAGAAAACCTACAGCATGCTTGACTTCTTCTTTGTGTATACACCCCTACCCACTAGCTGTGTCTAAATTTCATACAACAAAGCTGACACTGTTTGCAGCTAGGGCGAAGAGCGCCACTCTCGTGAAGTTCAGCCATGTGAACTAGACCGACAAACATGACACATGTTTAAGCGTAGTACTATTCACATAGCAAAATGTCCATCCCAGGACAATCGGACGGAAGAAAACACACAAACCGAAAGAATTAACGTCCAAATGGAAAACAACAACACGTTTCCGTGAACACAAGTGCAAGTTGTCGAATTACCTGCAAATTCATGGTATAGTGGCATCTATAATGAACTAATTCAGCTGAGCAATATAGACCCGCAATATAGAAGAGGAGTTGAAGAGGAGGCCAGTGACGCTGGAGTCTCGGGAGTGAAACTCGAGCAGGCGACTCTGAATAGAAACATATGGAAAGCCTCATCCACGGCCCAAAATTGTGTAAGGGTAAAACAAACGGCTTTTTAAGAAAAGACTTGATGATCTAGACTTTGGTCATCATTTGGTTCTTCTGTCTCAAACCCACAACCAGGTGATAGTCTGGACTTGGTTCTTCTGTCTCACAACCACAACCAGGTGATGGTCTCACAACCACAACCAGGTGATAGTCTGAACTTGGCTCTTCTGTCTCAAACCCACAACCAGGTGATAGTCTGGACTTGGCTCTTCTGTCTCACAACCACAACCAGGTGATAGTCTGGACTTGGTTCTTCTGTCTCACAACCACAACCAGGTGATGGTCTGGACTTGGCTCTTCTGTCTCACAACCAGGTCATGGTCTGGACATGGTTCTTCTGTCTCACAACCACAGCCAGGTGATGGTCTGTAATTGGCTCTGCTGTCTCTTAAACACAACCAGATGATAGTCTGGACTTGGTTCTTGTATCTCACAACCAGGTGATGGTCTGGGCTCTTCTGTCTCAAAACCACAACCACTTGATGATCTGGACTTCGCTCTTCTGTTTCACAACCACAACCCATTGATGGTCTGGACTTGGCTCTTCTGTCTCACAACCACAACCACCTGATGGTCTGGACTTGGCTCTTCTATATCACAACTACAACCAAACGCAAGATCCAATAGATATACTTACTGAATGGTCACTGAAATTAGGTTTGAGGGTACATAGAGAAAACCATTCATTATTACAATAATAGCCCTTAACGACAAGCAGGTTGTACTAGGAGGCTCGGTCCTACAAGTGATAAATTCATTCATATAATGTGTATGTAGTATAGACAAGGTTGAAGGGTCATGACAGAAAAATCATATTACTAATATAAAAGACGAGATGAGATTTTATTGCTTTTTGGGAATTTGTGGAAATCGAGAGAAAATAAGTCCGTCACGAAAAATACAGATCTTTGACAATAATGTCAGTCCGTCCTATTACACGCCTATTTGACGCGGAAATCAAAGAAAAGTACAACTAAAAAGGTCCAAGCTTGGATCAATGAATACTTGCGTCGAATTAAGAGAATAGAGTAAGCAGAGAAAGTCACTAATATAGAACTGTGGGTAAGAGCTGGATACATGTCAGTGGGACTAGGCGTAAAGAGGAAGTGCTGGGGATAGATAGCTCACACTTTACGGAAACTAGCTATTAGCCATACGAGGCAGTCAGTGTTCTGGAATCCACAGGGCAAGAGAAGTAGGAGCAGACCTAAACACTCACGTAGAAGGGAAGTTGAGATAAATATTACAACGGCGGGAAAGAACCTGGTTGGAGAGAGGAGCGGGGGGGGGGGGGAGAGAAGAGTTTTCATTAGTTGATTGATTGAGAAGGATGAGTAATAAATTATTTAACACATTCATTCGTCCAATACCATCCATTTGTAATTTTTATTTCCTATTTCTTTTCTCTCTCTCTCTCTCTCTCTCTCTCTCTCTCTCTCTCTCTCTCTCTCTTCTTTTCTATCTATCTCACTCCTTACCTGTTAATCTACGCGTGTAGATAATGCAATCCTCCGACTCCCACTTTGTGCTTGTTTGTTCTATCAAGACGCCTGATCACAAAATTGGGTCAACTTCGATCTCACAGCCTGCTTACATAACTCTGGCCAGCTTGTTCAACCTAACAGTTCAATAAATGTCCCCAATTAGTTGCGGGTTAGAGGGAAGCCGTGTTAATGTTGGCGAAATAACGTTGTATATGTGTGTATATGAGTGCGTACACGTGTGCTGGGTATGTGAATGCCTGCGTGCTTGTATGTTCCATTACACGGTCCTACATGCTTGCGTGTGTTTGTGTGTGGTTGGTGTGACACAGTGTTGTCGTTGTTAACAGGATCGAACTTCACAGCTTTCACCGGAAACAATGAGATTATACTAGTTAATGGTAAAGAAAAAGCTGTTATACAACGTAGTTACAACGGTGCCCAACAAACAAACGAACGGTAAACCAGATAGTTTAATCATCTCCAGTCTTGCCAAGACTCGAAAACGAGCAAAGAGTAGTAAAACAGTAACCTACCAGGCATTTCGTAACAGACGACTTATGTGGGTTGGACAAGGGGCCGGTTATTCCATTCTGTAGAAACTTTAAGCCACACAAAAACTTCAGGTTTTGTCTAATTGAATGACCAGTACACATACTTTAGACTGACCACTGCTTTCTCTAGATATATTTAAGCCGGCATCTGGAACAATACGATGTGGAATAAGAAGATCCAGAAACTTAGCATATTATTCAGAATAGGGTAATATTGGGAGAGTTGGTTAGAGCTTCGCGCATCAAATACACAGAGCCACGGACAGTAAATAGAGTTGATGGTGGTTGGTTTCTAATGCCCACAATGGGTTGATAATCATTGTGTGCGCCCTGAAAAGGACGGAACTTGTGGCAGATTTCAGAAGCTTTCCTTGACATTCCGATCGTGCTGATGAAGTTCTCCAGATGGTTTGGCATTGCTTGGCTTCATCTACGTATCACTCACTACTATGGGGATCACGTCGAACCTCACCTAGTTAGCCAGGCTGTTGTCCTCGACAATAGCCTGACAAAAGCTCTGGTTCGCTGGCCCTGACGCTAGCAGTCAGTTCTGGTTCGCTGGCCCTCACGCTAGCAGTCAGCTTTGGTTCGCTGGCCCTCACGCTAGCAGTCAGCTCTGGTTCGCTGGCCCTCACGCAAGCAGTCAGCTCTGGTTCGCTGGCCCTGACGCTAGCAGTCAGCTCTGGTTCGCTGGGCCTCACGCTAGCAGTCAGCTTTGGTTCGCTGGCCCTCACGCTAGCAGTCAGCTCTGGTTTGCTGGGCCTCACGCTAGCAGTCAGCTCTGGTTCGCTTGGCCTCACGCTAGCAGTCAGCTTTGGTTCGCTGGCCCTGACGCTAGCAGTCAGCTCTGGTTCGCTTGCCCTCACGCTAGCAGTCAGATCTGGTTCGCTGGGCCTCACGCTAGCAGTCAGCTTTGGTTCGCTGGCCCTCACGCTAGCAGTCAGCTCTGGTTTGCTGGCCCTCACGCTAGCAGTCAGCTTTGGTTCGCTGGCCCTCACGCTAGCAGTCAGCTATGGTTCGCTGGGCTTCACGCTAGCAGCCAGCTCTGGTTCGCTGGCCCTCACGCTAGCAGTCAGCTTTGGTTCGCTGGCCCTCACGCTAGCAGTCAGCTTTGGTTCGCTGGCCGTCACGCTAGCAGTCAGCTTTGGTTCGCTGGCCCTCACGCTAGTAGTCAGCTCTGGTTCGCTGGGCCTCACGCTAGCAGTCAGCTTTGGTTCGCTGGCCCTCACGCTAGCAGTCAGCTCTGGTTTGCTGGGCCTCACGCTAGCAGTCAGCTCTGGTTTGCTGGCCCTGACGCTAGCAGTCAGCTATGGGTGACCGCTGCAGTTCATGTGCTTCTCAACGTGTTGTTCCCCGTAGAAAGTTGAAATTTTACACTTTTAAAGTTCCTTATTTATGAACAAGACCTACTTGACTTTACATTTTGTTCGCAAAGATTTTTCCTGCTTTGGGGCAACATACCCCATTAAACGGGACTACTACTTCAACAAAATGGATGTCAGAAGCCAGATCTGTGATTAAATTGTTGATGTTACAAGGGGAAACCTACAGAAACACAAAGGGAGATGGAACTAGTGTTACATAACCCATGTTCTTTGTATGAGAAAGTAAGACACTGGTGTAGGCAGTTTAAGTGTGACCGATAAATTGTTGCTTATCTGGCAATATCTACCTCATGGTGCAAAGATGCAAATGAAGAGTGAAGAAAATTATTTACTAGGATCGAAAAATGACAGTTGGGAAGACAGCTAGTGCAGCAAACCTTAATAAAATAACAGTTAACAGAATCTTCCCGCGTCTGATGACACGTGAGCAGAAACACATTCGAATGTATTGCTGTCGACAATTGCAAATAAAAAAATCGTTAAAAAAAATTTTAAGAACATGGAGACAGTCGATCAGACTTGTGTTCACCAATATAACCCCGAGTCAACAATTCACAGCATGCAAGGGGAAACCCCTGGCTCCCAAACACCTGTCAAGCCGAGAGCAGTTTAATCTGCATTTAACGTAATGCTGTGCGTTTTGGAGATTCATAAGTGTCTTATTTAAGGATTACCTTCCTCGTGGCAGCAAGATTAATGAACAAAACTTTGTATCTCTGTGACAGAGTCATGGGTCTAAATATAGATGTGGCCAAGTCATATTGGGTTTAAAGGGAACACGAGAATGGGATCCCTCAAACGCCTATTGATAGTCCTCAGACAGATAACCTTAGAGCCTTAGTCAGACTGCTGCTAACTGAGAGTCGATCGATGGTCAGCAAAATTAACAAAAACAGTATATTATTATTGAACTAATGTCCACAGATGGTCAAAAATGGTTTGAAGACCATTAAAGTTACTTTGATCTAGCACTTGCTGCGTATCTAAGTCGACCGTTATTTTTAATTATACTACCTATATCAGTTGGCCAGCGGAAAAAATAGAAACAAACACATGAAATGAAACATGTTAAGTTATTGTCGAAATCAAACGAATCATGTGGCAAATGTGTACACGTGATTGAGATAGAACCATGTCCACCTCGAGCAAGTAGGACGGGACTTAGGACCCACTACTTAAGCGCGTGGACCTCTTAAAATTGTCCTTAATCATTCTCTTAAAAATGTTACACTCCAATGTGAGACGTGCGCCTTTTGTCTCCAGTGGAAATCTAAAAAAGACCGATCGACCAAACACCGAACTTGACAGACAATCTAAGTTATGAGTGAGTGTGTCAGACTAGTTTTGTGAAGGAATAAATCCGCCATAATGTGTACACGAAGGAATTGAATGCTAGCGTCAGGGCCAGCAAACCAGAGCTGACAAGACCCATCTCCGCCCCTACGTGGTAATTACTTACTTTTCGTGTCCAAGCACCACGTTATAAATCTTGCATCCAGTATTCGGCGACATGGATTGCCTTGTCATTTGCCTCCAGCATGTCGTGCCTATTGTATGTTTTCTGAAGGTTGGAGCAGGTCATCAGGTGGTCTGAGTCCTGTATTGCGCCGCAAACACATGTGTCATCATCTGTGTATCCCCATCGTTTCATATTCCTCTTGCACCGTGATACACCAGTTCGGAGTCTATTCAGCGACTTCCATGTTGTGTATGGCAGATGATGTCCAGGAGCAGGTTCCTCCCGAAGTTCCATCTCTGTGGCCTGCACCAATTCGTGCCACCTCTCGATACGGCGACTTTCAGAGTTTGTATGTGTGGGATTTGTTGTGTTCAGATAGCTATGTCTGCACGTGATAATCCTTGATAACAGGCTGCAACAAGACATAATCGTTAAGAAAAAGGGATCAAAGAGGGAAGGCTAATCCGGTACCTAAAAATGCCATTCTGAAGTTGGATGTGTTGGACCGAAAGATTCAAATATCGCAGTCAAGCTGTAAACTACTACTCAATGCATTCCGTTCTCTGGACTACATCCAAGCCTTTTCGGGCTTGGTAGCAAGTTTCAGAGCGAACGATGAGGAAAAAAGAAGATGTGAACGAATGTCGGACAATTTTTGTGAACGAATAAGTCAGAGAAGCTTTGTGTCTAAACAAAGATCTTAAGAAGATTTGAGAAGCATTACGCCTCAAGGACACCAGAAACAGCATTATGTACTAAAACAGATTTGGAAGTCTCGTTATCTCGCAGCAAACCTGACAGCCGAGACGAACCTACAAGCGAGTTGTGAATTTAGAAACGACGTTTGCAGATTTTTAGTTTGTATTAGAGTAACTGGAATTCAGACTAGATAGATCGGCCGAAAGAACCTTGGAAAAAAATCTAACAAGGAACCACCAGTGCGACATCTACATAAATCCTGAACAGTGTACCTGAGCAATGAGTTGCAAGACTAGTATAAGACTGTACTGATAGAAAAAGTAGAAGTGAGGAACATTCTCATGTATATTTAACCCATTGTTGAGCTGGAATACCTGCATTGTGTAACATGTGATGCTTTTATGAATACAAATGTATCTGTGATAAAATGTTATCAATTTATTGAGAAGCCTGAGATCTCTAACGTATTTTAAATAGATCAGGTGACAATAAAAGTATCAGGTAATACAGAATAGAACTATATACTCTCTCCTCACTAAACTAAGAAAGGCTGTGATCAGAAACGGAGAGATAACCGGTTCTTAAAATCTTCCTTTGCTTCAAGACAATGTGCACTCTCACGAAGCTCGTCTTGTGCAGCAAACAGTCAATGATTTGAATATACTTAACTTAACGTCTTTATACTGGTTTAGAAGACCCTGCAGAGTCTGTATACAACCAGTTACATTTACATCACCTTGCTCTAAAAGCTATGCGCATCCAGTTTATTCTTAAATGCATTTACTGTCCCTGCCTCCACTACCTCCCCTGGCAATGCATTCCAAGCAGACACCACTCTCTGACTAAAAAAATATTTCCTAATATCTAACCTTGACCTCTCTTTAGTCAGCTTGTAGCTATGCCCTCGTGTTATTGTAGGTGGCTGTATTTTAAAAAATTGTTATAGTCTAATTTATCGATTCCTCTGATCATCTTATAAACCTGTATTAAGTCACCACGAATTCTTCTTTCTTCGAGACACTGTAGGCCGGTTTTTCTGAGTCGTTCCTCATAACTGTAATTCTGGAATCCCAGTATCATCTTTGTCGCTCTTTTTTGTATTCTTTCTAGCATGTTTATTTCCCCTCTATGATAAGGACTCCACACCTGTACACAGTACTCCAATCTAGGTCTAACTAAAGCTTTATACAGTTTGACGATCACTTCCTTGCTTCTATGTTTAATTTAATTTTTTTATCATACCTAACATTGCATTTGCCTTTTTCACTGCTACCTTAACTTGCTCACTCACCTTTCCTGTATGATCTATTATAACCCCTAGGTCCCTTTCCTTATCTATCTTTCTGATATTGTTATCTCCCATTCTGTAATTATGTTTCATATTGTATCTATACAATTGCTTCCACATCGACTCTATTCTCATGATTATTCTCTTTCATATTTTTTTTCTACTTCCAAATCTTAAAAAAAAAACAGCTCAAATGAAATCATTTTGACAATGATAAAGAAGTCGTACTTGCGTGAGATAAGTTTCATGCTTAAAAAAACATTCTTCTATTTCTAAGGTCCTTGCAGGGTCATACAAAGACGAGAGAAGTGCTTCACTTGAGGTTTGTCACCATAATGAAAACGCTGTGCAAAATGCTAGCTTTCTGTGACATTCATTTCATGGTCAATTTCAAAAGTCTAGCTTTCTATAACATTCATTTCGTTGTAAATATCAAAAGTCTAGCTTTCTATGACATTCATTTCGTGACAAATGTAAAAAGTCTAGCTTTCTATGACATTCATTTCATGGTCAATTTCAAAAGTCTAGCTTTCTATAACATTCATTTCGTTGTAAATATCAAAAGTCTAGCTTTCTATGACATTCATTTCGTGACAAATGTCAAAAGTCTAGATTTCTATGACATTCATTTCGTGCTAAATGTCAAAAGTCTAGCTTTCTATGACATTCATTTCGTGCTAAATGTCCAGGCTACTTCTAAATAATAGACAACAGATGTACGTAATAATATGTTTCATGTGCTGTGTAGCTTTTAATCTGTCCATTTGTATTCGTTTAAATAATCACAAATATATATATTAAATGTTTTCAACATTCTAGATGATTATTGCCTTAACTATAATGAGAATGTTTAACACGGTAATGAACTTCTATAAAAGCTACAGGTAGCTCTCAGCAACGTGGATAACAGCCGAGATATTGAGAAAATCTACGATTTATAGATTTATACCAGCTAAATACTAAAGTTATAAAAAGATGTATATACCGTATGTATTATTTGTAATAGTGGTGCAAAAGGAACTCAGCCAACGTATTTACGTGAGCCGCTTGTGGCTCGATAGGGTCGATTTGGTCATCCCTTATACAGGCATTAACATATACCATTATTATATATAATATATTTTATTCGTATACAACTTGGGTTTGATTAACACATTTTAAAAACCATATGTGATTGAAAACAGTATGTCGTACACTCAAACAATTAACAGCATGATTTTATAGAACTGAAATCAACCACAAAAACAATTTGCATCAACGAATGACAAAACGGTAATTGTTAAAACAGTTAGATTGATACCTTCAGGCGAATGGCGATGTTTCAGGTTTCGTTTTACTTCAAGTCAACCGCAATAACATGCAAGTTCCAAGAATGTGGAATTAACAATGTTTCAGAGAGCAGGTGTTCGCGCAGATTGTACGGGAATACCTAGCTATGTTATGTATTCTGCCTTCTAAAATGTGCTAGCAGCAAGGATGAACTATGACCAGCTCGCGACGTGAGATGCATACACGACAATCAGGCAAGTCGAGCGACGACGCGTGAGCTGATCCGACGTCCGTAACACCAGGCTTAGCTGTGTGTACAGTCCATAAATTTTCTCTCCACACTTCCCGCTCAAAACAGATATTACCATCGCGGATGAAGTGTTGAAGACCGCTTTCTACTAGACCTCAGATTTTGATACGGTAAGGCCAATTCCCTTACAACTTGCATTTCCTTCTGTAATCTAAGATATCTTATAGCTGGACCGACATAAGGAAGTCGATAATGGAGGTTGAGCCTTCTACTTTTGCAAAAAAAGTTAAACGCTCTACCACACTTTACTCAGACGCTTATGTTTAATTTACAAACAACATTTCTTTTTTAAAAGCCTTGGTTCAACAAAGGTACAACCAAAAATCTATGTTTACAAACGTAACCTAGGTTTAAGGTACAAACAAAAATCTAGGTTTACAAACGTAAATCTAGGTTTAAGGTGCAAACACAAATCTAGGTTTACAAACGTAAACCTAGGTTTAAGGTACAAACACAAATCTAGGTTTGCAAACGTAAAGCTAGGTTTAAGATACAGACAAAAATCTAGGTTTACAAACGTAAAGCTAGGTTTAAGGTACAAACAAAAATCTAGGTTTACAAGCGGAAGCCTAGGTTTTACCCGAGTGGTCCGCTGGAGTCTTTGTGTATGACAAGGACAAGAATAGTACCACTGCCCCACACATAGCACGTCGTAAGAGGCGACTATGTCCCATGGCGTAACACCGGCGATGGTCAAGTGGTTTGTCTAGAGCAGCATAGATGGCGCCTAAGAGGCCGCGGGACTAAGTTTCTCTAGTATTTGTCTATTAAGATGGATTTCGCACATCGGTTAACCATCCGCGGGACTTGTTACAGCGCAGCGGAGTAATAAGCTGCTTTGGCCTAGCCCGCTAAGCAGGAAATCCTCCTCCCGGCTACATCCAGATCATACCAGAGCTGGGACCTGCACAGGCTCCCTGTAGAAGTACAGGTCGACTAAAAACTTAGAACTAAGAGCCTAGGTTTAAGCTTAGTACAAACAAAAATCTAGGTTTACAAACAGAGACCTGGGTCTAAGGTAAAAACAAAAAAACTAAGTTTACAGACAAAAACTTAGGTTTAAGGTACAAAAAAAAAAAAATACTAGGTTTACAAACAAAAACCTAGGTTTAATGTTCATCACGTTAACAAATGTCTGCAACAGAAAATATAAGAATATACATTTCTGTTTGGCTTGGTTTCGTTCGGTCTCAATCTCCCACTACTAAACCCTGAAAAGAGCTTAAGTAGCAGAATGTAGTCCAGAGAACGGAATGCGTTGTGTCGTAGTTTACAGCTTGACTGTGATATTTTCATCTTTCCGTCCAACACATCCGACTTCAGCAAGCATTTCTCTAGTACCGGGTTAGCATTCCAGCTTCGATTCCTTCTCCTTAGCCAGTCTGCTGTATTGTAGCTTGTTATCCAGGATCATCGCGTGGAGGTGTAGAAGGGTCTTGACTGCTCTGGTTTGCTGGCCCTGACGCTAGCAGTTAGCTATGAACTATGGGTCGTTTGTTTGACGAGTGTACATAGCGAGTAGAGGTCGCGCAGTGGTTAGTCCACTGGCTCCCCAACCGAACGATTGTGGTTCAGTCCTCAGTTGGGGTGGCGTTTTTCAGATCGTGAAACGGCCCGAGGTCGACTTAGCCTAAACAAATTCGGTACCAAAATAATCTGGGAAAAGCGGCCGACATGATGCTGACCACTTCACCTCTAGTGTGCCGTTGGTCAAGAAAAATATGAGTTTAACACGATATTCCTAATATGACTAACGTCTGGTCAGGCAAAATATACTGATCAAACATATTAGTCAGGGTCAGGCAAAATATACTGATCAGACATGTTAGTCAGGGTCAGGCAAAATATACTGGCCAAGACCCTCACCTTGGCTTCCTCGTAACACTTCCTGGAAACGGGCTGTTTTCATGGCAGCCTGGCTAACGATGTGAAGGGTCGACGTGATCCCGGTAGTAGTGAGCGATACGCAGATGAAGCCAAGCATAGCGCGACTGCCTGGAGGATCCTTCATCAGTTCGCTTGGGGTGTGAGGAAAGCTACTGCAACCTGTCACTAAACGTCCATTTCAGAGCGCACAAAAGTGTGGGCCTTCGAAACAACTACAGCAAGGACAACACACTGGTTGTGGATTGCTGAATGACCCTCTAGTTTAGAGACTAGTTAGAAATATCTTTTAAAAAGCAGCGGCGAACAAAACAGTTTGCCTGCGGGGAGGACCTAAGGAGGTAGCCCGTACACCATGCAAAGACGCACAAAGTTAATCATCCGTGTATCTAAAAAAACTGTTACAAATAAGAAACATAAAGAAAACCAGACTGATCTTTATGATGACAAAGTGATGAGAACTAGGACTCATGAACACAAGAACACAACAAGTATAATTGGGAAGGAAGAGTGAAAGAACTGATGGAAGAAATGAGGTTATCAAAAATGGACATCTTGACGCTAACATTAACCCAGGAAAGGAGCAGGATGTCCTGGACTATGATGGAACGTGCTGCTTTACAACGGAGTACACGCAACGGAAAGAGCTAGGGTGTGGGTGGGTTGTGTTGTGGACAGGAACCAAACGGGGAACATCAAAGGATGAGTATTCATTTCAGAACGGCTGATGGTGTTACGCCTACAAGAGGAAGACACAATCGATACAATTATGTACATGTGCTCAATTAAGATGAGAGAACTGACGATGAGAAGAACTCTTTGAGCTTCTCAAAAAACAAAACAAAAAACCGGTGACGATTGTCAAAGCGAAATACTATTCCTCTGAGACTTTAACGTCAGAGTTGGAAACGACTATTCCAGATGGGGTGGGAGGGGAGTGATTGTTAGATATGGCAAAGATGTCGTAAATGACATTTGAAAACGACCCCTAAGATTTTGCAGGGAACAAAACCTTGTTTATAACAAAGACAAGGTTGTCGTACAAACCTACAAAAGATGTGAGCCAGCGAGAAACGAAAATCCATAATTGATTATGCGCTAGCGAGGAAAAGTACGTTTAATTAAGTACGTCAGGGAAATAAAGAGAGCAATCAGAAATGCCACTCCATCAAGGCAAGGCCCAATACCATGCTAGAAACTAAACAGCGCAAAGGGATACAAGAGAATTGATGTCTACAAACTAACAAAAGCAGATGTTAAGATGAGATACCAAGGGCTTTCGAGACAGCGATAAGAAGTATTGAGAAATTTGAAAATGATATAGTTAAGAGAGAGATTTTAATAAGCAGTTCAGAAACAAAAACCATTGTTCGCTTCACAGCTGACAAGAGACACCCCATTCCTCTTGGTGAACAACCATTGAAACAGGTCAAGCAGTTCAAAGCTTGAAGCAGTAATAAACCAAAAATGGGGGATTGGTGAGGGTGAACGGTATCAAAGAAGAATTGGCTTGGCGAAGGAATCAACTGGTAAACTTGTTCATTCCATAAACAGAGAATTCCTCAGCAGACGAGTAATAAGTAATAAAACCAAAATGGATGTATACCACTTCACATATGCACCAGATTGACTTATGGGTGTAAGTCATGGGCAGTGACATCAACCCAGAACATCCAACTCCACGTGCAGCAAATGAGATTTCTATGGAAGGTGGTCCAAGTAACAAGAGGTTCCTATTAGACAATCCACAAAAGTCTCGAGACCCAGCGTTTGCAGACTCGGGTGTAGCAATTTCAACTTCGGTGGTTCGGCCATGTTTGCAGAAAGAAGAGCAGGTACTAAGGCAGTCATGAGAAACAAAGAAACAAAGATTCAAACGTAGAGAACGATCCAAGGTCCGCTAGAATGATAACATAAGACATTCTATAGGAGACCGATGACTAGACTGGAACCAGACCAAAAGGAAGACATCGGAGAGAAAGGTCTGGCGCTTCTCTGACAAACGTCTACACTCCAGGGTAGGAAAGGAGTAACTAAGTAGCAGTACAGACTGGTTGAGAGTAAATCACAGGTCTGTGTGAACTGTCGGAGATACATAGCAGTTGTGACGAGTATCTAGGCGTGTGAGCACAGTACATGTTAATAACATGTGTTATCTTAAACGACGGTCCGAGTTGTTTCTGGAAGAGGTCTGAGTGTGCTAGAGACGAGATTATGTCCACTGACCACACACCGAGAGCATGCCGTTGAAATGGACTACTATTTGAGGTCTACCCCGTCTATGCAATAGAGGAATGTTCAAATCATAGCCGTCCACATCTCACTGTTCACTCAAGCCAAAACCATGCTTCGTGTGGAATAGCCTTCTGAACTTTAATGAAATGTCTAGGAGAAAAACACATAATTACAGGTCATGAAATTCTGAATAAATGCTTTCTTTTGGGATCGTTAGTTGAATCAATCACAAACTTCATCGGGTTTAGTGACCTGGCGATTTTATAAATAGCAGATGCAGAAAACAGCAAGGCATCGGGCATTTCCTAGAACACAAGCAGGTGGATTTTGTCTTTCAGCAAATGGTATGAAATTTGTGACACAAACAGAAGGAAATTAAAGACGAACAATGGCAAATTAGCTGACCTGTAATTTAAAAAGAAAGCACTGGGAGACGAAGAGTATCAAATGATTTAACTTCTTTCACGTAAACAGCAATAAATGGGAGTGTCAAATGATTTAACTTCTTTCACATAAACAGCAATAAATGGGAGTGTCAAATGATTTAACTTCTTTCACATAAACAGCAATAAATGGGAGTGTCAAATGATTTAACTTCTTTCACATAAACAGCAATAAATGGGAGTGTCAAATGATCTGACTTCTGTGATATAAACATCAGGAAATGGCAAACTAATAGTGACAAATATTAATAAAACACGAGTCTACAAAACTGTGTATTCGCAGTTATGTTTTTGAGAAAGGTATTCCGGGGATTCCGTGGCGAAGGGGTTAAGCCGTCGGCCTCGTGATCAGGTGGCGTGGGTTCGACACCGGACTCCGCCGTCTTTTTCACGGGTACTTGATGCGGTGTCCCCTGCATCTCGTAGTCGCCACCTAGTCGTCTTGTCTTTGACTTGCCACTGGGGTCGGGCGGCACGAGACGAGAGAGTGAGGTAGCGCAGTTAATCCTTACTAAAAATAGCGCTAGCAAAATAAATTATGCCATCATCGTCAACGATGGACGGCGACCTTTGCTTTGAGAAGCTTCATAGAGAGATTGAAACGAGATGGCAGTAAATCTATGAAGTAACATATCAATTGGCACCACTTAATACCTGAACATAGGTTTAGTCACAAAACGAGTACTGAAAAAAAGGCTATGTATACAAACTCTGTGCTACCAATGAGACTTCGGTCCAAACCAGGAGGACAGGATAATTACAACATACGAAATGAAATATCTGAGAGAAGTCATCAATATCACACAACATCAATATAAATAGACGCTAGGACAACAGAAATATTGACAGGAGTACTACTTGTGTCGAGTACAATGCAAGACAGAAAATAAGACGTCTAGTCCTTTAATGAGAACGCAACCTGATCAACTACCACCGTGCACATATAACACAAAATAGATTTGGTTACAAGGCACGAGGACGAAGACATGGCAGATAGATAGATGACATAACAGAGATTCTACATCAATACGGGTTTGGGATCAAGATGCTGAGCAACGCATGAGCTGTAGCGGTCAACAACCCAAAGCTGACTGGCTAGCGACAGGGCCACCCAGCAGCCCAGACCTGCCAAGAACCTTCTTCGTCTCCATGTGACAATCGTGGATAACAGGTTGCGGCAGGACAGACTGGCTAAGAAGTTGGGAACGAAGTGGGAAAGGCTAACCTGGTTACGGCTTGGTAGCGAGAGTTTAAGAACGAACGACGATGAAGAACTACGGGTTTATAACGTCGGAGCAATACACTTGGCAGAATTAAAGCATTTTCGGTGGATGGAATATTAAAAAGTGTATTTGTCATATGTTTTTAAGACCAGAGTGCTTGCATACTGAATTACTTCCAGTTGTCTCGACTGAGTGTCTTACCACTGGTTCAAGGTAGCTCGTGACGAGAGATCGATGTTGATGATCACCGTAGTTTCTTCCTCACTATAATCCAAATGCATCAGAAGTTACATCATCAAGACAAACTAAGAACCGTCTGATGATGTCGCCATCATTGCTTGTGATGGACTAACTTTATTTCTATTAATGTGAAACAACAAAATAATAAAGATTACGCAATGAACAAACATAGATTATACGGATTCATCATAGTGCCATAGTGACTGGCGTGGGCGATTATATCTTTCAACAAATTCATGTTCAGGTGGCTATATGAAAACTCACTAAAAAGCGCAGGCATTTTGTGAAGCTCTCAATCCTTGCTTTGGAAGTCAACAAGTGACAATCTCTAAACTCTACACACGCTACAGCAGGCTGCTTAAAGGAATTACAAATATGAGCTTCCAATTAACGTGTCTGCGGCAATGATAACATAACCGTTATACACATGCTTGTTACAAAGGGTATGCAGCAATCGAATAACAAAGGAAGCAAAGTGTTCATCACATGTATCATTCCTGGACATTCTCTATCGAGATATCAATAACATCAGACAAAGAGCAGCAAAGATGACGTCTAACAGGCTGCGGGTCTTTCTTTGCCCGTGTGCTTTAATCCACCATGGATGCCACCAGGTCACGAATCTGCCTGAAATTCACACTAGTCGACGACTTACATTTGTGTCCAAGGAAGCGTGTTGTCATTCTCCATTTGAATTTAACTTTGTGGTGTTTTTTCCTCCGATTGTCCTGGCATGGCCATCAGCTATTTGAAATAGTATTTCGGTTGGGCTGTGCTGTATATGCACCGTTCACTGCAGACAGCTGAACCTCACGAGCTTGGCACATTTCGCCCTGCTTGCTAAGAGTACCGATTTTTGGTGTGGTTAGGAAATGTACACACGGGCAAATAATGAACTATCACATCGTATGGGACAAATTAAACACTTCCCGGTTAGCAACATGCCCAAGAAGCATCACTCACACGCTGCGTGATGCTGCTACGACCTATTGGGGTTACAGGAAAGACAAGATAAGGAGTAGAAGAAACTGGTTGAAAACAGTAAAAATGACGTTAAGTTAAGACCACTGCTTACTTTAGATCAGTGTCCTTCGTCATGGACGCTACCGCCCACTAGTGGACGATTTTATCGTTGAGGTGGACGGTCGCAAAATAATGTCATGGTATTTTTAAGTTCTCCAGAATATACAGATTCCGTGGACGATTTTAGCGTTCAGGTGAGCGGTAGCAGAATAATGTCATGCTATATTTAAGTCCCCCAGAATATACACTCAGTGGGCGATTGCAGAATTTTCTGATCAAAAGAGACGTCTCTCAATATCGCGCATATTTCCAAAACTTGTGACCTAGAACAGATTTCCCTTTGTCTCTTAGAGCGACCTTCGTCGGCAAGACTGGTCTATCTGGCTTGAGGCAGAGAAGTGTCAAGCTTGTATAATTACTCCTCAAACCTATCTTCGCTCTTCGTTAATGTTAGCCTACTTTCCGTTAGACACCTACGTTAGCATGATCCTGTTTACACATACATACTCTCTTGCTGACGTTTTGATCTCTCTTTTCTTCTGTCAATCCGGTATTTAGATTTAGTACACGATTGTTCCAAAACGTTTTCATTCATCGCTTTAATCTGTTGCGCGGATGATCGGATTATTGAACACGTGACTTCTAATTTGATCGTACTGTTATTGTTGCGTTGTGACTTTGAATAATTCCCGATTTGCGGTGCTCTACGAGACTATCATCCAGTTTTTTTGTCAGTGAAAATTTAGCTGGTCTCTGTCAACAGTTACAAACACTAAAGCATGATGCATTTTATTTGGCAGGCATCTTAAAGAAATCTAATTAAATCAAATTGCAACTTCAAAGAATCAATATAAAATTAATCAGTTGCAAAGCTGTTTGTGTCATTATTTATATAAAAACTTGATCTTTTCTGTCATAATATTCTGAATAAGGAAATTATCATCGATAAAAGATGACGTAACTCTAGAAGAGATTGAAAGGTTCAGTAGTCACCTTAATGTACTTAAATCGGATATGGAAAAACGGTTTTGCGATATTTTGAACTTGAAAGTGTATGACTGGATGGTCAATCATTTTACTGCTAATGTTAATGAGGCCGATTTAACATGCCAAAAAGAACGATTGGAACTTAAATATGAAGAAAGTAAATCAAATTTCAATAATGGTGGATACCAAAAACTGCGGTAACATAAAACAAAATACCTGCTTTATTCCCGAAATAAAAATACCTGCTTTGTACCCAAAATATGTGGAAAATGATATTTAATTTATTGTTACTTTCCCCTCCTCATATCTGGTGGAATCATGCTTTGGTGCTGTCAATCATATTGTCACAAAACAAGGACACGCTGTGAAAATCATTGAAAAAGGAGACCTGTGTTTATTCCTTCCGAAAATTGAACCAGACATCCAACATTTAGTTGCTCACCATCAGTTTCAATGATCTCATTAAATGAAAGGTAATTTAAATTGATTTATTTTTTGTTTTATGTCGGGAAATTTAATCAATTCAGATTTTAGTGGCTGGTAACAAAAAATGTGCCCTTACGAAAGTTGCAAAAGTGGGGGCCAAGCATAAAAAGGCTGAAGTGCACTGCTTTAGATATTGCCAAGTTGACGTCTGAAAACGAATGATGAAAACTTCAAAAGGTATGTAATGGATACTTATGGCAAGAATTGACAGAAAACAAAGAGGCTTTAATCGGACAGAGGTTTGTGTGGATATATTGTCCCGATCTTACTGTTGTTCACGCAAATCAAGTGGCACACAGTGTAGGAACTAAACATGGAGGAAAGGACAAACAAAATCAATAAATGGTCATGTGTTACATGGCGTAATCGCAATTCATTAATCTGTAGTCCACCGACTATAACAATATTATATTTAACGTCGGCCGGAGTGGCGTTAGAGAGAATGGATCAGGGCTGTGTACAAAAGAGCCATCATCATCCAAACTTCTCGTTATCTTATGAAAGAGACAAGAGCACATATATTAGATTCGAAAGTAAAGTTAGTGGCGACATTATACATCGTTAAGGGTATAAAGTAAAGTAAAATAAAGTAACCCATAGCATTACTGCCGTAGGGGTGTGAGGTGTTACCTATCTCACGTTTCAAAGGCTCGGCTATATGAGGGCGGTAGCCATCTCCTCGCCCTCGCCGCTTTTACTTCCCGGACTTAACCGGTACCCATTTAAGGCTGGGTCGACCAGGGAGCCATTGCGGTCCGAAAAAACATTACCGCCTCAACTGACGAATGAGCCCAACACCACTCAGATGCGAACCAAGTGCGCTAACCACTGCGCCACACTGCTCCTGTCAAGGGTATATTATGATAATATTCTTCTTCTTCTTCTTCGTACGCAGTCAGACAGTAACCATTATTTTTTCGAAAAAAGCAGCTGTCATCCTGAGGCTGTCGACACTGCCATAGAGCTTGTCTAGTGTTGCCACTGGTGATGGCCACATCTGCTCTCTCTGATCCTCGTATGTCGAGCAGTTTTGCAGCAAATGCTCAGCGGTCATTTTCCCGGTACCACACGAGCATTCGTCGGTGCCACCTATCTTCAATTTATTGAATAGGTGGTACCTCAGTCTGTTGTGGCCAGTGCGAAGTCTGAAGACCACGACCTGCTCTCTTCTGTTCAACTGGTAATAGGCATCGTTTTTGGTGTAGCCAGTATGTTCGGTTTCCAAATGGGTAGGTTTGAATTCGAGTTATATATCATACGAGTTCAAACCATTTAATTGTCCTTCTGTCAATGTATACCATTCATGGTTTCTCTAGATAACCCCTTACCACGCACTGGACTTCTGTGGCACAAGACAGGGTCTGCTGAAGACGAAGTTGGGACCAGCAGCTACGCTGAGGAATGGGTCATCAAGATCAAATAAGAAAAGTCCCGCTGTGAAAAATTCATAAAATTACAAATCGGGACTTTTTGTTCTAGTTCTACCTGAATGGGTTATATCGTGCTGGAACTAATATCATTAGTTAGGGGCATTTGTGCTGTATTACTGCTAGGTGGTCCACTTGCCATGGGTCAGTCATTTGACAAATACATAAAAATGGTGGACAACACTGTTAGTGCTTGCATGGAACGGCATATTGTGATGACGCTTCTTGTGAAAGAAGGCGTGAAACCTGCGGAAATTTACAGAAGACTGCAATCACAATACGGTGATGAGACAGCCGCAGTAAGACACTTGAATGGTGTAAACGTTTTACAGAAGGCTGTACATCCGTGAGTGATGATCCCGGCTGTGTTTGCTCTCAACCCAACACGTCAGTCCTATGAATATCCAGATTGTGGAACATCTTATCCCGGAAAATCGACACATAATCTGTTGCGAAATTGCACAAGTGGCAAGTGGTTCTCTGGGTACGGTGAACACTATTATTCATGAACATTTGACATTGTCGAAAGGTTAGTACAAGTTGGGTTTGATCACAAAGGGCGCCCTGCTCCTGCAAGATAACACTAGACCTCAAATAGCTCACCGCACTTTGTGCCAACTGTAGGAACTCGGCTGGGAGGTATTGCCACATTCGCCTTACAGCCCAGAGCTCACTCCAAGCCATTTCCACCTGTTTTCCACCGATTTTCCATACTGACAAATCTTTATACGCTAAAGCTTTTCAAGCATTACTTAAACGCTGGGATAAGTGCATACACATTGCAGGCGATTATTTAGAAAACTTAATGACACTTTGACTACTTGAAATTGTTTTTTTCCTAATAAAAAAAGTCCAGGTTTGACTTGAACACCTCTCGTATTTGGCTCTTTACATGGTCAGTTCAAAAGCACCAAATGACGTGTAATTTTTCAGAGCACTATTAACCAACTTGCACATTTCTTTCCATTTTAAGTAATTAACAGCTGCCACTTAGTTCAATTTCCTTTCTTTTTTCTTTTTTTAAAATATCATATATGTTACGCTTCAATGGTAAAATTAGAAGCTGAGATAGTGCATGGTTAGTACATTGACTTCGCAGTCAAAGTTCTGTCTCCAGTTGGTGTGGACATTTTCCGATCGTAAATTGGCACCTGAGCCCAGTCTAAAAAATTGGGTACTAGAATAATCTGGGTAGTAAAGGCAGCCTGCGTGATGTTGAACATATCACCCCTAGTGTACCATTGGTCAAGAAAAATATGAGCCGAACACCATATTCCCAATATGCCACACTGGCGTGTTAACGGGATTTTTTCTGTGGTAAAATTAGCCATTTAATTAAATGGAAAAATGTATGTCCATTACCTAAACTTGCTTCTTCAGCTGTTCATTTCATGGTTCAGGCAAAAAACTCATCAAGCTCATGAATTGGCAGGGTTAGGTGTGGAATCAGGATTAGGCTTAGTGTAAGGATTATGCTTAGTATAAGGATTAGAGTTAGTGTAAGGATTAGGGTTAGTGTAAGGATTAGGATTAGTATAAGGATTAGGGTTAGTGTGAGGATTAGGGTTAGTGTGAGGATTAGGGTTAGTGTAATGATTAGTATAAGGATTAGAGTTAGTGTATGTATTTGAGTTAGTGTAAGGATTAGGGTTAGTGGAAGGATTAGGGTTAGTGTAAGGATTAGAGTTAGTATAAGGATTAGAGTTAGTATAAGGATTAGAGTTAGTATAAGGATTAGAGTGAGTATAAGGATTAGAGTTAGTATAATGATTAGGGTTAGTGTAAGGATTAGTGTAAGGATTAGAGTTAGTGTATGTATTTGAGTTAGTGTAAGGATTAGGGTTAGTGTAAGGATTAGAGTTAGTGTATGTATTTGAGTTAGTGTATGTATTTGAGTTAGTGTAAGGATTAGGGTTAGTGTAAGGATTAGGGTTAGTGTAAGGATTAGAGTTAGTGTAAGGATTAGAGTTAGGCACGAGAATGAGCATTGTTCATGGAATGGACACGAGATTTGCATGAAAAAGCCAATTTTATTTTTGGGGTGTAACACGTATGCTTCAATCAGGGCATGAGTCAGAAATGCACTTGGCACACTTCCATGAAGCCTGCACCGAGGCATTTGTGACTCAGCACAACTACATTTTATATAAATACGTTATCAACCATATGTATAACCATAAGTAGTCATCTTTAACATATACATACCATGGTCTTTCTCACTCTAGTGAAGCATAGGACCACCCTTACAGCTGGCCTCCTTGCAGGAAGCCTGTGTCAAATAATTTATGCAATCTGATAGAGGTGGTTTTTGTGGTACTTTGTTTGACATGATGAGGTTGTCAGCTCCATGCACAACTGTATTTTGTTTAATTTGATGACATGTATAGCAGAATGCAGTGGTCCTATTCTGCCCTTTCTTGCAATCAGTTCTGTGATTTACGTGGAGAGACATGTACTCGTAAAAGGGCAACATTAGCCCTGTAACAAGGGCAACAGTAGCCTTGAAAAAGACACTGCCATCAGGAATGAAGTGTTCTTCTTCTTCTTACGCTGTCAGACGTCGACCTTTATTTTTTTGAAAAAAGCAGCGGTCATCCTGAGGCTATCGACACTGCCATAGAGCTTGTCTAGTGTTGCCACTGGTGATGGCCACATCTGCTCTCTCTGATCCTCGTATGTCGAGCAGTTTTGCAGCAAATGTTCAGTGGTCATTTTCCCGGTACCACACGAGCATTCATCAGTGCCACCTATCTTCAATTTGTTGAATAGGTGGTACCTCAGTCTATTGTGGCCAGTGCGAAGTCTGAAGACCACGACCTGCTCTCTTCTGTTCAACTGGTAATAGGCATCGTTTTTTGTGTAGCCAGTATGTTCTGTTTGCATTTGGTCATGTATCTAGCTCTAATAAGCCGTTTTGACTCTGAATGAAGTGTTCAAGAGGGGTCAAAGATGCAGCACAGTGAATGACCTTACAGCAGCCCCAGCGACTCATAGCTGGCTACTTGCATCACGGTCAGCAAAAAAAGACTGGCCAAGATACTATTCTGTCTCCAAGTGACTGCACTAATGCAATCAGCCTGACTAAGAGAATAGAAACCGCAGTGGGAAGGCAAACCCGGTAGGCCAAAAACATCAGCTGAAATCAGATGTGTCGGATTGATATTCAAAGATATCGCAACCTCTATGAACTACAACACTGTATCACATCGTCCTTTTCAGGATGAGCGAAGAGGAAGAAGTGTTTGAAGCATTTGTTTATTAGGTCTCAGCTTTTTCTGAGTTTCATTCCTCCTTGACTATAAGTCAGAAATGTTTTTATAGCTAGGTAGACTGGAACATGTCTGAACTAGGGATCAAACTCTGTCCCTCTGTCATAAGAGACAAGCACTCTGCCACTCAAATGCACAAGACATAAATACATACAAAATGTAGCCCTGCAACACAATTATTTAATAAGTTCATAAGATCATTGGCACAATTCATACTTCTATTTAGTCAGTTCATAAGATCACTGGCATCATACATAGTTCTATTTAGTCTGTTCATAAGATCACTGGCATCATACATAGTTCTATTTAGTCAGTTCATAAGATCACTGGCATCATACATAGTTCTATTTAGTCTGTTCATAAGATCACTGGCATCATACATAGTTCTATTTATTAAGTTCATAAGATCACTGGCATCATACATAGTTCTATTTAGTCAGTTCATAAGATGACTGACATACATAGTTCTATTTAGTCAGTTCATAAGATGACTGACATACATACTTCTATTTAGTCAGTTCATAAGATCATTGGCACAATTCATACTTCTATTTAGTTTCATAAGATCACTGGCATTATACATAGTTCTATTTAGTCAGTTCATAAGATCACTGGCATCATACATAGTTCTATTTAGTCTGTTCATAAGATCACTGGCATCATACATAGTTCTATTTATTAAGTTCACAAGATCACTGGCATCATACATACTTCTATTTAGTCAGTTCATAAGATCACTGACATCATACATACTTCTATTTAGTGAGTTCATAAGATCACTGGCATCATACATAGTTCCATTTAGTCAGTTCATAAGATAACTGGCATTATAGTTACATCTGAAAGTAACAGTAGAACCCAGCTTATAAAAACAGATGGGGACCAGAACATATTTATAAAATGCATCTGTTCATCATCATCATCATCAGTCTCATAACCTAGAAGGTCGTTGAGGCACCGTTATTGCAGTTTATAGTACCAGCTCCCGCCATTAAACAATGGTGTGTCTTGGGCCGCTACAGGTGGCATTATAGTCGTGTCTAAATTTCATACAACAAAGCTGACACTGTCTTCAGCTAGGGTGAAGAGTGCCAATCTCGCGAAGTTCAACCGTGTGAACCAGACCGTGAAATATGACACTAGTTTAAGTGTAGTGCTATTCATATAGTCAATGTCCATTTCCGGATAATCAGATGGAAGAAAACACACAAAACAAACAAATTTATCAGATTTCCAAATAGAAAACAACAACACGTTTCTGTGAACACAAGTGTAAGTCGTCGACTAGTGTGAATTCCTGGCAATCCATGGTCTGACGGCATCTATTATGAACTAAAACAGAAGAGCAATGTAGACCCGCAGCCAGTTATGCCGCCATCTTTGCATCTGTTCATACAGTGTTAATCAGTCCTTTATTTTACCTTTCTGCATTTTGCTACGCAAAAAAGAAAATAAATAAAGAACTATATATCTCTTGAAAACATGCAAAAGTTAAATACTTGACTTTATCCTTCCACTGATGCTGTGAAGAGTAGTGGGGAGCTGCAAGTCTCACTCTTAGACTAGATGTATTGCTGTGGTTGTTGTGAGCCCATGCTGGCATAGGATGTCCTTGTTGCGGTCTTCCCTTGGCTCAATTCCCAGATCTTCTACGGTTGTATGCTTTTAATTGCAGCTGATCTTGTTTCATTCTCATGAGATGACCAAACCACTTAACCTTCTGTCTATGCATGTATCATTGGGAGGATCTTGTTACCACAATTTTTCTGATGCTGTATTTTGCATTCTGTCTCTTCTGGTTATGTTGATGACTTTTCTCAGGCATATCATTTCCCAGGCTGCAATTTTCTTTTCCTGTGCCTTCGACAAAGGCCATGTTCAGTACTGATAGCACAGAGTTGGTACGAAAATAGTGTTTATCAGTTGCTGTTTTGTTTCTATACTGGTGCTCCGAAGTTTGAGTAGTGGTGACAGTTGGTAGACAATAAAAGCTAAATAAGCAAGAATAAACATAGACCTGCGTTCTTGGCACTCTCATGTATGGAAGTGAGACTTGGAGCACTTACACTAAACAGTAACGGCGGCTGAACAACTTTCACATGAGGTGTCTACGGCGTATATTGGGGATTGGGTGGCAAGAGAAGTGTCACATAATACGGTCTTACAGAGAGCAAACACTCACAGTATGTACTCGATGTTGAGCCAGTGACGTCTACTGTGGTTGGGACATGTTTATCGCATGGAAGAGGCTGCCAAAGGATATCCTTTATGGACAGCTAGCCATTGGAGTTAGAAGAATTCCACACTGCGATTCAAGGACGTATGCAAGAGGGACATGAAGTCATGCGACATCCCATCGAGGGCTGGGAAGAAATTTCTTAGGATCGAGCTATCTGGAGACAGTCAGTTGGAGGGGGCATAGTGGCTGCTGATGCTCGTAGAATTCTTCTGGCTGAAGAGAAAAGAAAAAGACTGAAGAGATCAAGGAATAGCCAGGCAAGCCAGCCTCCTCAGTATGGTTGTATAATCTGTGGCAGGAACTGTCACTTGCAGATAGGCCTTTACAGCCATAGCAGATAATGTCGAAACACAAGAGACAGAGGTGGACAAAACTTACAGGGCACCACGCGCATGGTCTATAGAGACTGAGATGCCTATGATGATGAAACATAAATAAACAAAGCGTTACCTTTAAAATATTTTGATTTTTGTAAAATGGGAAGATGAATGCATAGAATGACAGCCAGTAAGGTGTTCTGAATAAAGTTATCAGCATCATTCAGAGAGAGTAATATTTAATGATGGTCAATTTGTTGCCTCTTTGGAGAAATGGAATTGAAGGTGATCTTACAGCAGCTGATGATGATGGCTTTAGATCTGAAGTGTTAAGGATGACTTGTGATGGATATGAAGATTGCTTCTTGAAAATGGAATGCAATGTAGTTTGATGTATTGAGATATGTTTTTCTTCCTCATTCGTCTTCAGACATCAACTTAAATATCTTTATTGCTGCTTCTCAGTGTATTTTTATATTTTTTAATTGGCCATTGCCTTAAATTTACAAAACCAGCCTCTGCTAGCCTTCAACTTGTCTTCTCCTAATATCTCTCCTATTTCAGCCTTCAATGTATTAAAAAGTTAGTAGTTTAGCTTTGATTATGCCTGTGATTGGAGGAATATTGTGGCTGATTTGGTCTTCAATCCACATAAATAAAGCTTTTCCATATCAGCAATTAGGCCATTCACTTTCTAACCATACTAGTACGAACTAATGTGTCCTCTTGATCTTGACAACCTGTTCTTCAGCGTTGTAGCAGGTCCCCACTTCACCTACAACGGACCCTATCTTGGGCTGCAGAAGTCCAGTGGGTGGTAAGCATTCCACTAGAAGCATCTCAGATGTTGTTGAAGACAGCAAGGGTGTCTAACCAATGCATTGGATGTCTTCTCCGTGATCTCTTTTTGCCTGTCGCCATTCTCCATCGACCATCATTTCATCGCCACATTCTCCTGCCCATCTATGTTTTATCTTGTCTGCATAGATTACTGCATCATTCACCAGGGACAATAGTATGTAAGAAATGTGGAGATTTAGCATGCGTTGGTTGCGGAGAGTGATTCCAACCAAGAGTCTTTCAAGAGCGGCCCAAGTCACTCTCAATTTGTCCTCCAGTGATTTAGTGAGTGTCCATTTCTCTGCACCATAACACATCACAGGAAGCACAGTGGAATTGAAATGCACTGATGCAGCGCTTTTAATTTCCTCTAACAATTTGCCTTTAACCTTAAGAATTATATCAACTATCGATTTTGACAGACCTAGCTGCATTTTATAATCACAAATATAACAGATGCGAATGAACAATTTCAAAGATCTGTGTTATGTACGACTTTCTAAATCAAACTGAAGGAAAATATGGTGTTCAGTAAATTTTGAAATGGATGAAATGGTTGGTATAACCTTTGAACCCATGACACCCATATATTGAGGTGTGCGTAAATACCCCATTCCCCGACCACCCGTTTGCCGGTGTGACGAGTTAACTATTATTTTAAAGCAAATTTTGGGCTGTACTGCTTGGATTTTGGTCATAATATAGTGACGTCTACATAGTTCACATATTTCCAGAAATAACAAATATGGTGGTGCAAATATCGAAGCATGTCTTTGCTATGATTTTTCAGGAAATGGTCATTCTAACAAGAGAATAAGTTGAAAGTAATTTCAAGGATTTTGAGGCTGATAAATTGGATTTAGATGATGATTATTCTGGAAAGGATCAGTTGTTATTTGAACGACAACATGTGTGTTATTCAAATCACCATTCATTCATTGATTAGGATATAGCTAGATCTGTTCCTTGGAGGATCAGACTACGGTCCAGGGGGATATCCCACTTAACGTATCAAGTAAATCTGATGAATATATTCCACACTTTACTGAAGTAGAAACATTGGAGATTAGCAGGTCAGTAAATTTTAGATAGAATAACTAAATTACAGCACATAGTTTTGTCATAGTAAATAGCTTTACTCAAATTTCTACATTGTGCGTATTTTCTCAGGAGCACAGGTGAATGGGATTTTGTAGACTGGGTAGCAGGGTTTAAAGATCACGCCTGGAAAATGTTTGTAAGAGTGAGCTCCCATTTATATGCAAGAATTATGGTTATAATTGAAGTTGTTCGTATGAGTGAATTTTTGTTTAGCGAATGCTTGTATAGCGAGGCACTACTGTATCAGAATTCATGTTCAATAAATGAAATATGCAAAATAATATCTTGACACCAAAAAAATGCCAAGTAATTTTTCATGTCATGGACATCCTCAAAATGATATGTATGTAATGTTCACATAGTCTACACACCAATATCTTGTGTGTAATAAGGCAATGACACATCTGAGATAATATCATTTGCCTGATATTAACATATCAAATCCCAACAATGGCTTCTGGCAAGTTGTAGGACAAGGCACAGAGTTCAATAAAGCAAGGGGAGACAAATTTGTTTAGGATCTAGGAACCAGATAAAAAAATCTAGGAACCAGGCATAGTGCTGGATATACATGATGGGATACATTGTGCGAGTAAATAGGGCACTGGTGCAGGAATGTTAGATGCCACAGTACAATCTATAGGTTCTACAGTCGCATTTCAAGACGCCGTGGTAACCTGATCCTCTGGATTTGCTGTGTCCTGCAATAAAGTAACTTTCATTATAGAATCTTTTCTCATTGCTGGGGTCATCTGAGAAGATTTATAAGGCTGAATAATGGCAGTCACTGTGTAGTGTATCAAAGGATTATATTTTAACCAAGATAGAAAAAATGGACCACGGTTTGACCTACGTCACCAAAATAAGAGACATTTCTCAACTGCTTGGTGACCAGCTCTTCTATTCAATATATAGCAGCAACGGGATATTTTACATGAAATCAAAAAGAAGGAAATAGAAGGAAGACAAGAAATGAAGACAAGAAATACACAAAGGGTATAGAAAATTATACAGAGCAAAAAAATCATCACAACTTTCTAACATGCAAAACAGAATAAAAACAACCATTAAGTTGACAGAAAAGACACATAATTCAATTCAAAGAAAGAGAAATGGTTATCTTAAATCAATAGAATGAACAGATAGCAATAATGGGATGGGAAATTGTACAGAGGAAAAAAGTAACATTACAAGTTTTAAAAACCAAAAGAAAAATAGCCATAAAGTTGAAAGATAAAACAAAGAAATCAATGAAATATTGAAATTAAAAGGTAAAAGAAAAGGAATATTACAACCAACGAGGAAGTCAACAAAGGAATGTGAAATTATACATAGGAATGTAATAAGATTAAAAGTTTCCGCAACAAAAAAATCTTCAATCATTTAAGTTGGCAAAAACAGAGCAAATGCATATATGAGGACTTTCCCATAACAAATCTGAAGACATTTCAAAAATAGACTAAAAGATCATTTTTCCTGTTTGTAGCGTAATGCTTTGAGGCTAGATCATCATTATCATCTGAATTTTCAATGGGTATGGCACTTGTTGTATTGAAATGTTCATACAAAACATGAAACAGTAATATGGAAGGTATCATACACATGTATCATACTGTAAAATATTGGAATCTTTGATTGGATATCTTTACTTGCATAATCTTACAGGTCCTCATACACAGCACCACTAGTATCCTTTTATTGTGTGTCTGATTATAAATAAGTGGTTGCTAAGTGATACAACATTTTTACATGGTGAAGTCGGAGAGGCAATAGACTACTTAAGGAGACTAATTCTAGATTGAATGAAACAAGACAAGAAATTAAAAAAAGAATACACCACCAGTGGTAAACACATTAAGTGGTAGAAATACACATTTTGGAGCACTTAGAAATCAGAGCATCAAAAAAAATTACCAGACTTCAAAACAACATTACTCCAGGAATCGACTTTGAGGGATGACCTGTGCATATCTGTTCTCTATACCAGGCTTGTGTTATGATACATAAGATGTCTAAAAAAATGTATATATGGTGCCATTCATTTGAACTTGCTGCAGTATTCGGAGGTGTTTACAGATAAGGAGGTCTTTCTATTTCCAGTAAGCCATCCTCTTCCCTACCGTCATGATGTAAGGGTATATCTTGCTGAAAATTTGCCCAACCAATGGATTGGACAAAGAGGCAGCATTGAATGCCTCTCCTCATTTACCTGACGTCATGCCATTGAACTTTTTCTTATGAGGATACCTTAAAGATAATGTTTATCACACAAAACTGGCAACAACTAATGAGCTGAAAGCAGCCACTGAAAGAGAATGTGCGAATATCCTAAATGAATTGTTTCATAATGTTTTCAATTCTGTACAAAGATGTTATCAGTGCCTGGATTACAATAGCTACCAGTATGAGCAGAGACAATATACCAATAAAATTACACATGATTCCCCTTTTATTTAAATTATAAAACATGAATTACCTTAATTGGAAAGTATTCAAAGTGGTTATACATTTTTTGGAGACACCCTGTATGTTATAGACTGCTTTACAAAATATTTATGAGAATGAAATGAACCAACAATAATAATACCGTTAACAATTTCTCAACAAGCAAACAAAATGTATAAAACCAAAAGTTCAGAAAGAAGTCTGTATGACTGAATAGCTGACTAGACCTCTACAGGTTCTGTACAATCTTTGGGGTCAAAAGGAAACACATCCAGGTCTCCTCCGCTGTTCTCGGACTCATCATCGCTAAAACAAAATGAACAAAAGGAAAAATTAATGATCACATGACAAAAACTATACAGAAAATATATTTCCAAATATATGTGCATAGATTAATAGTGTGAAACTTGGTCATATTCATTCCTCATTTTTAAGACAAATTTAATGAAGTGTTCTGGAGCAGAGAAATCAGGTTTAGGTGAACATACTGATCAAGACTCTTATCTCCTGTCATCATTCATGCTCCTGGAAAAAGGCTGCATCAGACTGTCATCAGATTGGGACATACTAATTGTAGTGCCATGCCAATTGGGCACACCCAGCTCATTACAAGCAATGCCAAGTTGGACACACCCAGCTCATTGCAATACCAATCTGGGCACACCCAGCTCATTGCAATCAATGCCAAGTTTGGCACAGCTAACTCATTGCAATCAATGCCAAGTTGGGCACAGCTAACTCATTGTAATCAATGCCAAGTTTGGCCCAGCTAACTCATTGCAATCAATGCCAAGTTGGGCACACCAAGCGCATTGCAATGCTTAGTTGGACACAGCTAACTCATTGCAATCAATGCCAAGTTGGGCACACCCAGCTCATTGCAATGCTTAGTTGGACACAGCTAACTCATTGCAATCAATGCCAAGTTGGGCACACCCAGCTCACTGCAATGTCAAGTTGGGCACACCCAGCTCACTGCAATGTCAAGTTGGGCACAGCTAACTCATTGCAATCAATGCCAAGTTTGGCCCAGCTAACTCATTGCAATGCCAAGTTGGGCACACCCAGCTCATTGGAATGCCAAGTTTGGCACACCCAGCTCAATGCAATGCCAAGTTGGCAACACCCAGCTCATTGCAATGCCAAGTTGGGCACACCCAGCTCATTTCAATGCCAAATTGGGCACAGCTAACTCATTGCAATCAATGTCAAGTTGGGCACACCCAGCTCATTGCAATGCCAAGTTTGGCACATCCGGCTCACTGCAATGTCAAGTTGGGCACAGCTAACTCATTGCAATCAATGCCAAGTTTGGCACACCCAGCTCATTGCAAATGCCAAGTTGGGCACAGCTAACTCATTGCAATCAATGTCATGTTGGGCACACCCAGCTCACACATTGCACCTCATCCAGGATTTGTTGCTGAAACCTTGCATAGTACAGGTTTGCCACTCCCCCTTACTCCTCAAACATGGTTTGTTGCTGAAACCTTGCATTGTACAGGTTTACCACTCCCCTTACATGGTTTGTTGCTGAAACCTTGCATTGTACAGGTTTACCACTCCCCAAACATGGTTCTCTGTGACTTTTGTCTTTTTCCAAGAGTCAAGCTGCCACTCAAAGGGGCAAGATTTCAGGACATACAGGAAATCAAGACGAATGTGATGAAGGGCCTGATTGAGGTGTTTAAAAAATATGTCTTCCAGAAATGCTTTCAACAGTGGGATTACCACTGGAAGTAGTGTGGCAACTTAGATGGGAATTAGGTTTGAACTAAGTAGGTTAGTTTTTTTCTTCAGCCCTCGTAAATTCAACTCATTAAGAGGCCATAATTACATTGAAATTAACATAATTTACTCTTGCCAAAATGCAGACTATCTTTACTCTGCCTCATACATCATTATCTCTATTGTGGCCACTTACCCATCTTCTGACTGTTCACTATTTGATGATGACCTGGGCAAATCTCCTAGGAAGGTTGACATGACATTACTGTGATCGCTGTAACTGCTCCCTGGGGCATATACCTCAGCATCTGGATTTGGCATTGGATTTGGGTCATAATAATGTCCATTTGCAAAATAACCCAGGCTTGGGGTAGCATATTTTGATTGTTTGCCTGCTGGAGAACTGGATTTCTTATTAGCATTTGGATTAGTAATAATGTTCTTTTTTGTTGACTGTTGGCTGCCAGATGTATCAGGATGGAGTGTCTGAGCAGGACTCATGTGCTGGGCTTTATTTATTCTGTTTTTAAGTTTTTCTTTCAGTTCAAAGTTCAATGGTTGGTCACCAGGATTGTTTGCGGTGGTAGGTTTGCCAGAAGCTAGTTGTGCATTGTTTACATTATGGTCAAAATTATTTCTGAAATCTGATTTCTCTCCACTGTGAATCAGAAAATTTTGAAGGTCTTCTCGTCTAAAGCCACTATTCTGATAAGGTGAAACAGTTATCGGGTCCTGAGATATAGAAAATGTACCAGTGTTGCTTTGATCAGTTTCAAGAGCTCTGATGAGGTCACTATTAGGTTTTGCTCGAGCTCGGCTAATTGTGGCAAAACCTGGTCTTTTTCCTGTGCCATAGTGGTGCTGCTGTTCAATCTCAGATATCGGTATTGGAACGGTGCTGTATGGTGATGCCACCTGGAGGGATGATACAGCTGAGTCAGAAACCAGGTTTCTTTCAGGGGTTGCATACTCAGGGAAGGTGGAGTTATCAAAGTCTAAATCCACTGATGAAATCTGTGCTATGGGAAAATCTGGTGAACATCCGTCGGATGAATTCTGTGGAGAGAATAAAACATTTCTGTTTTATCTTCACTGCTGACACCATGATGCGACACTGAGAAGAATAGATAAGACGTATTTTGTCTAAACAAGTATTTATACAATTCAATACAATACAATACAATATCCTCTTACACACGCGAGGTAGCCAACAATGTCTTGTATGCAGTCCGATCTTTCGCAGAGTCCTACCATTTCGGACTTAGGTCTCTCAGCAGACCATCTCGCCATCGTATGGGTGGGCGGCCGCGTATAACCATCACCAGACTAAGGCTAACAAAAATGTATTAAATTTTAAAATAAGTCAACAATTTCAGGCACAATCAAGGAGCAAATGGGTTAAAATAAACAATCCAATATTATGAGACGTGAGTAAATCAGGGCTCGACAAATTCCAGGTGTCAGGTCGCCGAATAGTAAGATTTTAAAAAAAGTAAAGATTCCGATTTCATGTCAAATTTGGTATATTGGGATTATGGTGTTAGGCCCATATTATTCTTGACAAAGAGCACCTCAGGGATTATGACCTGAGAGCTGTTTTGCGATCAGAAAAAAATCCTGCACCAACTGAAGACCGAAATCTGATCACTCAGCTGGAAAGCTACTGTAATAACTACTGCGCTATCTAGGCTCCGAACCATGTCGCCATAGTCCCTAGCATTTAAGAACATGTGTCAAATTTACTAACACAGATTTCACCCCATTATATTTATCTCCTCTCAGTTTTAATGGAGATATTTTCATCCTCTTCTTGATTGTTTGTTCTCAAATTTCTGTGACCAAGCCCAGCAAAGGACTTTGCAAGTAGCAGGATGTAGTCCACAGGACAGAATGCATTGAGTCGTTGTTTATAGCTTAAAATTGCAACTTTAGATCCGACACATCTGACTTCAGCATGGCATTATTGGATACTGGGTTAACTTTCCCTTTTCAATCCCTTCTCCTTAGCCAGTCTGTCCTGCTGCAGCCTGTTATCCAGGATCACCACATGGAGGTGGAGAAGGGTTTTGGCAGCTCTGGGTCGCTGGCCCTGACGCTAGAAGTCAGCTTTAGGTCGCTGACTGCTACAGCTCATGCACTGCACAGCATCTTGATAATTTTGTAAAGCAGACAAAATATATTGTCTCACATACTTTCATCTTCCTCCGCCAACTTTCAAAGTCCGGCCGCTGCAGCCATGTTTCACCATAGCAAAGGCATTCCACAAATAACAGAAATAAAGAATAACAGAAATAATGAATAACAGAAATAGGTATATATTACTTTGAAAATAAACTTACATTTGCACATTTAGAATTCATACGAGGTGTGTTCAATAAGTATACAACCTTTGGGCCGGAAAAATACAAGTACTCACTTGGAGGTTTGACACCCTAATCCTCTTCAAAGTACTCTCCCTGAGACTCTATACCCTTCTCCCAGCGATCCCGCCATTATTGGAAACATTTCAGGAGGAAGGTCTCTTCAAGACTCGAGTACACCTGGGTCGTCGCATTCCACATAATGTCTTTATGTGGCTCAAATCAGGTCCCTTTCAGCAGAATTTTCTGCTTGAGGAACAGCCAAAAATCGCAAGGAGCCATGTCGAGAGAATAGAGGGCCTGGCCAACCAGAGGAATGTTGTGTTTGGCCAAGAAAACCTGAATCAGATGTGAAGAATGGGCAGGTGTGTTGTCATGATGGAGCTGCCAAGTTCCCATTGTCCACAGATCCGGTCATTGCATCGAACAGCATTACAAAGATGACGGATGACCTCCAGGTAGTACTGTGGGATTGTGACATGATGGTCAATGACTTCATCATTTTGGCTGGTTGAGGGACTACCAGAACATGATCTGCTGTCCACTGATGTGTGGCCATCTTTAAAGCCATTGTACAACTTAATTTGTGTGATGCTCATGACATCGTCACTGAATGCTTGTTGAATCTTGCGAATGGTTTCCACGTGGGTATCATCTAGCTTTTTATTGCAAAATTTAATGCAAAACTGCTGCTAAATTACTTGCGTTATTTTGTGGTGAATGAAGACCCTACGGGTGCTCACTACACTAAACACTGAAAGGCTGACTGCCAGCAACTAACGCAATCTGCGAGTGAGATGAAATTCATGCATGCACATAACGGCCCCCTATAAATCTCTGCTGAAGGACAACATCCCTGCTTCATTTGTTTCTGCAGAAAAATTAAGTTGGGATACTATTTGATCACACCTCGTATTTTCAAGAACATTTCATTCATACTCTCCGGCATGTTACACAACTCTACAAGGAACTTTTCATCCAGCACTTTGCCTGCCTATTTCATTTTGTACCTGGCACCTAGATCCTAAACACATTTGTCAACCCCTGGAGTAAGCATGGCTATACCAACCTGCAGTTCTCTGTGATCCTCCAGCATTTGGTGTGCCCACTGAATGAGCCCAATGGCATCTGATGGGATGCTGACCACGGGATCCCTCTTGTGAACCAACACCAACACTCGGCAAAGCTGATGAATGACACCTCTATGGAAATGGTACAATGTCAGAAAAGAAATGAGACTTTACACACTCCCAACTGGTTAATTACTAATTCTTGTGGCTTTTCATTCCTCAAAGGAAAACACATCAAAGCACACTTCATATATGAAAGGTTTATGAGAAAAAAAAAACATGTCTTTGTCTTGTCATAGAGGTTTCCAAGGGGGCTCTGTGTTCTGTTCTTTTCTGTTCCTAAGAATTGACTTCACTGCACTCCAGGTATATCCATGGATACACAGTCTCTATCTTCTTAGTTCTTAGTTGACCTGTACTTCTACAGGGGCAGATACTCCTGTGCAGGTCCCAGCTCTGGTATGAGCTGGATGTAGCCAGGAGAAGGGTTTCCTGCTTAGTCGGCTAGCCGCGAACAGCTTAATACTCTACTGCGCTGGGACAAGCGCTTACGAAGGGTGATTAACTGATGTGCGAGTCCATCTTAATAGACCCAAACACTAGAGCAAAGTAGACCCGCAGCCATCTATGCTGCTCTAATCAAACCACCTTACTATAGTTGGTGTTATGCCATGTCACATAGTTAGCCTGTTACGACATGTTTTCTGTGAGGCAGTGGTGCTATTCTTGTCCTTGTCATACACAAAGACCCCGGCAGACCATACAGTCTCTATCTACCAAAGCAAAATGCCAAAGGGTGTGGATACTGATGATTGCTGTAGTTCTCTAGTTGTAAACACTCCTGCTGCATTCTCTCATGTGTCCCACTCCGCTTGAACCTTATTTCATACTCAAAGCTCTGTAGTCTATGAATTGCTGATTCATCTATTGCAGTGCCATCTTTAAGCAGGTAGTCATTGGTATACTTCAAAATGTAACTTTTACTCATGTCAAGTGTGTCTATAATGGGAGCTTGTGAAGCCAGGATATCAGCTCTTCTGTTGCCCTGAACCCCAGCATGACTAGGACAACATGATCCACACCAGGCACTGAAGGTGTGAGGCCTCTATAGCTGCCATCCACGTATGCCTTACCAAGCACTTCTGTACCTTCCTAAGGAGTCAGTATTTACCAGAGATAAGAACACGTCTACTGTTACACTGAAAGCATGTTGCAAGAGTGCAGTCAAACCCCCATTGGGTAGAAGACTCTCCAACACATGGATTTGCATAGCCCACCAGCCTTGTAGGCAACAAACCTGCTGTGAGTGAAGCAACATTGCCATAAGAGATGAAGTGTTCAAGAAATCATTTTAGGAGGTCTCAGCTTTTCATGAGATCATTTGATGTTTCCTTCCCAGCTGCCTTTCCTAATTGAAAGTCATGGCATTTATTTTTAAATGGGTAGAATTAAGTATAGGGAAGTAAGCCCAATACCTTTGCCCTGAGAATGAAGAGCCCTAACCATACTACCATTTTAACAGGAAAGGATGAGAAACGTCTGGTCAGATAAAATGTACTGATCAAGACATGTTAATCAGGGTCTGGCAAAACATACTGGCCAAGAGCCTCACCTTGACTTCCCCGCAGTCCTCCCTGGAAAAGAACTGTTTTCATGTCAGCCTGACTAACAAGGTGAGGGTCGACATGATCCCCGCAGTTGTGAGTGACACACAGTTGGGGCCAAGCATAGCACAACCACCTGGAGGACCCTGGTTCACCTTCATCAGTATGCTCGGGATGTGAGGAAAGCTACTGCAAAAGCCATTTAATGTACTTTTCAGGGCGCACAAAAGAGTAAACCTACTCATTGTGGGCATTCACAAACAACAACAACCATATTAACAATGCCCCAACTGCTTACTGTTGAAAAACAATACAATAAAAATATGTATTCTTTATCAATCTTGAATCAGCCTCAGAGTCACAATGGATAAAAACACAGTATTTCTCATTCAGCCAATGTCTATGTTTGTGGACAGACCTGCAGTTTTTGAGGAGCCCTACACTATTAACAAAAAAGTGCTTTTCAGCAATGCTAAAGAGTTAAGAACTGCATTCCAACTACTTTCTGTGATCTACATGACCTTGATCTAACTAAATGATCTTGTTTTAGGTTGAAATTAGCATATATTGCCAACAACTACAAAAATCTGCCTCATCACAAAGTAAATTTTCAATCCAGCAGGAGCATAGGACCACAACTACAGCTGACCTCTTTGCAGCAGGAAGCATGTGTCCGAACATTTATGTCCTCCTGCAGAGGAGGTTTCTATTGCATTTTAACTTGCATTATAACGTTGTTATACTGGTCTAGAAGACTATGAGGTCTATAAACAACCAGTTTAGTTTACATTTCCTTGCTCTAAAAGCTATGTGCATCCATCTATTCTTAAATGCATCAATTGTCCCTGCCTCCACTACTTCCTGTGGTAATGCATTCACCACTCTCTGACTAAAGAAATATTTCATAATATATAATCTGGACCTTTCTTTAGTTAATTTGTAGCTATGCCCTCTTGTTCTTGTAGGTGTTTGAATTTTGAAAAACTTGTTATAATCTGATTTATTCGTTCATTTTATTGTCTAATAAACCTGTATTAAGTCACCTCGAACTCATCTCTCTTCTAGACACTGTAGGCCGGTTTTTCGGAGTCTTTCATCATAACTGTAATTCTGGAATCCCACTTTCAGCTTTATCGCTCTTCTTTGTATCCTTTCCTGCATGTTCAAATCCCCTCTATGATAAGGATTCCACACCTGTACACAGTACTCCAATCTAGGTCTAACTAATGCTTTATACAGTTTAACTATCACTTCCTTGATACTATGTTTAATTTTTCTTTTTTTGTATTATTTCTAACATAGCATTTGCCTTTTTCACTGCTACCTGGACTTGCTCACTCACCTTACCTGTATGATCTATTATAACCTCTCACATTTCCTTTTCTACCATTCTAATATTGTTCTCATCCATTCTTTAATTATGTTCCATATTTGATCTACCCATGTGATGACTGTACATTTATCTACATTAAACTTCATTTGCCATCTCGAGGACCATTCTCAAATTTATCTAAATCTGACCTCAATATACGAACATCAACTGGCTCCTCTTCATCAATCATTTTAATAACCTCCTCCATGAATTCTAGTAGATTTGTTAAGCATGATATCCCTCTATTAAACTCATGTTATTTCTGATTAGATTAAACTTGTCTAAATGCATTACAATGTTTTCTTTGATTATTGACTCTAACAATTTACAGGCTATGCTCGTTAAACTCACCAGTCTAAAATCTGTTGGATCTGATTTTTTTCACTTTTTTGAAAAAGGGGATCACTCTTTCACCTTTCCAATCCCCTGGAAAATCCCTTTTGCAAGTGATTGAGAACATAATATAGCCAATGGGTTTGTTAGTTGGTCTCTAATTTCAAACAACAATTTTGGATGAATCCCATCTTGACCTGGATATTTATCCACTTTCAACCGCTCTAATTTTTTTAAACCCATTTCCTCTGCAAATATAGATTGATCTTAATTCCTCTGCATCTATGTCTCTTTGGAAATTATCTAAAGGCGCTGGGATCTTAGAGCAGTCTTCTTTTGTGTAGACTGTGCAAAAATACTGATTGAGTAGGTTAGCTGCCTCCCTATTCTCACTTATTATTTTTCCTGTCCTATCTATGAAAGGACCTACTTTGTGTTTCGTTCTTTGTTTATTTCTAACATAAGAAAAGAAGCTTTTACTATCAGTCTTGATCTTATGAGAAAGTTGTTTTTTTAAGTCTATTTTTGCTGCTTTATTCACCTTCTGAGATATGTTCTGCTTGTCCAAATATTTTTAATATGTTTCTTTTGATTTACTTGCCTCTATATATTTTTTTACATGTTTTATTTTTAGCTCTTCTACATTTCACTTCAAATCTAGTTATCCACTTTTGAAGCTTGGGGTTTAACTCCTTACATGGAACACATGCCTCTTTTAGCTTTTCTAGAACTGTTTTAAAACTCTCCCACTCTTGTTCAACATCTGTTCCTCCGATAATATCTTTCCAGATTATGTGGCTCGCTGCTTCTTTCATCTTCTTAACATTTGCCTTAAAATAGTCATATGTTCATGTTTACTTCTTCCCCTGCAATAAGATCCCAACGGATGATTTGATGACCAACAATGAATGTTAACTCCACAACAACATTCTCCCATGACCAACAATGAATGTTAACTCCACAACAACATTTTCCCATGACCAACAATGAATGTTAACTCCACAACAACATTGTCCTATGACCAACAATGAATGTTAACTCCACAACAACATTTTCCCATGACCAACAATGAATCAAAAGACAAATACATTTCATTCTCATCACTTACTTATAAGTTGGGACCCTCTCATCCGATGTATCCATTGCTCGCGTCTTACTTCTTACTTGGCTCAGCAATGTCATGAGTGTGTCGGCATATGGGCGAAGTTTATCTAGCTCACTTGCATATTCTAATGGATCTACCTTCCCTGACATATGGACTGTCTGATTATCCGTTTCTGTAAGTTTGCAAAATTGTCAAAATATGGATTCCTTCATTACCAATATGATTAATTTTAAAATTGACAAAATCAGTTAATCCAATACTTATAAATCAAGGAATCTTCTCAAGTCTTTGGTCAATGACTGAGAAAACCTAAGGACAGCAACAAACTAACCCCCTAACCGGTTCTGTGGTAATCCTTCACACAACACTCCAGATCTGGTTCACGATAAGTATTTCAGCTTCTATAATTGCCAAGGTCGACCTCTCTTTGTTTTCTTTCTGCGGTTCATAGCACAAGACTCTGGTCATGGCATCAAGCACCAAGGTTTCTTCTTAGGAAATGGCAGATCCAATTCTATAATAAACTGGTTAAGATGGTGTGGATATCTTCACAGTTGGTCTGGATAATCAAGCACCTCTTGGTTGGTGTTCTTGCCGACACAATTTTATGAATCTTCCTTTGACATGTTGTGTGAAACAATAACGCTACTAAAGCTGAATAATTACCTGGTGTAGAGGCTGTATTCATTGAAACTGATGCCATGGATTGTCAGGTAGATGGTAGGAAACTTTATAATTTGTTTATTCTGAACCCAAGAAAAGTAAGTTATTCACACTTATTACTTGTATCATACAGAAAATGGCAGCATAGACAAACTTGGCAGAGATGGGCAGAAAAAGATCTTCAGACTCAAAATGGGACATTGCAGACTTCAAGGTCCACCTCTGCAAAATGGGCTTTTAGAGACCACCACGTGTAATTGCGAAGCACCCAAACAAACACTAGAACATATCCTACAGGGTGGGGCTGGGGGGAGAGATGCGCAACCATGCTCGAAAAGCTGTAGGGAACCAGCGAAGACCTGAAATGCAGTCTCCTTTGTGAACCTCACAACTGTGCTAGAAGCACAGCATCAGTTGATTGAAGAAGTAGAAGAACTTGTATTCTGTATTAGCTATTGGCCTGGGAGCTTACTTACAAACTGCCATGTCTACCCCACACTCATTTGACTTTTTACGGTGCAAATGATAGAGTGTGCATAAGCCCATGTGTTGGAGAGGCTACAGCTCTAGAGGTGCTAGACCCGACTGTTAGTCCCCTCTTATAACATGCTACCAGTATGGCAGTGATCCTATTCTCACCTCTCTCAATGAAAGAACCTTACTCCGGAGTGTCAGACCAGACTTTTAGTCCCCTCTTTTAACATGCCATCAGTGTGGCAGTGATCCTATTCTCACCTCTCTCCCACACAAAGAAACCCCTCAAGCAGGATTTTGTAATAGAAAGTTATACATATTCTCATGGACCTTTTTTCATTATCCAAATACTCGTATTCTGATTGAAATAAATTAACTGACTCCTGAAACCACATGAGAACATGAACGCATTTCAGTAAATGTTTAACTTTCAAAAAACTCTTTTGGCATTAAGGCCCATTTCCACAAACCTCATACATTACACAAACATAATGACAGGTGAAAAGTGGCTAGCACTGGGCTATGATGTATGCATTTTATGACAGTGTTCACGAAGACGCTCAAATCAGCAGAGGCAGTGTTTGTACGCCCATATCATATTCCAACTCATTTTCGAAGCCAAAATAAATCACAGGTAATACAAATTTGTAAAGGTTGATGACTCACCATATGCATTATTCACGTACACAGGAAACTGGAGGAGAAAAAAAATGAATTGATGTAAAATTAGAACAGAGAAACATGTTTAAAGCAGTTATAATTACTAGCCATTTTAAGAGCTATTAAAGTTATCCCCATATCTGACACTGCTGTTAGGGATGAAACTGTAAACAAATTTATTGTACTAGGTTTCTACTTTTTATGAATTCCCTTCGATGCTGCATTTCTTTCTTCAACAGTAAGCCAGATACGAATTTACAGCTGGGTTGACTAGAGAATGTCGACAGCAGAAGTTGAACAAGGAACCTTGGCCATGAGTACAGGGTGCTCTACCGCAACATTACTCAGACATTCCTAGGAGAACACACCGCCTTCACAGATTCATTACTCATTAACTAAAAAAGTTTTCCCTGTTCTTGGCTTCCTACTTTTTCTTTTACCACCTCTCCTGCCCCTTTTCTTTCCGTACGTTTGTTTGGGTCTCTCGCTGACAAGGACTCCAAGGTAGGCAAAACGTCTTGTCCCCTCCAGTGGTAAGGAGTGACCCCCTACACACCTCAGGTCTAAGTGTTAGCAAGGTGCCTCGAGAGTACGTGTGCATTTTCGCTGCACGGCCCAGCGTTTTTGCACTCATGCGTTGTCAGGAAAAGGGGACGATTTGCTTAGAGTTCGACTACAACTATAATACGGCACATTATCAAATAGGTGTATCTTATTACACATATACCAGTTGCAAATACAGTCCTCATGTGGTGTTCCGTTGATAAAACACTTCTTGAATTCATTCGAGTTTTGAAAGAAGACGAAATATCACAGAATATCCGAACTATGCTCAAGCCCAGCCAGCTAAGCAGGACATTTGTCATCAGGCTACCACGAAAGCAAATGTGGACCGCACAGAACACGGCGAGGCACTTGAGCAGCCATGGTCATCCACTGCACCTGACTCCATATCCAGTCGTCCTGACTTGTCTTGCCACTGGTTAAAGTTGGACTCAGGCGAGAGAGTGAGGTCGACGAACTGCACAACCCTTCCTCACTTAAATCAAATTCTTCGCTCAAGTCATTCTCTTTTCATTTATCCAGTACCTACACAGTCGGGTCCTATGACGACAGGCGTACGGCGAAACGGAGAGTGTAAGTCCGCTGACAAGCTAAACTACAGTCAAAAAGCTGTGTCAGTTGTGGGACTCCTGGCTGAGCAATAAAGTGGATGAGATACATGGATTTGCTGACAATCACAATCGCCGTCTCGCGAAGCGAACTCTCCATGTTTTCACTGCCTGCGAGTATGCAGATCCCAAATCAGACTCGTCAGCCATCTCCGCACCCACCCACAACCCAAAATTACAGAATACTCTACTGGAAGGACTGGCTAGGTGAAAAAAGTCAAGGTCCTCATTACTCGTGATGGACGAACAACAACAACAACAACTCATTAACTAAGTCATCTTGTGTAAACATTTTTCATGAGCAACAGTGGTCAGCGACCCATAGCTGACTGCTAGCGTCAGGGCCAGCGAATCAGAGCTGCCAAGACCCTTCTACACCTCCACCTGGTGATTCTGGATAACAGGCTGCAGCAGGGCAGGCTGCCTAAGGAGAAGGAATCGAAGAGGGAATGCTAACCCGGTACTAAAAAAATGCTTGCTGAAGTCGGATGTGTTGGACCGAAAGGTGCAAATATCGCACTCAAGCTGTAAACTACAACACAGCGCATTCCGTTCTCTGAACTACATTCTGCTACTAAAGCCCTTTCAGGGTTTGGTAGCGGGAGATTGAGAACGAACACAGAAGAAGCTCCATACACAGTATACGGTGACCGCTGTAGTTGCCCCATCCAGGCAGCCTGTATGACATCGCTTATTTGAGCTATTGCAGGTGTGCTTTCTGTGGCAAATTGTCTGACGGGATGAAATTGCCAGTCCCAAGCACAATCTCTTTGAATCTGTTTTTACTACTAAACTAAGAAGTTAGAGTAAGTCTATTGCTTCCTGTCTTCTTCTTCTGCATTTGTTCTCAATCTCCCGCTACCAAGGACAAGCATTGAACAGGGCTTTGCAAGTAGCAGGATGTAGTCTGAAAAACGGAATGCGATGTGTCGCTAGCTTACAGCCTGATTGGAATATTTGCACCTTTCAGTCCAACATATCCATCTACAGCAGCGCTTCCTGTCAAACTATAGGTCTATTGCTGCCAAAAGTAAGTCTGTTGTTTCCTGTCAAACAGTAGATATATCATTCCCTGTTACAGTAGATCTATTGTATCCTGGTACAGTAGGTCTATTGTTTCCTGTTTTATGTTACAATGTATGTGTATGTATATATATATATATAGATTAAGTTCAATCTGCAATAGAGAGGAAATGGTGTTTTTATTTTAATGGAGTGGTATAAAGTGGATAAATTTTCAGGTCAAGATGGTATTCATTCAAAATTGCTGTTTGAAATTAAAGACCAACTAGCAAAACCATTGGCTATATTATGTTCTCAATCACTTGCAAAAGGGATTGTTCCAGGGGATTAGAAAAATGCAGGTGTGATCAAAAAGGGGAAAAAATCAGATCCAGCAAATTATAGATCGATGAGTTTAACGAGCATAGTCAATAATCAAAGAAAACATTGTAATGCATTTAGACAAGTTTAATCTAATCAAAAATAGTCAGCATGGGTTTACTAGAGGGAGATTATGCTTAATAAATCTTTTAGAATTCATGGAGGAGGTCACTAAAATGATAGATAATGGGGAGCAACCTCAAGAGTACTTTGTCATTCCTACAGCTTATCGCTTCTCTGCCTTTCGGCTAAGATCAAAGTGTAGTATCTGTTCTTATCAACTTAATACCTGATACGTGGCTCATTGGGGATCAAGATGCTAAGCAGCGCATGAGCTGCAGTGGTCAGCGATCCATAGCTGACTGCTAGCGTCAGGGCCAGCGAACCAGAGCTGCCAAGACCCTTCTACACATCCACGCGGTGATCCTGGGTGTCAGGCTGCAGCAGGGCAGACTGGCTAAGGAGAAGGGATCAAAGAGGGAATGCTAACCCGGTGCTAAAAAAATTCTTGCTGAAGTCGAATGTGTTGGCCGAAAGGTGCAAATATCGCAGTTAACTACGATACAACGCATTCCGTTCTCTGGACTGCATTCTGCTACTTAAGCCCTTTCAGGGTTTGGTAGCGGGCGATTGAGAACGAATGAAGCCAAGCCATTTCTAGAGCTTTACCAGAAAGAACGTCAGACTTGACCAAACCACCAAAGTTGTGGTTGCCTCGCTGAAGTAAGCATGGGCAGGGTTTCAAGATCTTGTGGTAGTATCTGATTTAGGATTTTGTTTCTTCTTGTTAAATGGACCATCTTAATTAGATATCTCATTGCTAAAAGCTTGGAATTGGCGATTCTGGCTTGTGGTCATTGCACATGACTATGGCTAATTTCTATAAGTTTAGTTTAGTTTATTTGAAGAATCAACGTCACTGCACACGGTTTAACCAATAGGTGCTCTGTTCTTCTCCATGTTATTTGAGAATCTCAGCACAATGCACGAACTCCGTAGCACAGGCAAGGATCCCGTAATAGTTTGGGAAAATGTTTAATGTAATTTGGAATTTTGTCTGGGCGGCGGCCGTTAAGCCTAATCTTTTTGATTTCCAAATGTCTAACAATTTTTAACGTGAGTGAGACTGCACACGGGCATTCAATCTCTATTACCCAGAAATCCGGAGAAACACCAGAAAATCCATGTGAAAAAAAAATCTGGTCTAAACCATAACCTCCAGCACCTGAGGCCGACATCTTACCTTGAGACCACTCAAGTCTCCTAAGTCATAACTGGCACATAATTGGAGAGATATACAGTCATATTGGTTTTCTTACTTATTCCTGTTTTGTTGAGTAATCAACTATTTGTGGCATGAACAAATTTACCAGCTGCTGCCTTTTGAGCAATCAACTCTTCCTTTATTCTTTTGGTCTATTACAGCTCTAAAGTATCTGAACTGCTCGACTTGTTCCAGAGGTTGTTTCTCCAGCATAATGAGATGTCTCTTCTCTTCTCTCTATACCACCATCATTTTTTGTTTTTGAACTGCTATTAGTCATTCCTCTTTTCTCCAGCACCTCTTTCCAGATTTGAAGGTTGGTCTGAAGACCTGCCTTTGATTTTGTGTTCAGTGTCACATTATCGCCAAACGTCAGCTTCGATATATAGACTAGTTTCATCTTTCAGTACCCCACTGAGTACTTTATGGTCCTCTCCTTACAGGCTTTGATGACATCATTCATAAGCAGCATGAAAAGGTATGGTAATATAATGTTGCCCTGTTTTACATCACATATGATTCCTCCAGGAGTACTTTAAGATAAAAGTGTACGAACATTATGCACCTAGACACATTAACTACACACCACAAGTCTCACCTGCTTGACAAGTCCACTCTCCATCTGCCTATTCGTGTAATCCTTGTTCTGTAAATTTATGTTCCTTCTGAAAAATGAGATTTCCAAAGAATTTACATATTTTCAATACAGCATATAAAATATATAGTAAAACAAAACAGTATCCATTTTATATTTGTGTATGCTAATATGTGTGTGTATGTGTGCATGTCTCTCTCTCTTTCATTGCTGTCTGCCATCAATCATGTTTTCATTGGATGTGAAGCATGGAGCCACAACTACAGCTTCCCCCCTTAAAGAAAGCCTGTATCCTAGTGTCTTGTTTCTGTAATGTGGTCGGTAGCCTCACATTGTATGACATGATTTGAAGGCTACACATGTGCTTTTTCTTTCCACCCTGGGAACCACTCGAGTGATACATAAAGTATACATATAATTCTCAGAACTTTGACTAGTATAAACCAGGGTCAGACAAGAATGTATGAAGTTGATAATGAATCAGCCTCCGTGAGCAATAAAAGGGGAGGTAGTGGAATCTACATCGCACACCCTAATGGCAACATAGAAAATCACTGAATACCAGCAGGAGATTTGTGCCAATTTCAGAGCTGAAGCAATATCTGTTCATGCCGCTACTCAGATTTTTATCAGACAAAACATAACTACAAGGAAAACTGTTATAACCTCACATTGCTTTGTCTGGAATAGACTTAAGAAAAAGAAGAGTGTCAAAAAAAAAATTAAACCTACAGAACAATAGAAGAGGGGTCTTTACAGACATAATTCTCGTAAAGAACATAGTCAAAAATAAAATTTGGTAGCAAGCAACATCGATATATCTCCTAAAGGTGATGGTGGGAAGTGGTTAGTAGCAAGTGACATTCATACACCTCTTACAGGTGATGGTGGGAAGTGGCTAGTAGCAAGTGACATTCATACACTTCTTACAGGTGATGGTGGAAAGTGGTTAGTAGCAAGTGACATTCATATACCTCTTACAGGTGATGGTGGGAAGTGATTAGTAGCAAGTGACATTCATACACCTCTTACAGGTGATGGTGGAAAGTGGTTAGTAGCAAGTGACATTCATACACCTCTTACAGGTGATGGTGGGAAGTGGTTAGTAGCAAGTGACATTCATACACCTCTTACAGGTGATGGTGGGAAGTGGTTAGTAGCAAATGACATTCATACACCTCTTACAGGTGATGGTGGGAAGTGGTTAGTAGCAAGTGACATTCATACACATCTTACAGGTGATGGTGGGAAGTGGTTAGTAGCAAGTGACATTCATACACCTCTTACAGGTGATGGTGGGAAGTGGTAAGTAGCAAGTGACATTCATATACCTCTTACAGGTGATGGTGGGAAGTGGCTAGTAGCAAGTGACATTCATTAACCTCTTACAGGTGATGGTGGGAAGTGGTTAGTAGCAAGTGACATTCATACACCTCTTACAGGTGATGGTGGGAAGTGGCTAGTAGCAAGTGACATTCATACACCTCTTACAGGTGATGGTTGAAAGTGGTTAGTAGCAAGTGACATTCATACACCTCTTACAGGTGATGGTGGGAAGTGGTTAGTAGCAAGTGACATTCATACACCTCTTACAGGTAATGGTGGGAAGTGGTTAGTAGCAAGTGACCATACACCTCTTACAGGTGATAGTGGGAAGGGGTTAGTAGCAAGTGACCATACACCTCTTACAGGTGATGGTTGGAAGTGGCTAGTAGCAAGTGACATGCATACACCTCCTAGATGTGATGGTGGCAAGTATGTAGTAGCAAGTGACATTCATACACCTCTTACAGGTGATGGTGGGAAGTGGTTAGTAGCAAGTGACATTCATACACCTCTTACAGGTGATGGTGGGAAGAGGCTAGTAGCAAGCAACATTCATACACCTCTTACAGGTGATGGTGGGAAGTGGTTAGTAGCAAGTGACATTCCTACATCTCTAACAGGTGATGATGGGAAATGGTTAGTAGCAAGGGACATTCATACACCTCTTACAGGTGATGGTGGGAAGTGGTTAGTAGCAAGTGAAATTCATATACCTCCTAGATGTGATAGTGGGAAGTGGTTAGTAGCAAGCAATATTCATACACCTCTTACAGGTGATGGTGGGAAGTATGTAGTAGCAAGTGATCATATACCTCCTAGAGTTGATGGTGGAAAGTGGCCAGTAGCAAGTTATATTAATGTACCTCCTAGAGATGATGGTGGAAAGTGGCCAGTAGCAAGACCTCACATAATAAAAGCTCAATAGTCAAAGACAGAACTCAGGTCCTACATCGCTGGATAGGCAAAATGTTAACAGGGAAAAGTATGGAGGCTGGACACCTCAGAATTACACCTTCCTCTGGTCTCATAAGTCGGAAAATGGAAATCACCCACAAATTTACTACTAATAGTGAATGATGATGATGATGAAAAGATAAAGTTGGATGATGATGATGATGAAAAGATTAGCGGGATGATTATAATGATGATACGATGATGAAAAGATTAGCGGGATGATTATAATGATGATACGATGATGAAAAGATTGCGGGATGATTATAATGATGATACGATGATGAAAAGATTGCGGGATGATTATAATGATGATATGATGATGACAAGATTGCGGGATGATTTTAATGATGATATGATGATGAAAAGATTAAGCTGGATGATGATGAAAAGATTGAACCGGATAATGATAATGATGAACTGATTATGCTGGATGATGATGATTATGAAAAGATCAAGCTGGATGATAATGATGATGGAGATGATTAAGAAAAGATTAAGCTGGATGATGATGATGATGATGAAAAGATAAAGCTGGATGATAATGATGATAAAAAAGATGAAGCTAAGACACTGTCCTCAAACCAACCTTGTCTTACGAATGTAGAAGCACACAGCAGCAATAACAATGATGCAAAGAGCTGCACCACAAGCCACTCCTGACACTACAGCAATCACAATATTCCCACTGCCATCATTGTTCTTGGATTCTGTAACAGTCAGTCATGATAACTATTATCTTTTACAACAAACTGGGTCATGGACACTATAATATTCAACCTGGAGTAAAAATGTAACCTTTAAATGGTATATTCTGTGATGTACTAGCCAGCCCCGTGTTAAGCTCTCTTTAGTCACCTCTTAGATCATGCCTGGCAGGTCCCAGCATTTCTATTCTTTAATCCCCATTAATTATGGGCAAACATTATAATTTCCTCTTCTTCTTTTTCGTTGTTCATTCTTAAACTCCCACTACCAAGTTCTGAAAATGGCTTTGCAGTTAGCAGGATGTAGTCCAGAGAGCAGAATAATATGTTGTAGTTTATACAGCTTGGCTGTGACATTTGCACCTTTAGGTCTGACACATCCAACTTCAGGTTGCCATTTTTGGGTACCGGGTTAGCCTTCCCTCTTCGATCCCTTCTCCTTAGCCAGTCTACCATGTTGCAGCTTGTTATCCAGGATCACCACGTGGAGGTGGAGAAGTGTCTTGGCAGCTCTGAGTAGATGGTCCTGATGCTAGCAGTCAGCTTTGGGTCGCTAACTGCTACAGTTCATGCATTGCTCAGCATCTTGATGCAAATATCAGAACTAAACACTGAAATAAACTTTCTCAAATGGTTTAGAGATTCTAAAAGTAATATCCGTTGATATCTGTTTTTGACCTTATACCAAAATGAGCTACTTTTCATTCTAGCCATATCAAATGTAAGATCTCAAAACTCAATCTAAGTTATGAAATGATAGAACTTAACACTGACAGATAAATGATTCAGGAAATAGCAAATATAAAAGATGAGCACGGCATGAACAAATTATGTGATCAGCCACAAAAGTCATAAATGATCAAATGTTTCACCTGTGCAGATCAAGCTATCATTCTTCATTTCAGCTGAACCTTGACATTTCTTCAAGCAAAGCCCAGTGGACACAGATATAAAGGACTCACACCTGAGGTGAGAAAATATTCAAAGTAGAATCTGATATTCTAGGCAATTGTTTCACACATATGTATCTTCTCAGTGTCTGGTTTTAGTCAAAAACAAAATGAAACAGATCTTTAAATAATACAAATATGAAACCAACAATCTTTAGTAAATGCTGAGCATGACACAGGTGATCATCAATTAATACTGATTATTATATGGGGGATCTTCAGTTAATACTGATCATTATATGGGTTATCTTCAGTTAATACTGATCATTATATGGGTTATCTTCAGTTAATGCTGATCATTATTTGGGTTATCTTCAGTTAATGCTGATCATTAAATAAGTTATCTTCAGTTAATACTGATCATTATATGGGTTATCTTCAGTTAATACTGATCATTATATGGGGAATCTTCAGTTAATACTGATCATTATATGGGTTATCTTCAGTTAATACTGATCATTATATGGCTGATCATCAGTTAATACTGATCATTATATGGGGGATCTTCAGTTAATACGGATCATTATATGGGTATTATAAGTTAATACTGATTATTATATGGATATCTTCGGTTAACATTAACTATGGCATGAGAAATCTCGAGCTAATATTTCATATGATATAGATCAGTGCTTTTCAACTTGGGCGCTGGTGCCCACTAGTGGGTGATTTTAGTTTTCAGGTGGGCGGTAGCAGAATAATTATATTCTGTATTGAAAATATACTATTGTTATCATGGCAATGTAGAGGCTACATGAGCTGAAGATATGGCAGAATGCCAGCAAACCAACAAAAGAACAATTTTGAGAGCCTGTGTTTTTTTCGGTGGCGGCATACCACTGTGAAACATGGACAGTTACCCAAACCTCTAGGAATAGAATTGAGTCTTTTAGTCAGTATGTTATAGAAAGGTTCTCAGAATACCAAGGACGAAAAAAGGAAGAATACAAACATTCAACAAGAGTTGGGCATTGAAGAGAACTGGTTCATCAATTCCATCATGAACAAAAATTGTAATACTTTGGCCACATCAAAGGACACAACGGTCTTGAGAGAACTGTCATGGAAGGTATGGTGTTGGGTAAGAAAGCAGAGGCAGACCAAGAAGATGGTTGCACCAAGATGTCAATGAATGATTGGGCATGACTCTGGAGCAGGCTGGAGATTTGGCAAGAGACCGAGTTTCTTTCAGACGGACTGTATTGGGAGTGACTTTCTGCAAAGGAATGTCTGATGATGATGATGATGTAGTGAAAACATCCAAAATACACAGACTCAGTGGACGACTTTTGAATTTTCTTCAATTTAGAATTCAGTGTGTGGTAAGGAAAATTGACCCTCACAAAAGTTATAATAGTTGGCACAAAGTTTGAAAAGGTTGATGAGACCTGATATAGATTGATGCTCTTCAGTTAACATTAATTATGATATAGATGATCATCAGTTAACATTAATTATGATATAGATGCTCTTCAGTTAACATTAATTATGATATAGATGATCATCAGTTAACATAATTATGATATAGATGATCTTCAGTTAACATAAATTATGATATAGATGATCTTCAGTTAATATTAATTATGATATGGGTGAAGCTGTATATAACTTGAAATATTTACCTGGCACACCTGTTTGGTGCTTCGCACTGCAGACAATCCAAACTAGTACAGGAAGCTTGAAGGAAGTAAAACGATCCTGTAAATGCTTAGACTTAAACACAACATCATAAAGGTAGCTTGCTTCAATATGCTGATTGAGCAGGTTATGTCTGGGCCAAAACTATAAACAATGTGTGTAAAGTCTATTACTGTGCCATGATAAAAATTTATTTAAACCAAAAAAAAAAAACAAGTACATGTATGGGACCACCAATGTAAAGGACCACCAATGTATGGGACCAGAAGATGTATAGAGCCACTGATGCATAGGAGCACCAATGTATAGGACCACCAATGTATGGGACCACCAATGTATGGGACCACCAATGTAAAGGATCACCAATGTATGGGACCACCAATTTATGGGACCACCGATGTATGGGACCACTAATGTATGGGACCAATAATGAATGGGACCACCAATGTATGGGACCACTAATGTATGGGACCAATAATGAATGGGACCACCAATGTATGGGGCCACCAATGTATGAAACCAGAAGATGTATAGAGCCACCGATGCAACTGACTTTCTTTCACGATTTTTTAAAAGTGCAATGCTCTGCCTGCTCTTGATAAAAGTCACACCTCGCCATCAACATATGTCTAGTAATACTGTCTCTCTCAACATATGTCTAGTAATACTGTCTCTCTCAACATATGCCTAGTAATACTGTCTCTCTCAACATTTGTCTAGTAAGACCGTCTCTCAATATAGTTTGAAAACCTCTGAGTTAGACAATGTGTGTCAAGTTTATTAACCTCTGCCCAGTCATAGATAATGTGTGTCACGTTTCTGCCCAGTCAAGTCTGTGTGCAGTCAGAAACTATAAATACCAAGTCTGTCCCCAATATAACAAGTTTTTTGTAGAAATGCAGCCACCTACAAGAACATGAGGACAGATTCACAAATTAAAGGAAGGTTCAGAATGGATACTAAGACATTTTTTTTAGTCAGAGTGGTGAATGCTTGGAATGCATTGCTACAGAAAATAAAGGAGGTAGGGTCAATTAATTCATTCAAAAATAGATTGGATGGGCATATTTATTTGATGTAAATATAATAGAAATTAGTTGTATACAAACTCTGCAGAGTCTTCTAAACCAGTATAAAGATGTTAAGTTAAATTAGTGTCAAGTATCTGTCAATAAAAAAACCATGAGTCAAGTCTCTACGCCTCTATCCAATCATGAATGTCAAGTCTCTGTCCAAGCATAAACTATGAGAGTCACGTCTCTACCCCTCTATTCAATCAGAAACTATGAGAGTCAAGTCTTTGTCCAATCAGAAACTATGAGAATCAGGTCTATGAAACTATGTCCATCCAGCCACAAATATGATAGCAAATACTATGGACCTGTGCCCAGGCTTGAACCATTAGTACATATGAGAAGAGTATTCACCATTTCTACAGTCTTTGCCATTTCCATGCAGGACATAATCTTGTTGACAAGTGCAGGTTGAGTTCTCACACACAGCATAGAAGCCACACGTGGGACTGCAGCTCTCTTTGGTGGAACAAAATACATGTCATATTTATATATAAATATATGTGAATCAATAGTATTTAGTGTATACACATAATATTTGTTTCTTTTTCCATGTTTGATCTAAACTAATCACATCTATTAATCACATCTATTAATCACATCTACAGATGTAACAGAGTTACAAGGGGCTAATGAGCCTTGGAAAGAGAAGCCATGAAAACACCGTTCGTGGTAACCAAGCATAACTTTAGAACTATGTCCGAGAGATGGAGTTCATAGAACAATCATTGTTCAAAATTCTTAAAAAATGCTCGTTTAAGACTGTCCAGCTAAAATGGATATTTCCCACGGTCCTACTGAGAAATCCCACAACCTTTTAGGTCACATTGAAGGTTCAAGACAAGGTATCCTTTCTTTAACGGCAAAATAGTTCAGGGAAAGTTGAGGTGAATGAATTGAAGAAAAATAGAAGTCATTGTCCGAAGCGGAGAGAACAAGATATAAATTAATTGACCACAGAAGATAGAGGAAAGAGCAGAGAAGAGAAGACTACTGTGCCGTTGGTAGGAGACAGACCATAGAGCAGAAGACTACCGAGTGGGTAGCTAGGATAAACCACAGAACATGGCCAACGAGTAACTAGAAAAGAAAGATAGAAGTCACCAAAGCAGACTAGCACTGAGAGGGAACCAGAGACCATGCACTTGTAAGCATTTGACTGTGTGTTGTCCTGTTTAATTCGTCGCTGACACCTGGTCACATGTACGCCGACTTCCAAGTCCCTGAGTGACATTCGTCTGCATACTCGTCAGAAGGAGACGTGTTACTTCAAATTAGAAGCTGACGTCCCGGACAACATGTCGTAACACATGTGTTACTCTTGGTCTGACAACTACAGTAATAGAACCACTGTCGTCTGTCCTAGACATGAGAACCATTGTTGTCTGTCGCAGACACAAGAACTCCTGTCTTCAAAGAGCGTTAGACTTGAGCGCAAGAACCGCTGCAATCCCAGAGTTCCTGACTAGACAGCAAAGAAGGAGAACCAGAAGATCTAATCGCTGTAATCATCTTCCTGACGTTAAGACGAGAGAATAGGCTCAGAAGACACATACGTTGCAAAAGCTGAAAGGTGTGACATTAGACCACCAGACGAGCGAGGACAGAAACATATGACAAAGAACAATTAACTAGACAGAAACATATGACAAAGAACAATTAACTAGACAGAAACATATAACTTAACTTAACTTAACGTCTTTATACTGGTTTAGAAGACCCTGCAGAGTCTGTATACAACCAGTTACATTTACATCACCTTGCTCTAAAAGCTATGCGCATCCAGTTTATTCTTAAATGCATTAACTGTCCCTGCCTCCACTACCTCCCCTGGCAATGCATTCCAAGCAGACACCACTCTCTGACTAAAAAAATATTTCCTAATATCTAACCTGGACCTCTCTTTAGTCAGCTTGTAGCTATGCCCTCGTGTTATTGTAGGTGGCTGTATTTTAAAAAACTTGTTATAGTCTAATTTATCGATTCCTCTGATCATCTTATAAACCTGTATTAAGTCACCACGAATTCTTCTCTCTTCGAGACAGTGTAGGCCGGTTTTTCTGAGTCGTTCCTCATAACTGTAATTCTGGAATCCCACTATCATCTTTGTCGCTCTTTTCTGTATTCTTTCTAGCATGTTTATGTCCCCTCTATGATAAGGACTCCACACCTGTACACAGTACTCCAATCTAGGTCTAACTAAAGCTTTATACAGTTTGACGATCACTTCCTTGCTCCTAAGTTTAATATTTCTTTTTATCATACCTAACATTGCATTTGCCTTTTTCACTGCTACCTTAACTTGCTCACTCACCTTTCCTGTATGATCTATTATAACCCCTAGGTCCCTTTCCTTATCTATCTTTCTAATATTGTTTTCTCCCATTCTGTAATTATGTTCCATATTGGATCTACCCATGTGGATGACTGTACATTTATCTACATTAAACTCCATTTGCCAGCTTATATGACAAAGAACAATTAACTAGACAGAATTGTATCAACTCAAAAGAGTATAGAGCTGAGAATGGAACATTAGCTAGAACTGATCGAATGATAGGACCTGGAGTTTATAAAAGGCAAGAGAAATACCTGTGATAATTGCACTAAACTCTTGAGAGACATAGTTAGATATGTGTTAATGGACAATAGACAATGATTCACGTACCTAGTATTATTATTATAATGTGTATGAAGGTTATGTAATAACCATTCATTTGTTTTTGCTGCTGTTAAAATAATTGTTAGTGTTTTAATTAGAGTTGTGAGTTAAGGAGTGATAGTTGTAAGGAATAAAGCTAAGTGGTGATAGAGTGAGTCTGTAGCACAGAGTCAATCCACCTTTACGCCTCAACCCTAAAACCAGTAGTAGATGATCTTCCCTTCTTCCTTAACTTCTTTTTAATGGTTTAGAAGGCTCTGCAGATTCTATATACAGACAATTAAAAAAAAAATCAATGTTGATATAGAATAACTAAGTGCATCAAATCTATTTATGAAAGCATTAACTCACCCTGTCCCCACTATTTTCTTTTGAATTGCATTCCACTCCATCACAACTTTCTGACAAAAACAATAATTTTTAATATCTAATCGGGACCTTTCCTTAATTAATTTGTAGCTCTTGTTCTTCTAGCTGATTTAAATTTTAAAACGTGATAGTATAATTTATCCTTTCTGTTGATTCATTTTTAAACATGTATTAAATCACTTTGAATTCTTCTCTTTCCTAGCCTATGTAGGCCGGTTTTTCTGTCTTTCCTCATAACTTTAATGTAACACGTAATTTGTATAGCTCTTTCTTATTTTACTTTCAGTGTACGCATGTACAATAATTTGTAGGAGGACATTTGTTTTCTTAAAGAATTTTATTACAAACTACGTAAATATGTATGCATATTTGCATGCCCCATGTGGGTTCATGGTATATTTAAAGACCAAAAATTCAGCAAGCAGGATATACTTAAGTAATCAATAAAATCAATTCAACACACATTTCAGGATAATCCATTTCCTACATTGACCCAAATGCTTTTCTTGTAGCTAGCAGTTCAATAACCAGCACAGATAATTCACTTTTAATTGCTATTCTAAAACATACGTATGTTTTATAGTTAGTATTATAGTTACTTGATCAGAAGTATACATTTCTGCAAGGTTGATTCATATCTCTAACCATTTATCACATGCGTACATTTCATTGAATTTAATGATCGCAAGACCAAGAAGAGTTTCCCCTTCTTTCATAGCCATTATTAACAGTAAGGTGCTCATTTACAGATAGGTAGACTGAAACGTATCGCTAAGCTATATAGGGCACATTTATAAGCACACATGAAGGAGGATGACATAAATATGTGAGAGAGAGAGACAGAAAGCGAGTTGGCAAAAAAAAGACACACTTGTGTACTTTCCATCTTCTGAGAACCTTGATCAATGACTGGCACGATGCTCAATAACCGTGGCACCGGCTGGCATCTTTAAAGGCAGCAACAAACATTCCTCAGTCTGTAGTAATTTTTCATAGGAACCCCAGCTTTGAGATAGGGTATCCCAGCATTGAGATAAAGCCCCCAGGTTTAAGATAGAGGCCCCCCAGGTTTGAGATCAGGTATCTTAACTTTGTGATAGGGTCCCTCAGCAGTGGGATAACTGACCCAGCTTTGAGATAGCCCCCCACCCAGTTTTGAGATAGGATTCCCCCAGCATTGAGATAGGGCCCCCTAGCTTTTAGATAAGGTGCCCTAACTTTGTGATAGGGTCCTTCGGCTTTGAGATAGGGTCCCCAGCTTTGAGATCCCCCCCCCCTCACCCTCACATCCCCAGTTTGGAGATAGGGTCCTCCAGCTTTAAGATAGGGCCCCCCAGCTTTGACATAAGGTGCCTTAACTTCGTGATAGAGTCCCCCTAATTGAGATATGGCCCCCCCACCAGCTTTGAGATAGGGTGCCCCTGCTTTGAGATAGGGCCCCCTAGCTTTTAGATAAGGTGCCCTAACTTTGAAATAGGGTCCCCCGGCTTTGATATAATTGACCCAGCTTTGAGATTATGAGATAGGGCCCTCCAGAGATATGCACCCCCAACCCCCACCCCCCAGGTTTTGAGATAGGGTCCCCCAGCTTCGAGATAGAGTGCCCCCGCCCCCATCTTTGAGATAAGGTCTTCCAGCTTCGAGGATAGGGCTCCTCTAGCTCTGAGAAAAGGTCCTCCGGCTTCGAAATAGGGTCCCCCAGTTTTGAGATAAGGTCCCCCAGCTTTGAGATCAGCCCACTCCCCCCCCCCACCCAACTTTGTGATAGGGCTCTCCAGCTTTGAGATAGGGTCCCCCAGCTTTGCGATAACTGACCAAGCTTTGAGATTTTGAGATAGGGCCCGCCAAGCTTTGAGATATGATTTCCCCCGCCCCCCTATCTTTGAGATAATGTTCCTTAATTTTGTGATAGAGTCCACCTAATTGAGATAGGGTCCAAAGCTTTTAGATAGCCAAGCTTTGAGATAAGGTGCCCTAATATTGAGATAGGTTCCTCCAGCTTTGAGATAAGGTGCCCCTGCTTTGAGATAGGTACCCATCCCCGGCTTTTAAATAGGGCCCCCTAGCTTTGAGATAACTGATCCAGCTTTGAGATTTTGAAATGGGGCCCTCCAGCTTTGAGTTTGAGTCCTCCAGCTTTGAGATAGCCCCCCCCCCCACCCTCAGTTTTTAAGATAAGGAGCCCTAACTTTGAGATAGGGTCCCCCAGCATTGGGATAACTGACCAAGCTTTGCGGTTTTCAGATAGGGCCCTCCAGCTTTGAGACAGGATCCTCCTCCTCCACCCCCCCCCCCCTCCCATGTTTGAGATAAGGTCCCCCATGTTTGAGATATGGTCCGCCAGCTTTGATATAAGCCCCCCCCCCCCCCCAGCTTTGAGATAGGGCCCTCCAGCTTTGAGACAGGATCCTCCTCCTCCACACCCCCCCCCCCCCCGCCCCAGGCTTGAGGTAAGGTCCCCCATGTTTCAGATATGGTCCGCCAGCTTTGAGATAAGCCCCCCCCCCCTCCCCAGCTTTGAGATAGGGCCCCCAGCTTTGAGATAGGGCCCCCAGCTTTGAGACAGGATCCTCCATCTTTGAGATAGGGCCTCCAGCTTTAAGATAGGGTCCCCAGCTTTGAGATAGGGTCCAGCTATGATTAATTATTTCCTTATATGTACTCTGTAGCATCAGCTGATTAGAGCAATGGTAGTGCAGTCGATTTTCCCGGTTTAGGTGTTCAACTCCTGCTAACAGCATGGTTCAGATGACCCAGCTGCAAATGGGTACTTGGTTGACTGAGGAAGGAAAGGCAGAAAGGCAGAAAGGAATGCAAATGTCCACCACATCTCATAAACAAGCTGTGGTTTCGTACATTAAAATCTCTAACACTTCATTCCCGACAGCAATATCTGCCACGGGATGACCGTTACCTTTACTAAACGGGGAGAGGAAAGTAACGTCTGGCAAGGTAAAGCACATTGATCGAACAATGTTAGCAAGGGTCAGGCGGGGAGAAGAGACTAACGTCTGGCCAGGTACTTACTTTACGTGTCCAAACACCACGTTATAAATCTTACATCCAGTATTCAGCGACATGGTTTGCTTTGTCGTTTGCCTCCAGCAAGTCGCACCTATTGCATGTTTCCTGGAGGTTGGGACAGGTCATCAGGTGGTCTGGGTCCTGTATTGCGCCGCAAACACATGTGTCATCATCCGTGTATCCCCATCGCTTAATATTCCTCTTGCACCTTGATACATCAGTTCGGAGTCTGTTCAGCGACTTCCATGTTTTGTATGGTAGATGATGTCCAGGAGCAGGTTCCTCCCGAAGTTCCATCTCTGGGGCCTGCACCAATTCGTGCTACCTCTCGATACGGTGACTTTCAGGGTTTGTATGTATTGGATTTGTTGGTTTTAGAAAGCTATGTCTGGATTTGGGTCTTGTGTTCTGCACCTGATGTCCAAACATTGGGTTCCTTGGGTCGTGCTACTGTTTTTCTCGTTCGATTTCTGCTGCGTCGCTTCTTCGGATCTCGGGGGGTACTATGCCAATTATGGGGTATATTTTATCAATGTCGGTGGGTTTTAGGCACCCTTATACTATCCGACCCACCTCATTTATTGCTGTATCAACTAGTTTCGCATGAGCAGAGTTTTTCCAGACTGGTGCATTGTATTCAACTACGGAGAAACACGAGGCAAGTGTAGATGTCCGAAGGACTGATGGCTGTGCCCCCCATATTGTGCCGGTCAGTTTTTTGATGCTATTATTTCTTGCGTGTACCTTACGCTTTGTGTCGTGGCAATGCGTATGTAAGACAATGTGCTGTCTAATTTCACGCCTAGATATTTGGGAGCCGTGCAGTGTTCAAGCTCCTGCCCTTGCCAGCTTTTATTTTTGCCTCTCTGTTTCTGAGGTGGTAGGCACATACCTGGGTTTTACTGGAATTTAGTTTAAGGTGATTCTTGTGGCAGTATTCTGCAAGAGCATTGAGAGAACTTGACAGTTTACTTTCCACTTACTCAAACCCTTTTCTCTGGGCAGCAACTGCTGTGTCATCAGCATAAATGAATGTCTTTGTGCCTATGTCCATGAGTAGGTCATTAGTATATATGTTATATAGTATGAGTGCCAGGACACTTCCTTGTGCCAGGCCGTTGTTTTGGTTTCGCCATCTGCTGTCTTTTTTTCCCCAGAGTTACATAGAATCTGGACAGGTAAAACACACTGATCGGACAATGTTCGACGTGTTTGTTTCTTCTTCTTCTTCTTCTCCGTACGCTGTCAGACGTCAACCTGTATTTTTTCGAAAAAAGCTGCGGTCATCCTGAGGCTGTCGACACTGCCATAGAGCTTGTCTTGTGTTGGCACTGGTGATGGTCACATCTGCTTTCTCTGATCCTCGTATGTCGGGCAGTTTTTGCAGCAAATGTTCAGCGGTCGTTTTCCCGGTACCACACGAGCATTAGTCAGTGCCATCTATCTTCAATTTGTTGAATAGGTGGTACCTCAGTCTATTGTGGCCAGTGCGAAGTCTGAAGACCACGACCTGCTCTCTTCTGTTCAACTGGTAATAGGCGTCGTTTTTTGTGTAGCCAGTATGTTCTATTTCCCATTTGGTCATGTATCTAGCTCTAATAAGCCTTTTTGACTCTTCGTATGTCACACTAGTATCTCGTTGTGGTAATCTTGCACCTTCTTTTGTTAGTCTGTCTGCCTCCTCGTTGCCTTGGGTGTTACAGTGGGATGGAACCCACTGTTCCACTACTCTTTTTGGTGCGGACTGCTGGCATAGTTGACAGAGTACTGCTCTTAAATCATTAAGTTCAGTATTTTTCTGTCTTTTTAGTGCTGTGACTACGGCCAGGGCATCTGTAAGCAGGACTGTTTGGCTTTCATTCCTTTTATCTGTCACCATTTCTTCTACTGCAGCCTTCAGTGCCTCTGCCTCCGCTCTGAAATTGCTTGTGTATTTTCCAGTTGCCACTGATAGTGTTATTTTTCTGCCATTTTGTAGGCTCAGGAATACCCCTGTCCCTCCGTTCTATGTTGTGTTTGTTACAGAACCGTCTGTGTATGCATGGGTCCAGTCCATGCTTGGGTAGTTTTTCGTTATGTACCTCAGGGTTGTATCTCTTCTTTCTTTTCCAGTCTGCCTGTTTTTGTTTCCAATGCCTGGTATATTTTCTACAACCTCTGGAAATATTAGCTGCCTCCAGGTAGGTTTTCGTACAGTAGGGATGGGCTTTGGTGTTGTTAGTGCGTTCATAGGGTCTTCGTTTATCTTTGCTTTGGCTATTTCTGCAAAGTTTCTCCGCTTTAGTTTCCCATTTCCTAAATTTGTTAGTCTCTGGTGCATTGGATGGTCAGTCAGTCTTCTGAGTTTCTCTGCTTGCTGTTGAGCTCTGCAGTCTCTTATGTCGGTCATGGATTGCAGTTTTGTAATCTTTTCAAGTTCTACAATTGACGTTGACTTCATGCTTCCTGTTATAACTATCATGGCTTGGTTTTGAAGTTTGCTAACTTTATCGAAGTTCGCCTTCGCTGCTGTTGTCCATGCCGCAATGCCATACTCGAGAACTGGTCTCACTCTTCCAGTGTACAGTTTCTTTAGTATATTTTCGTCTGCTCCCCACCTTGTGCCAGCAAGTTTCCTCATGATTGCCATTCTTTCTCTGGCTCTCATTCGGTTTCTCTCGATCTGACTTTTCCATGTCATGCGCCGATCAAATGTGACTCCTAGGTAGTTTGGGTTGTCGTTTGGCCGCAGGTATTTGCCGTTAAGACTTATTTTGGTGTTTTGGGGTTTGTTTAAAAGCGAGAATATCGTACATGTTGTTTTTTCCTCATTTATTTTGACCAGCCATGAGTTCGCCCACTCTTCCGGCGATTTTAGGGCCTGTTGCATCCGATTACTTGCTATGGTGAGATTCATTTCAGAGGTCCACATAGCCAGATCGTCTGCAAACATTGAGCTGTGGACTCTTCTTGGTATATTCTCCGTTATATTATTTATATACACCAGGAAGAGTGTGGGTGACAGTACTTCCCCTTGGGGTACTCCCTGCTCAAGTGTCACCTTTTTGCTCATCTGCCCTTGTACTTGAACTCTGGCTGTTCTGTTTTTGAAGTAGTGACTGATCCATTTGTACATTTTCCCACAGACTTCACTTCTTCGTAGCTTGACTTTAAGTCCCTCTTTCCAGACCTTGTCAAATGCCTTTTCTAGGTCCATCCAAACCGCTACTGTGTGTTTTTGCTCCTGGTAAGCATCCTATATTTCCTGGGCTATGAGGGTGATCTGATCATCTGTGGATCTGTGCTGTCTAAAGCCTGCTTGCTGTGCAATTAGTATGTGTTTTTCTTCCAGATGCCACATCAGTCTGGTGTTTCTCATACGTTCCATCAGTTTGCCTACACAGCTCAGTAGACTGATAGGCCTGTATCGATTTGGATCTGTTTTGTATTTTCATTTCTTTGGTACTGATACAAGTACTGCGTCTTTCCATGCCTGGGGTACAATACCCCTTTTCCAGCTTTGGTTCAGGACTGATAGTAACTTCCTCTTTGCTGTTTGGCCCAGCCCCATCAGCATTTCGTTTGTTACCCCATCTTTTCCGGGTGATTTCCTTTTCTTTAAAGTTCTCATGGCCTCTTCCATTTCATTCATTGTTAGTTTTGCCATCATGTGCTCTTCTGTGCCATATTGATGTTGTCGTGCCCCTTTTGTTCTTCCCTAATGTCTGTATGCCTATCTGTAGGGACATCAATATGGTTTGCTCTGGCATAATGTTCTATAAAGGCGTTTGCTGGTTTTTTTGCAGTGAGCATGTTATCGCCCTGCTTGATGGTAATTTGTTTGTTTGATGGAGTTTCATCATTCATGGCTCTGACTAACTTCCATAGTTTGTTCCCATCTTTATCTAAATTGAGGCTTTATGTTTTGTTTTTCCAGCTTTCTCTTGTTATTTTGTTTAGAGTGTATTTGTATTTCGCCGTGGTGGCTTTGAGGGCGATATTATACGTGGACATTGTTTATCCATGACATGCTGTACTTACCAGAAGGAACCTGAGCCTGGATTGTGGTGTGTACAAAGATAGCAGACACAGCCAAAGCACACAGTGTCCATGTGACACTCATAGTGTGTGCTGTCTGCTATAGCCAAGTACACGCTATCACTCTACACATTATCTGCAATGAAAGATAACAAACAAAACTAAATGACAAGGAAACTCTTACCCAAATTAAAAACTAGCACTAACAAACAGTGTGAGGATACTGTAGCAAAGAAATTGGGAATGATTTGCAAGTGGAAAATATAAAATATTGAACAGGAAGAGAACAGACAAAAAGGAAATAAACATTAATTCGCAAAAAGGAAGAAAAAAAGCAGCTAAATCAGAATGAGAAATACAGAGCTAATCTATTTTTTTTTAAATTCAGACAAAAATACACACTTCATCTTAATCAGAACTACGAAGCAAATATATAAAAGTGATAGAAAACAAAACACAACTCAATTAGCAAATACAGAGCTACTCCACAGAAAGGGAAAGTACTTTACAGTGAAATACTGAAGAACCCACATAAAGGGAAAGTACTTTTCAGTGAAATACAGAGCCATTCCACAGAAAGGGAAAAGTACTTTACAGTGAAATACAGAGCAACTCCACAGAAAGGGAAAAGTACTTTACAGTGAAATACTGAGGAACTCCACATAAAGGGAAAGTACTTTACAGTGAAATACAGAGCTACTCCACAGAAAGGGAAAAATACTTTACAGTGAAATACAGAGCTACTCCACAGAAAGGGAGAAGTACTCCACGTGCAAGCGAAATACAGAGCTAATCCAGAGAAAGCGTAACGCTACGGTGGTCATCATTGTAGTCTTAGGTTACCATGAAAAGTTGGTCTCAGGCCTTTCAGGAAGCTGCGACTGGGCCTGTAAGATGCCAGTGGATAGATTTAGTTTCTCAAAGGAAGCTAACAGAAAATAATACAGACTCACATACACGGCATGTTACCTGTTACTGGGGTACATTGTGAAGAGGTGAGTAGAAGAGATGTGGAATAAAGGTCGCTGACCCAGGCAGTGTCTTTATTGTTTACAGGCTATGTTTTTATTCTACACACGATAGAAAAAGGTTAGCGCATCATGGCTTGAACCCATGTCTCCAGACTAAGGGGCGGGTACCCTAACCGCACGGTCATACTCTCCTTATAGGACATGGTGCTGTCAACAAATAACGACGCAGACTGCAGAGCACGAGGACAATGACAAGTGTCAGCATGCAGAGATACGATGATTTAGAACTCAATGTGAGAAGCTCTTTGGTGAAATACAATTCACTTGATGAGCGGTGAATAAAAAACATAAACAAAACAATTCTCAATAGTGCACCTGCTTTATCCCATTACGACGGGCGACACAGTGTAGAACAGATCTGCGCACACATTTTACATGATAGTTTCACTTTCACACAAAGTTGCTAAGAATACCACAGAGAACAAAGATAACTAATGCGGGTGTTCTGACAATTTATTACACGCATCAGAACAAATCTATCGTCTGGTTTATTTTGAGTGTGGATACGCTATGTAAACATAGGACAGTACTACATTTTAACAACGGGTACAGTGCTGGGGAACGGAATAGAGGGTAAGAACAAACACCAAACATGCAAACAAAAAAACAAACAAACACATTCACGAGCAGACACGCACACACACAAAATGCTGGTTTAACAACGGGTACAATGTTCGAGAAAGGGACATACAGTAATCTCTCTCTCTCTCTCTCTCTCTCTCTCTCTCTCTCTCTCTCTCTCTCTCTCTCTCTCTCTCACACACACACACACACACATACGCGCGCACAAAATGGTGGACGGTTTAATATCGTGCACTAAAGACTGTCACAGGCAGAGATAATAAACAGCATGATGAATATGAAATGTCTGAGTTTACACAATCGCTTACTCCAGTCGTCACGGACACACGACTGACAACTACATGACACGACTGGAAAGTTCCCTGTCTGTGTGCTGACGGAGGCTATATCTCACAAGTTGTTAAAATGACATCATGGATATAATTAGTATGACGATACGATCTTGACATTATGCAAATCCACACCTAATTCCACTGTTTCCCTGTATCACTTTTATGTATGTACTATCGGCCGTCTATAAAATTGTATCAAATTAAGGAAAGAGCAGCAGTTTCTTCTTCTTCCTCCTCGTTCATCTTCAGACCTCAACTGCAATGACTCTAACGAAGGCAGCGGTCGACTCAAGCCTCTGTACGCTTCCGTACAGCTTCTCGTGGAAGGACACTGGCTGTTGCCAAATGCTACTTCTTTTGTCGGTATACAGTGGACAGGACTGCAAAATATGTTCTGCCTTCATGGAGGCTGTGCCACAGGCACAAAGGTCTGTAGTGCCAATCTTGAGCTGTGCCACAGGCACAAAGGTCTGTAGTGCCAATCTTGAATATGTTGTACAGATGGCATCTAAGTCTGTTGTGACCTGTGCGTAGTCGGATAATTATTATCTGGTCTCGCGTGGAGAGCTCATGGTAGGAATCGTTTTCTATGTGGCCAGGGTGGTCTTTTTTCCATTTTGCACTGTACGTTGCCCTGATGAATGCTTTTGTCTCATTGTATGTGATTTCTGTATCACTCTGCTGCAGCATTCCTCCCTCTCTGGCGAGTCTGTCTGCCTCCTCGTTGCCTGGAATGTTGCAGCGGGCTGGTATCCACTGGACTGTGCTTTTTTTTGAAGCACTGGGACAGGCGTTCGAGCGAGTCTGCCAGAGCACAGAGTTCATTTTTGTGCTGGTTCTTTAGCGCCATTAACACTGAGAAGGCGTCTGTGAAAATGACTACTTCCTTTTCTGCTTGCTCCTTGTGGTCTATAAGGATTTCAGCTGCTTGTCTCAGGGCACTGACTTCGGCACTAAAATTGCTGCAGCGTCTCCCAGTGGCAAATGCTGCTGAGTATACTTTGCTTTTTAGTTTTATAGTGATGCCTCCTCTCCGTTTCCAATGGCATCTTTGGCTGAGCCATCCGTATAGGCGTGCGTCCAGGCTGTTGGTGGAAATTTTTGGTTGATGTACTTTGTAATTATGTGTCTTTTCTGTTCCTCTGTTTGTGTCTTTTTGTCTTTGATGTTGGGGATATTGCAAATAATATCAGGGAACGGTCTTCCTTTCTACAGGCAGCGGATGGAGCATTCTGGTATTTGTTTTAGTTTTTCGTTTAAGAGTGCAGCATTGTTTTTAATCTTTTCTTTTGCCTGGACTGTAAAACTTATCCTTTTTAGCCTGCGCTTCCCAACCCATTTAGTCTGTGATGCATCGGGTGGTCCATGATTCTTTTGAATTTTTCCGCTTGCTGTAGGATTCTGCAGTCTCGGCGGTCTTCCATTGGCTGTAGCCCAGTCACAGCTTCCAGGTCTTTTATTTGGGTAGACTTCAGGGCTCCTGTTATGATACGGGCTGTTTGGTTCTGGGTGCGCCCTATTTTGTCCAAGTTTGATTTGGATGCCGTGGACCAAGCTGCAATGCCGTATTCCAAAACTGGTCTCACTCTGCCTGTATATAATTTCTTCAGTGTGTTTCCGTCAGCACTCCAATCAGCCCCACGCAGAGTACTTAGTTTAACAAGCATAGTCTGTAAATTATTATACTATAATCAAAGAAAACGTTGTAATACATTTAGACAATGTCAATCTAATCAAGACATATGGATTTACTAGAGGGAGATCATGCTTAATAAATCTTTTAGAATTCATGAAGGAGGTTACTAAAATGATAGATAAAGGGGAGCCAATGGGTGTTAATGTCTCTAGATTTTGCAAAGGCATTTGATAGAGTACCTCGTTAAAGATTATTTAAAAAGTTAAAATCACATGGAATAGGTGGGGAAGTTGCTAAATGGATTGAAAATTGGTTAACGGGAAGAAGGCAGAGAGTGAGTATAAATAAGGAGTACTCTGAGTGGTGGGGTGTAAAAAGTAGAGTGCCACAGGGCTCAGTTTTGGGACCAATTTTGTTCTTGATATTTATAAACGATTTCGACATTGATATCCGATTCATGATTGCAAAATTCGCGGATGACACAAAACTATGCAGTAGTGTCTTATCTAAAGCAGAAGTGGATATACTGAGGTCGGATTTAGATACAATTCGAGAATGGTCTACGAGCTGGCAAATGGAGTTTAATGTAGATAAATGTACAGTCATCCACATGGGTAGATTCAATATGAAACATAATTACAGAATGGGAGAGAACAATTTTAGAATGATAGCAAAGGAAAGGGACCTAGGGGTTATAATAGATTATACAGGTAAAGTGAGTGAACAAGTCTAGATAGCAGTGAAAAGGGCAAATGCAATGTTAGGTTTCATCAATTTAAATATTAAACATAGGAGCAAGGATGTGTTTGCCAAACTAAATAAAGCATTAGTTAGACCTAGATTGACGTGCTGTGGTCCTTATCGTAGAGGAGATACAAACATGCTGGAAAGGAAATGAAGAGGAGCGTCAAAACTGATAGTGGGATACCAGAATTACAGTTATGCGGAAAAACTCAGAAAAACCGGCCTACAGTGTCTAGAAAAGAGAAGAATTCGAGGTGACGTAATTAATGCAGGTTTATAAGATAATCAAAGAAAATGATAATTTAGACTATAACAAGTTTTTTAAAAATACAACCACCCACAAGAACAAGAGGCATACCTATAAATTAACTAAAGAAAGGTAATTACATTAGATTTTAGGAAATATTTTTTTAGCAAGAGCGTGGTGAATGCTTGAAATGAATTGCCACGGGAAGTAGTGAAGGATAGGACAATTAATGCATAAAGAATATATTGGATGCGCATAGAGTTTAGAGCAAGGAAATGTAAATGAAACTGGTTGCATAAGACTATGCAGAGTCTTTTAAAGCAGTTTAAAGATGTTAAGTTAAGTTAAGTTAAGTGACGACACTAGAACGCACTGTTGACAATTCATGAAAATTGTAAGAATAATAATTGATAGTATTTCTTGAACTTTCGGCCAACAAAGATATCTAGTTTTTTTGTCCATTAAGTCAAACCTAGGAAATAATATAGATTGTAGCTCTCTCTTTATCCATGCCCCCTTATCCAACCTTCAGTCACGGCTTCACGTGTATAGCTCTAACATCCCAGTCCGTCCCCTGCCTCTCCATATTCTGGTGTAAATATCAGAATGATGTTTCAGATATATAAACACATCATTCCTAGGAAAATTGGAATCCTGGTATTCAAACAGGCTTGTTGTTAATGTCTGTTGCCAGGTAGCCGATGGCTATCCGTAGTGAGTATTTTAAACTTCCTGCCGCTTACTAGGCCTGGGGAAGCAACAAATTATTTGAGTAGATTTATAACTATAATTTTTGAACTTGTGTCTGGGGAGCAGTCGTAAAGGATACTCTTTTCGATTTCTAACTGCGAATGGATTTTAACTTGCGCGTCACTGAACACGGGAGTCCGATCTCACTACCCAGAGATGAGGAGAATATTTACCAGAAGGTCCACGTGAAAAAGAAAATGGATTCCGGCGTGATACGAAGCCTCGACCCCAGGAACCCGATGCGGTCACCTTACCTCGAGGTTCCTCTAATAGCTATTTTTATTATTTAGATAAATTATATATTTTCATTTCTTTTGTCACTAGTTTCCGATGAGGTCATTTTAGTTGTAAAGTAGATTGCCTTTGCATAAATGTATTAATATGTATTTATATTGTGAACGAAACACTTTAGTGGCAAGTGTCAACAGGGAAGAAAAGCCTGGAGGCTTGGTACTCTGAGCCTAATAAGCCGCACGATGGTAACCACCCACAATCTTACTACTAATAGCCAAATGTGAGTCCTAAAGCAAACCATTGAAGATCTGGAACAGAACCTTTTAAGGACCGACTAGATGATTTTGCAGAACAACAACGATAGTTTTTGGCTGCCTGGCAGCATGCATTGATTTGGCTGATTGTGTGCCAGGATTTCAGTTTAGTCTGTTGAGCGGGAATTGCTTGGATGCTCCACAATCGCACATGGTAGTGTCCCTGAGACCCATTCTGTGGAGGTGGGCCTTGAGTCTACAATGTCCCGTTCTGTCTTAAGATCTTTGTCTACCCATCTCTGCTAAGTTTGTCTATGCTGCCATTTTCTGGCTTGTATTCTTTGTTCTGTTCTCTCCATTCTGTCCTCATGGATCGTTTGATGAGTGTCTTTGCTTCTTTATAGCTCTGTGGATGGGGAATCTAGTTGCCGCCACTTCCGGCTTTTGCGAGCTCATCTGCTTTTTCGTTTCCAGGGATCCCGTAGTGGGATGGAATCCATTGTAGGACTAAATATGTTTTTTTTTGAGACAGCAATCCTATGTTGTATTTTATTTCATGTAAGGGTATATCTTGTTTGTGACTTGAGATGGCTTGGAGGACACTCCTGGAGTCTTGTTAGAATGACCGTTTTCCTTGTATTTATGTTTTGGCTGATAAGAATCTGAGTTGCTGCATGAACAGCTATTGCTTCAGCTGTGAAATTGGTACAGGTCTCCCCTACTGGTATGGAGTGATTTTCTATGTCGCCATTGGAGTGTTCGATGTAGATTCCACTGCCTCCCCTTTTACCGCTTACCGAGGTAGATCCATATGTGTACACGTGTGTCCAAGAGTTGCTAGGGTACTGTCTCTTGAGCTCCCATAGAACGTAGATTTTTGGCTCTGTTGCCGACTGCTCACTTTTCTTCGTTAACCCTGGAACCACCAAGATTATTTTGGACCGGTCCTGGCTCCGTGTCCAGGGTTCTGGAATGAGTGGTTCGCACTTTTTGGTTTCAGCTTCAAGGATGTCTGCGTGTTTTCTGTGGATTTCTCTGGCCAGATAGTTGGGGCCTTTTTTTAGCAGTCTGTTTTTTGTTTTCTCTTGGAACTTTTGGTGCAGAGGATGATCAGGTAACCTCTTTAGTTTTTCATACGATATATGCGATATCTGCACCATTCGGCCTGACACATCCGGTTTCAGTCGACCTTTTTTTGGTACCAGGTTTGTCTTCCAATTGCGACTAAAATGATGTTAACCAGACAACACTATAGTGCAGCCTGTTTACAAGGGTCTTGTTCATCTCTGGTTCCTTGACCCTGATGCAAACAGCCAGCCACAAGCCGCTGTCTGCGGTCAGCGCATTCACTGTGCTGAATCTTTGACAGCAGAAGGTTACTCTACACTCGACAGTCGTATGACCTGATTAATGGATTGATGTCCAACCCCAGTTAGGAGGGTCGTCTGACCTGATTAATGGATTTATGTCCAGCCCCAGTTAGGAAGGTTGTCTGACCTGATTAATGGATTGATGTCCAACCCCAGTTAGGAGGGTCATCTGACCTAATTAATGGATTGATGTCCAGCCCCAGTTAGGAGGGTCGTCTGACCTGATTAATGGATTGATGTCCAGCCCCAGTTAGGAGGGTTGTCTGACCTGATTAATGGATTGATGTCCAACCCCAGTTAGGAGGGTTGTCTGACCTGATTAATGGATTGATGTCCAACCCCAGTTAGGAGGGTCGTCTGACCTGATTAATGGATTGATGTCCGGCCCCAGTTAGGAGGGTCGTCTGACCTGATTAATGGATTTATGTCCAGCCCCAGTTAGGAAGGTCGCCTGACCTGATTAATGGATTGATGTCCAACTCCAGTTACGATTGGCTTCTGACCTATTTAATGTACAACCCCAGTTAGGAGGGTCTTAGATGTTCGTCTCTGTCCCACATACAGCCCTTCTGGTATCCACTTTTTTTATACATTTTCGATTTTTTTTTAAATGTTACCATACAAATATCAGATGAAACAGTTAAATTAATTACACTTTCAACGTCATTGTGCACTGAATAATCAGGACATATTTTCATAGTAAGTTTGTCCGCACATTACATGAACACATACACATACATACGTCACAAATGGTCTTTTCCTCCCGAGCCAAACATTCCCGCTATAACATATAACCCAGTCGATATTAGACAAGCCAGATTTCCCAGTTCTCATATTACTCTGTCGATTATGTTCGGGTTCCAAGGAGATTCAAATCTATTAAATATTTTATGATGTTCTCTTGACCGAGTCCCCTAACTCAAGTATTTCTTGTAGCGAAGGATGCCCAGAGTTCTTCTTCTTCTTCTTCTTCTGCGTACGCAGTCAGACAGTAACCATTATTTTTTTTGAAAAAAGCGGCGGTCATCCTGAGGCTGTCGCCACTGCCATAGAGTTTGTCTTGCAGTTCCACTGGTAATGGCCACATCTGCTCTCTCTGATCCTCGTATGTCGGGCAGTTCTGCAGCAGGTGTTCAGCGGTCATTTTACCAGTACCGCACGGGCATTCGTCGGTACACCCTATCTTCAATTTGTTGAATAGGTGGTACCTCAGTCTGTTGTGGCCAGTGCGAAGTCTGAAGACAACGACCTGCTCTCTTCGGTTCAACTGGTAATAGGCATCGTTTTTGGTGTAACCAGTATGTTCGGTTTCCCATTTGGTCATGTATCTGGCTTTGATAAGCCGTTTTGACTCTTCGTACGTCATACTGGTATCTGTTTGTGGTAGTCTTGCACCTTCTTTTGCCAGTCTGTCTGCCTCCTCGTTGCCTTGGATGTTGCAGTGTGACGGAACCCACTGTACCACTACCCTTTTTGGTGCGGACTGCTGGCACAGTTTGCAGAGTGCTGCTCTTAAGTCATTAAGCTCAGTGTTTTTCTGGCTTTTTAGTGCTGTGACTACGGCGAGAGCATCTGTCAGCAGGACTATATGGCTCTCATTTTCACTGTGTGTCACCATTTCTTCCACTGCCGCCCTCAGTGCCTCTGCCTCCGCTCTGAAATTGCGTGTGTACTTACCAGTAGCGAATGACAGTGTTATTTTTCTGCCATTTGGTAGGTTCAGGAATGCTCCTGCCCCTCCGTTCTGTGTAGTGTTTGTTACAGAACCGTCGGTGTATGCATGGGTCCAGTCCATGCTTGGGTAGCTTTTCGTTATGAAGCTTAGGGTAGTATCTCTCCTTTCTTTTTCAGTCTGGCAGTTTTTGTTTGCAATACCTGGTATATTTTCTACATCCTCTGGAAATATATCCTGCCTCCAGGTAGGTTTTCGTACAGTAGTGATGGGTTTTGGTGTTGTTAGTGCGTTTATTGGATCTTCGTGCATCTTTGCTTTGGCTATTTCTGCAAAGTTTCTCCGCTTTAGTTTCCCATTTCCCAAATTGTTTAGTCTCTGGTGCATTGGATGGTCGGTAAGTCTTCGGAGTTTCTCTGACTGCAGCTGGGCTCTGCAGTCTCTTCTATCGGTCATGGATTGCAGTTTTGTAATCTTTTCAAGTTCTACAATTGGCGTTGACTTCATGCCACCTGTTATAATTCTCATGGCTTGGTTTTGAAGTTTGTTAACTTTATCGAAGTTCGCCTTCGCTGCTGTTGTCCATGCCGCAATGCCATACTCGAGAACTGGTCTCACTCTTCCAGTGTACAGTTTCTTTAGTATGCCTTCGTCTGCTCCCCAGCTTGTGCCAGCAAGTTTCCTCATGATTGCCAATCTTTCTCTGGCTTTCATTCGGTTTCTCTCGATCTGACTTTTCCATGTCATGCGCCGATCAAATGTGACTCCCAGATAGGTTGGGTTGTCGTTTGGCTGCAGGATTTTGCCATTTAGACTTAATTTGGTACTTTGGGGTTTTAATGAAAGCGAGAATATTGTGCATGTGGTTTTATCCTCGTTTATTTTGACCAGCCATGAGTTCGCCCACTCTTCCAGCGATGTTAGGGCCGTCTGCATCCGATTTCTTGCTATGGTGAGATTCTTTTCAGAGGTCCACATAGCCAGATCGTCTGCAAACATTGAGCTATGGACTCTTCTTGGTATATTCTCTGTAATATCGTTTATATATACCAGGAAGAGTGTGGGTGACAATACTCCCCCTTGGGGTACTCCCTGCTTGAGTGTCACCTTTTTGCTCATCTGCCCTTGTACTTGGACTCTGGCCGTTCTTTGTTTGAGGTAGTGGTTGATCCACTTGTACATCTTCCCACAGACATCACTTCTTCTTAGCTTGACTCTAAGTCCATCTTTCCAGACTTTGTCAAATGCCTTTTCCAGATCCACCCAAACAGCTACTGTGTGTTTCTGTGCCTGGTAGGCATCTTCTATCTCCTGGGCTATGAGGATGACCTGGTCCTCAGTGGATCTGTGCTGTCTAAAGCCGGCCTGCTGTGGAATTAGTATTCGTTTTTCTTCCAGATGCCACATCAGTCTGGTGTTTATCATCCGTTCCATCAGCTTGCCGACACAGCTCAGTAGGCTTATGGGCCTGTATCCATTTGGATCTGCTTTGTCCTTTCCTGTTTTTGGTACTGGTACCAGTATTGCGTCTTTCCATGCCTGTGGTACAATTCCCCTTTTCCAGCTTTGGTTCAGGACCGATAGCAGTTTCTTCTTCGCTGTTTGGCCCAGTCCCATCAGCATTTCGTTTGTTATCCCGTCTTTTCCGGGAGATTTCCTTTTCTTTAGTGTTCTCATAGCCTCTTCCATTTCGCGCATTGTTAGTTTGGCCATCATGTGCTCTTCAGGAGCCGTATTCATGTTTTCGTGTCCCTTTAGCTCTTCGCTAATGTCTATATGCTTATCTGCAGGGACCTCGATGTGGTTTGCTCTGGCATAGTGATCGACAAAGGCGTTTGCGGCTTTCTTACCTGTGATCAAGTTCTCGCCCTGCTTGATAGTAATTTGTTTATTTGACGGGGTTTCGTCGTTCATGGCTCTGACTAGCTTCCATAGCTTGTTCCCGTCTTTGTCCAGGTTTAGACTTTCCGTTTTATTTTTCCAGCTTTCTCTTGCTGTTTGCTTGAGAGTATGTTTGTACTTCGCCGCGGCGGCTTTGAGGGCGATGTTTGCCTCCATGGATTTTTCTCGCTCTGCCATGTTCCTAGCATTTGTTACTGCATCTTCCACTTTCTGCAACTCATCATTCCAGTAGGGCTTATAGTTTTTCCTAGCTCCTCTTGGGATGGTTTGCATTATTGCCTTGCTTAGGCTCTCTACCATGGGCTTCATTTTGGTGTTTCGTGTGTTGATGGTTTCACACAGCCCATCTGTCAGGATTGCAAATCTGTCCCAGTCGGCTCGTTTGTAATTCCAACGTGGGAGCGGTTTTGTTTCCTGTGGGCCTACTTCCATGTCAATGGTTAGCCTGATCGGCCTGTGGTCGCTACCTGCCAGTTGGTTTAGCACCTGGCGGTCTATTTTATGGTGTATGTCCTGTGTGGAGAAGGCCAAATCTGGAGTAGAGGTGGTATGCCATGTTCTTGAATAGAAGCTATGGCTATCCTCCGGCCTATTGATTAGGGAGAGATTTGCATCTATCTCCCAATCTTCCACTTCGTCACCTCTGCTGTCTGTGTCAGAGTATCCCCATCTCTCCGAGTGGCTGTTGAAATCTCCAACTACTATGCAGTTGGAGTCTCTGACCTCCATACTCGAGAGCGATAGGTCTCTATTTGGTGGTCCGTACAGATTGAAAATGCGGAGCTTCGTCTCTTGAGCCATTATGTCAACTCCTACAATTTCTGCTTGTCCGGTGTGATTGACAGATACCGAGTTACTCGGTATGCAGTTTCTGGTCAGTATCAAGACCCCTCCTTTGTGGCCTTCTCTATCTAGACGGAAGGTCTGGTATCCTCTGATTGAGAATTTATGGTTATTGTTGAGGTGCGTTTCCTGGATACATGCCACGTCAATCTTACATTCATGCAGGTGATGTGTTAGGGAAAGTTTTTTGTTAATGCCCGGAGTTCGATTCCACAGTGCCTGTTTCCTAGCTTTAATATCCGCTGTATCGTCATCCACATTCAATATGGAACAAAATTATAGAAAGGGAGAGAACAATATTAGAAAGATAGATAAGGAAAGGGACCTAGGGGTTATAATAGATCATACAGGTAAGACGAGTGAGCAAGTTCAGGTAGCAGTGAAAAAGGCAAATACAATGTTAGATATGATGAAAAGAAATATTAAACATAGGAGCAAGGAAGTGATAGTCAAACTGTATAAATCATTAGTTAGACCTAGATTGGAGTACTGTACACAGGTGTGGAGTCCTTATCGTAGAGGGGATATAAACATGCTGGAAAGAATACAAAAATAAGCGACAAATTACAGTTATGAGGAAAGACTCAGAAAAACTGGTCTAACAGTGTCTAGAAGTGAGAAGAATTCGTGGTGACCTAATACAGGTTTATACGATGATCAGAGGAATGGATAAATTAGACTATAACAATAGTTTTTTTTTAATACAGCCACGCACAAGAACAAGAGGGCATAGCTACAAATTAAATAAAGAGAGGTCCAGATTAGATATTAGGAAATATGTGTTTAGTCAGAGCGTGGTGAATGCCTGGAATGCATTGCCCCGGGAGGTAGTGGAGGCACCGACAGTTAATGCATGTAATAATAAATTGGATGCGCACAGCTTTTAGAGCAAGGTAATGTAAATGAAAGGTTGTATACAGACTCACAGACTCAGCATAGTCTTCTAAACTAGTATAAAAACGTTAAGTCAAGTTATGTCTCTGGTTAATCGCGTTTTCTGAAGCTGAGTGACCAGTTCATTAATTTGCCGTTTTGCCTTCACTAACTATGAAGCGCACAGGGAATACCAGAGGGACACACCATCTCCGGCAGCAACAGCTGCCTTCAATACTGCTCGCAAAGCTGTCCAGACCAGGCTTACAGAGATGCAAGACTCCTGGCTCAGCAAAAGAGCTGACGAAATTGAGATGTTCGCCGAGCGTCATGACACCAAACGGTTTTACGAGGCACTGAAAGCTCTCTACGGCCCGCAGCCCTCTAGTAATGCTCCAGTTCGCAGTGCGGATGGGGTACTGCTAAAAGATAGAGTTCAGATTCTAGACAGATGGGCAGACCACTTCTGCAAAATCCTAAACCACCCATCGTCCATAAATGAAGAGGCCATCCGCCGAATGCCGCAGGTGGAACTGAACCTGGCGGTGGATGAAGTCATTACTGAGGAGGAAGTCGACAGGGCAATAAGTTCACTATCTATAGGAAAAGCTCCAGGAGCTGATGCAATACCAGCAGAGGTATATAAGACAGCTGGCCCATCCCTCACCAGAAGGATCACTGAACTCTTCTGTCATATGTGGGCTGAAGGAAAAATTCGGCAGGAGCTAAAGGACGCCTCAATCGTTCACCTGTACAAAAGAAAAGGCAACCGTCAGGAATGCGACAATCATCGTGGAATATCGCTACTCTCAGTAAGAAAGGCAAGATCCTAGCTCGCTTTCTGCTAAACAGGCTCAACAAACACCTTAAACAAAGCCACCACCTCCCAGAAAGCCAATGTGGATTCAGAGTCGGAAGAGGAACAGTGGACATGATTTTTTCCGCTCGCCAAGTACAAGAGAAGTGTTGAGAACAAAATCAGGTCTTGTACACCACATTTATTGATTTGACAAAGGCATTTGATACCGTTAACAGAGGAGGGCTGTGGATGATAATGTCTAAGTTTGGCTGCCCCAACAAGTTCATAACAATGGTAAAACAGCTACACGAAGGCATGTGTGCTCGTGTACTGGACAGCGGTGCAATTTCTAAAACGTTTCTAGTATCAAACGGAGTAAAACAAGGATGTGTCCTCGCCCCGACTTTGTTCAGCATGATGTTCGCGGCCACGATGACAGACGTCTTCAGATCATTGGAGCTTGGAATATCCATAAAGTACCGCACATATGGCAAATTACTCAATTCCAGAAGAATGAAGGCCAAAACCAAATTGGCTGGCGACATAATCAGGGAACTTGTATTTGCTGACGACTGCGCTCTAATGAGCAACTCAGAACTGAACATGCAGGTTGGAATGGACCAGTTCTCTGCCGCATGCAAAAATTTTGGCCTAACCATAAATGCCAAAAAAACATGTACCAACCAGCACTACAAAACCAGAGACTACAGTCAGCGGGCAGACGTTGAATGCCGTAGACAAATTCACATATCTGGGCAGCACGCTGTCGAGTTCTGTCAGCCTAGACGATGAGGTGGCAAGTAGAATAGCAAAGGCCAGCACAGCCTTTGGTAGAATGCGCTCGATGGTCTGGGCACGTCGTGGCATCAGCGTCAAGACCAAACTCAAAGTCTACCGTGCAACCATCATTCCAACCCTGGGTTGGATGCTGGGTTCGATCTCCCTCACAGCACCGGCCGTTACCCCGAGGAAGCAAACCCTTAGAAAATGCAGGAGGAAGCAGACCCTTACATAAAATGCATGCTGAAGTCGGATGCACTGCGCCGACAGGGGCAAAATGAAAACCACAGTGCAACGCACACCGCCTTGGGGATTAGAGAACTAAAGCTGAACGCATAAACAGACTATTAAAAAAATGGTCACTATCTTGCTCTGATACATTTCTTGATTGTTGGCAGTACGGTAGGCTGTCATTACGAGGAATAGCGATCGCGCCGAGAAAAACAATCTGTGTCTTACAAACCGGACACAGTGGGAATCGAACCAAATATGTGTCCAGTATCAAAAGTCCACGCATAGCTACAACCAAAACGACTGTGTGATCGTATCTTGGTATTTTAGTATAAATAAACAACAATGTCGTTAAACATGCACCACAAACACATTGACAAGCGTCCAGATTTGAGAACTAGCGATGAACGTCTGGTTACAGCTTCACCCACTTCTCATGAACTTGATACTCCCAGGTGTGTACACATCGGGGAGAGAGGAAAGACTGTGTGTCGTTTCTGGTCGACGCGGAGAATAAACGATCCGGCCGCGAAGTGAGAAAGCAGTTTCTTTTAACAAAGGTGTTTAGCAGGCCCCCACAAAGCCGGCTTTGTGACTCCGGCTCGATGAGTCTACGCGAAATCCTTATCGGAAATAGTTGCCCGCTAAATCTGCCATTTTGATTAAAAATACTGTGACCGTACCGACGAGCGATGCTGACTGTTCAAATATACCAACCAGTGCGGATATTTATTCATTTTATTGATGCCTCAAGTTGGCGCAGTGGATAAATTTCCAGCTCTGATAATCCGAAGATTGTGGGTCCAATTACCAAATTCGACACGAAATAAAGTTATGTTGATCTCATTCAGTAAACTGTACCGATGTAAGTCAGCATTGTACTAGTTATATTGATATCATTCAGTAAACTGTACCGATGTAAGTTAGACAAGTACCCGTTATGTTGATCTCATTCAGTAGACTATACTGACATTTTGTCAACTCTGACTGAATCCCCGTTATTCCTTTCTTTGTGCTTGAACTTTGGATTTTTTTTTTAAATTAACGGGCCGATTAAACGCTTTCGTGAGCCTGAATGTGGTCCTGAGATGGTTGGTTGGATACACATGTACCTGAGGTGAAGGGAGCGCTGTTCTACATACAGGGGAGACACAGATAGAAGCTTCACACGTAATTCAGAACTTAGTGTGAACGGTGGTACAGCAGCACATAGAGGACATATATAAAACAGAAAAGACGATATTGTATACGTTATTCTGTAGCATATGCGGGATAGACATCGTATATGTATTCTTGAATCGCATATGGGAACCACATATCATGTAAATGTTATTCTTATATGATATACGGGATATACATATATCATTTATGTTATTCTTGTATACCACATACGGGATTTACATGTGGAGGAAAACTAACATCTGGTCAGGCACAACATACGGATCAGACATGGCAGTCAGGGTCAGGCACAACATACGGATCAGACGTGTCAGTCAGGGTCAGGTAAAATATACTGGCCAAGATCCTCACCTTGACTTCCCCGCATCATTGCCTGGAAACGGGCTATTTTCGTGGCAGCCTGGCTAAGGTGCGGGATCGACGTGATCCCCGTAGTAGTGAGCGACACGCATATGAGGCCAAGCATAGCATCATAACCGCCTGAAGGACCCCGGCCTCCCTTCATCAATAGACTCGGGATGTGAGGAAAGCTACGACACTCCGTTGATTAACATCCTTTTTAGGGCGCACAAAAGAGTAATGCCACTCATTGTGGGCATTCACCAAGAACAGGATTTACATATCATATAAATGTTATTCGTGTATCAAATGCGGGATCTATCATATATGTTATTCTAGTATAACATATGGAATATACACATATCATTTATGTTATTATTGTATAACATATACGGGATTTACATATAAAATAAATGTTATTTATGTATCACATACGGAATATACATATCATATGTTCTTCCTGTATCCTACATGGGATAAACGTTTAATATGTTATGCCTGTATCATACACGGAATATACATATCATATATTCTCCCTGTATCCTACATGGGATAAACGTTTAATATGTTACGCCTGTATCATACACGGAATATACATATCATATGTTCTTCCTGTATCCTACATGGGATAAACGTTTAATATGGTATGCCTGTATCATACACGGAATATACATATATGTTCTTCCTGTATCCTACATGGGATAAACGTTTAATATGGTATGCCTGTATCATACACGGAATATACATATCATATGTTCTTCCTGTATCCTACATGGGATAAACGTTTAATATGTTATGCCTGTATCATACACGTAATATACATATCATATATTCTTCCTGTATCCTACATGGGATAAACGTTTAATATGTTATGCCTGAATCATACACGAAATATACATATCGTATGTTATTCACGCATCATGCATTGGATGTGCATATCGCATATTTTACTCATGTATCATTTATGACTTCCCCCTCATCATTCGCTAAATGATGAAGAGATCATTCCGGTGTGAATAATTATTAATGATGCAAGATAGAAAATGGAATGGCGCAGTAAGCTCACGAGAATGCAAACTGCTCAACTGTCATTTCGCGCCTATAAAAAAAGAAGATATGGCTACATGCCTCAAGGAAGACCAAATAGACGATTAAAGATGGGATAACACACATACACATGCTTAAGAACGACCAATGGCAACACACTTGGCTCAAATAAAGCAACACAGGCTCATAGACACTACACGTAATCCTTATCAGCAAAACCTGTGCACTAAATCTGCCACTTGTCTTATACTGCTGCGACCGTAAGCGAATCCGATGTACAAGTATAGCGAATGGTGTGGGGGTGTAGTAGAAGGTCATGTGATCTATGCAGGGGATACAGGCAGAAACTTCAAAGTGATCCCCAATCTTAGCTTAACCGTGCAGCAAACAACATGTTACAGTGAACAAATAAATGCACGTGTAGATCCTGAGTGCAAAGGACAGGTAAGACTCAATCTGCCAAGTATGTCAACAACAAAAAATGACTAAAGAGGTATTTGCATTGGGCTAGAAATCTCCTAATGTTAAACAAACTCCTATAAAAACCACCACCACCACAAGAACGCACAAATTGCAAAAAAAAAAACTACCGCAGAACACAAACTGCTACAAAAACCACCACTATCAGAGCACCTGAACTGCTATAAAACCCAAACTATCAGAACCCATAAAGTGCTACAAGAATCACCACAGAACACACAAAACTATTACAAAACCCACCACAGAACACAAAAACTGTTACAAAAACCAAACCAGAACACAAAAACTGTACGGTAACAAAAATCACCACCATTAGAACCTATAAAGTGCTACCAAAATCACAACAGAATACAAAAAACTGTTTCAAAAACCATCCCACAATACAACAACTGTTACAAAAGTCACCACTATCAGAGCACACAGACTGCTACAACAACCACCACTAGCATAACACAAATGATACAAAGGCCATCACTGTCTTAAAAGACACATAGAAACGAACACTACCCACACACAAACTTGTACAAACACCACCAATGTCAGAACATAAACTGCTTCAAATGACACCACTGTCTTAAAAGACACAAAGTAACAAATGCCACCCACACACACTTGTACAAACACCACCAATGTCAGAACAGACTGCTACAACTACCATCAATGTCTTAAAATACAGATATGAAGTAACGCCACCCACACAAACTTGTACAAACATCGCCAATGACAGAACACACAAACTACTTTGGCGCATGCATCATTGCAGTGAACAGCTGCAGTGGTTGATGCATGCTTTTAAAGAACGGTATTGAGATGACAATTGTACACAAATAAAGTAAATACTACACCACATAATCTTGATGTTCTAATCCAAGGAAGCATGGGTTATTTTCTCTGATATTCTTATTGTGCTTGTTCTGATCTGAGAAAACATGGGTTATTCTTTCTTATATTTCTGTTCTTATTCTGATCTGAGAAAAATGGTTTATTCTTTCTTACATTTCTGTTCTTATTCTGATCTGAGAAAAATGGGATATTCTTTCTTATATTTCTGTTCTTATTCTGATCTGAGAAAAATGGATTATTCTTTCTTATATTTCTGTTATTCTTGTTCTGATCTAATAAAACATGGGTTATTCTTTCTTATATTTCTGTTCTTATTCTGATCAAAGAAAACATCGAGTTATTCTGTTTTAATAATTCTGTTGTTCTTGTTCTGATCTTATGGGTTATTTTTTTCTTATATTTCTAATGGGTTTTTGTTCTGATCATAGAGAACATGAGTTATTCATGCTTATATTTCTAATGTTCCTGTTCTGATCTTAGAAAAAATGATTTATAAACTTAACGTCATAACTTAACTTAACGTCTTTATAATGGTTTAGAAGACTCTGCATACAACCAGTTTCATTTACATTTCATTGCTCTAAAAGCTATGCACAACTAATATATTTTTTAATGCATTAACTGTCCTTATACATACATGGTATAACTACTACATGTGAGAATACATAGTTTAAGAAAATATAGGATGATCATCAAGTGCCCTGCCGGTTGGTGTTCATGGACCTCCATTTCCTCTTATCACTCACTTGTGTCGGTTATCAGTTCCGTCGTTGATGGTCTACCGTGCCTTCAATCTGTTCAATATGTTATCTCTTTGCCTTCCTTTGTCCCTCTTGCCAGTGTTTCTGTCCGTTGTCACCATGTGTTCCAACGCGCTTCCTCTCATGACATGCCGTGTAACTCATAAGACTAAAGCGGGGACTGCATGGGCTAGTGGTTAAGTGACACGGCTCACAACATGAAGGTGCTGGGTTTGATCCCCATCACAGCACAGGCTGTTACCCCGGGGAAGCAAACCCTTAGAAAATGCAGGAGGAAGCAGACCCTTATATAAAATGTATGCTGAAGTCGGATGCACTGGGCCGACAGGCGCAAAATAAAAACCACAGTGTACCGCACACCGCCTTGGGGAATAGATAAATTAGGCGAACGAAAAAAAGAAGAAGACTAATATTGTTGTGGTCTTCGCATTCAATTACTTGATGTCTTGTTGGTAGACCTTTGAGTTTAGACTTCATCAAGCCAGTCGGCATGTATCCACATTCATATATATAATATAGTAAATTTGTTTTCACTTTTAATCCCAAATCTCATGTGGCCACAATTTTCTCTAGAGTAGTGCTATAAGGTCCTGGTGTCTTTCCTTTATTTATATGACGTATAGCTTCTTTTATCTCTGCCGCCAATATTGAAGGCCCATGGCAATCGACATGTTCATTGAAGTCTGGTCTGTTGCCGCAATATAACTCGCTGATCTATTCTGCCCATTTGTCGATTATTTTCTCCTTCCCCATTAGTATCTCTCCAGCATTTGATTTTAAACATACAGTGATTGTGTGCGTTCGTCTGCCTGTTAGTTTACTTATTCGTTTGAACATAGGGTTTGCATCTGCTTTGAGATGCGCTTCGAGTTCTAGAAATTTCTGGCCAAACCATGTTTCTTTCGCCTGACACCCTAAACAAAAAAACACACTGATCAAACAAAACATTCTGATCGGACATGTTAGTCAGGGTCAGGCAAAATATACCGGTTAAGTCCCCCACCTCGACTTCCTCGTAGTTCTCACTGGAAACGGGCTACTCTTCTTGACAGCCTAGATAACGAAATAGGGGGATCGACATGATCTCCATAGTAGTGAACAACACGCAAATGAAGTCAAGCATAGCACAACCGCCTGCATGACACCGGTCCTCCTTCATCCGCACGCACGGGATGTAAGGAAAGCTACCGCAACCCGCCACAACGTCATTATCAGGGTGCAAAAAAGAGTAAACTTACACATTGTGGACATTCAAAACAACAGTAATTTTTGTAAAAGTCGTTCCTCTTCTTCATCTTCATCGTACGCAGTCAGACATCAACTCTAATTTTTTCGAAAAAAAGCAGCGGTCATCCTGAGGCTGTCGACACTGTCATAGAGCTTGTCTAGTTTTGCCACTGGTGATGGCCACATCTGCTCTCTCTCTGATCCTCGTATGTCGGGCAGTTTTGCAGCAAATGCTCAGCGGTCATTTCCCCGGTACCACACGAGCATTCGTCGGTACCACCTATCTTCAATTTGTTGAATAGGTGGTACCTCAGTCTATTGTGACCAGTGCGGAGTCTCACGACCTGCTCTCTTCTGTTCAACTGGTAATAGGCATCGTTTTTTATGTAGCCAGTATGTTCTGTTTCCCATTTGGTCATGTATCTAGCTCTAAAAAGCCGTTTTGACTCTTCGTATGCCATACTAGTATCTGGTTGTGGTAGTCTTGCACCTTCTTTTGCCAGTATGTCTGCCTCCTCGTTGCCTTGGATGTTGCAGTGGGATGGAACCCACTGTACCACTACCCTTTTTGGTGCGAACTGCTGGCATAGTTGACAGAGTACTGCTCTTAAATCATTAAGTTCAGAAAAAGTCGGTCAAAGCCGAGACCAAAACGAGAAAACGTGTACATTTTATATCAAAATTTCTTAACGCCATTTGCTGACCGGAGACTAAGGTTCTCCGTCCGGCACTGGTACGCTAACCACCACTTTGAGAAGCACTGCCTTAACGCGGTTAGACCGAACTGTCAGTGACCTCTGACACGCCAAGGTCTCGTTTATAAATGGAAGTCTATAGACTACCAATTTATATCCCATTATCCTCTCTTCTTCTTGACATTTCAATTTCAGCTTCATTCCGTTTAGTCTGCTTGTCCGTCCATCATTTTCAGATATAACCATCTCATTTTCTCAAGAGGAGGTTGCGACATAACTGAGATGAAATGTGAACTGCCGTTGACATGGTCTAGTCTCGGTTAAAGAAGTAAACCTTTAAACTCTTCAAACCTACCTACCCACCTCTAGTTTGAAAATAAGTAAATACAAAACCTTTACTCGACTGGATCTCGAGACTCTTACATGCAAGTCGATAACGACGACTGACAGAGAGTTATATGTGGGCTAGAAGCCACGTTGTGTGAAACGAGTTGCTATAGAAACCATATTTAGAAAATCACTCAAAGTGCTTTGGTGCAGTTTTCCTTAATAAAAATCAGGTCAGCTGTAGGTGTGGTCCTATATCCCAGCTGGGGTGGAAAGAGATGAGAAGACAACTAAGAATAAATCAATCCTGTCTGAAGGAAAACATGCTTCAGGGGACAGAGGCTTCGTTGTAATAAGCCACAGTATTGTTTTAAGTGGAACAGCATATTCCCTTCCACGCTGACTTGTCTTTCCTAAATGTAAGTCGGGTGCTCTTTATACCTGGGTACACAGGAGTGTTGAGACGAGGATTGTACACGTTAGCATTTGTCTTGAAAAGAAAGCTCTCCAACCAGTTGGCTACTCATATGCCCTTTCTGGCATTCCCTGCCATAAACAAATAAATCGGTATGATCGGGGCTAACCTCAGGGCTGACTGGCTGCCTCGCGATCAAGATGGTCAAACAAGCTCTGATATCACAAAAATGATTCCGGCCTGTGCTTCACCAAAATATGACAAAAACTCCTATCACAAAACAGCTATTTATCGCCCCCCCCCCCTCGTCGCCCTTCTCTCTCTCTCTCTCTCTCTCTCGTAAGGTCGTCCCTCCCATGTGTCAGTTCTCTCAGATGTGTTATTTGCTTCAGATGTGTTAGTTCCATTAGATGTGTTAGTTCTCTAAGATGTGTTATTTGCATCAGATGTGTTAGTTCCATTAGATGTGTCAGTTCTCTAATATGTGTTATTTGCATCAGATGTGTTATTTCCATCAGATGTGTTAGTTCAATTAGATGTGTTAGTTCCATTAGATGTGTTAGTTCTCTAAGATGTGTTATTTGCATCAGATGTGTTAGTTCCATTAGATGTGTTAGTTCCATTAGATGTGTTAGTTCTCTAAGATGTGTTAGTTCCATCAGATGTGTTATTTCCATCAGATGTGTTAGTTCCATTAGATGTGTTCGTTCTCTAAGATGTGTTAGTTCCCTCAGATGTGTTAGTTCTCTCAGATCTGTTAGTTTAATGAAGCGTGCCAGTTCCAGCGGATGTGTTAGTTCCATCTGATGTGTTAGTTCCGTCAGATTGTGTTAGATTTATTTGATGTCTTTAGGTTTGTGAGATACGTTCAGATCCATCAGACTATGTTCAGATCCGTCAGATATTTTGAGATCTGTTCAGATATGTCAGATCCACCAGATATGTTCAGATACTCCGCAGACTATCTTCAGATCAGCAGATTATGTTCAGATCCGTCACATTACGTTCAGATTTGTCAAATCTTTCTGGCATGTCAGACCATTTAGATAAATTTATAGTCTTACAAGCTGGTGGGCTCCTACCTGCCCCCCCCCCCTTTTTCTCTTCCCTCTAATTCACAAAATTTTAGACATACTGAAGGGATACAATAGATTGATAGACAGAGAGAAAAAGAGAGAGAGAGAAAAAGAGACAGAGACAAGAGGCAACCTTTGATAGCCTACGTACCTCCTCAAGGTTTACATACGCTGTAAAAGGGTTTGTGAAGTGCTCTCGTGGGTCCTCACTAGCATAGCCAACACAGACTGTAATCTTCACCAAGTTGTTTCGGGTTTACAAAACCCATGTTCGGTGTTCAGTCCCCCGAGTAGGACCCTGATTAAAAAGGATAAGACAACTGCAAACTCCAAAGTCCGTCGGAAAAAAAAGCGGTTAAAGAAGGGTGTGTATCGTTAGCAACCTCACCATGTTAAATTATTGCAATCGAAACCGCATTTGAAGATACTCGGTTACAGAGTTTCTGTAAATAGGGCAGTTGTAGTGGTATCCATTTTCTTCCTTTTTATACGAAAAGGTGAGCCATCAGCACGTTGATTAGCACCACTGTGATGGTCTCAATGGAGGTAGGACCAGAGTACCTGCACCCTGAGTTATCCTCGGTTGTCTTGACTTATGTCTTGCCACTGGAACAAGGTAGCTCTGGATCAGAGAGTGAGGTTGATGACCAGCGCGTCGCCGAAGACGGATGTGTCGGACCGAAAGGTGCAAATATCGCAGTCAAGCTGTAAACTAGCTACACAGCGCATTCCGTTCTCCCGACTACTTTCTGCTACTTGCTAAGCCCTGTTAAGGGCTTGGTAGCGGGAGATTGAGAACGAACGCAGAAGAAGAAGAAGATGGCCAGCGCAATTTCTTCCTCACTATAATCAAAATACAGCGCAAGTGGCCCGCCTTGGTCCTTGTTTATGACAAAGACAAGAATAGTACCACTGTCCCACAGAGAGAATGCCGTAAGAGGCGTCTAACTGTGTGACATGGCATAACACTGGTCATGGTTAGGTGGTTTGTTTAGAGCAGCATAGATGGCGCCTAACAGGATGTAGGTCTACTTTGCCAAGTGTTTGGGTCTATTAAAATGGACACGCACATTAGTTAACCACTCTTCTCAGCACGTGTCACAATGCAGCAGAGTAATAAGCTGCCGAGTCTAGCCCGCTAAGCAAGAAATCCTCCTCCCCGGCTACATCCAGTTCATAGACATCCTATATGGCACTAACGATGGGGAGGATAAAGACAACCTTATGAACAGCCGTCTGTCCTAATTAATATTAGCTACACGGAAAAGTATTTCCTAACTATATGCATGGCTTACATTATGTAGAACAATCTCAGAAATAACTTGGCATGGCCATAAATGTCAATGTTTAGACAAGGCTTCTTGATCGGTGTTCTGTGGAGCAATGTGGTTCTGAGGAACGTATCTGTGAGTTCAGTGAGAGAAATCGAATGATAACAATAAAAATGAACGTAGAGTTATCCAGGATGTTAGAAGATAAAAGAATCAACCCAACAACGACTATCACATAGTTCATCAGCAGGGACAGATCACCATATTTCGTCTCAGGACAGGGGAAAACAGACTAAATAAACATACGTACAATCTCCGGCTGTCTATTTCATCGCTGTGCACGCGTGGACTAAACGATATAACCGCTGATTCTGTTTTACAGGACGGTCATGGGGAGAGGAGACTAACGTCTATCAAGCAAAGCATACTGGTCAGACATGTTAATCAGAGCCAGGCAAAACATACTGGTCAGACATGTTAATCAGAGCCAGGAAAAAAATACTGGTCAGACATGTTAGTCAGGGTCAGATAAAACATACTGGTCAGACATGTTATTCAGGGTCAAACATGTTATTCAGGGTCAGACATGTTAATCAGAGCCAGGAAACAAATACTGGTCAGACATGTTAGTCAGGGTCAGATAAAACATACTGGTCAGACATGTTATTCAGGGTAAGGAAAACATATTGGTCAGACAGGTTCATTAGGGTCAGACAAAACATACTGGTCAGACATGTTAATCAGGTTCAGGTAAAAGGCCCTGACCTAACTTCCACGCAGATCTTCCCGTAAACATGCTGTTTTCGACAGACTGGTTACCGAAGCAGTGAATCGACGTGATCACGCAGTAGTGAGCGACATACAGATGAAGCCACGCATAGCACAACCGCCTGGCGAACACCGGTTCACCTTTATCAGCAGGCTTGGGATATGAGGAAAGCTACCTCAACACACTACTTAACGCCCTTTCCAGTGCGCACAAAAAGTACACTTACTCGTTGGAATTTAACAACAGTAGCAACAGAACTGCCCTCAGTATGGCCAGTTAATTAAGATACGCTGGCCCAACGATTCTACACTCAAATTAAATAGCTGCACGGAGCTAAAGACGAGCTACAGACAATGGTCGAGTTCATCTCGGGAGGTCATCTTAGGTATAGACATCGAAGATGGAAACCAAAGAACAAGGATTAAAGTTGTTTTACTGGCTTGGCTTCGTTCGTTCTCAGTCTCCCGCAACCAAACCCTAAAAGGGCTTAAGTAGCAGAATGTAGTCCAGAGAACGGAATGCGTTGTGTCTTAGTTTACAGCTTGACTACTATATTTGCACCTTACGGTCCAACACAACCGACCTCAGCAAGCATTTTTTTAGTACCGGGTTAGCATTCGATCACTTTTGCTTAGCCAGTTTGCCCTGCTGCAGCCTGTTATCCAGGATCACCGCGTGGAGGTGTAGAAGGGTCTTGGCAGCTCTGTTTCGCTGGCCCTGACGCTAGCAGTCAGCTATGGGTCGCTGCTCAGCATCTTGATCCCAGTTGTTTTACTAATCAAACTTAGCTGGTAGTTATGGATAGAGACCGAACATCACCATATTTCAGTTAGCAAGTAGTATATGCTATAAGTACATTTTCTATTCACACTGCTCTGTTCTATGATTTGTAGTAGATTTATTATTCAACATTTTCTATTCATACTGCTCTGTTCTATGATTTGTAGTAGATTTATTATCCAACATTTTCTATTCACACTGCTCTGTTCTATGAATTGTAGTAGATTTATTATCCAACATTTTCTATTCACACTGCTCTGTTCTATGATTTGTAGTAGATTTATTATCCAACATTTTCTATTCACACTGCTCTGTTCTATGATTCATAGTAGATTTATTATCCAATATTTTCTATTCACACTGCTCTGTTCTAAAATTTGTAATATATTTACTCTCCAACATTTTCTATTCAGACTGCCCTGTTCCTAAGATTTTTAGCAGATGTAATATCCAACATTTTCAATTCATGCTCCTCTAATCTATGATTTGGAGTAGATTAACTATCTAACGTTTTCAATCATTGCTCCTCTGATCTATGATTTAGAATAGATTTACTATCTAACATTTTCAATTCATGCTCCTCTGATCTATGATTTAGAATAGATTTACTATCTAACATTTTCGATTCATTTATGTCAATATATAATCAATAAAAGAGCACAGACAGAGGACGTAGTAGCTTAGTGGTTAGCAGCAAGGTTTACAAACTAACATTGTGTGTGCTTGGATTCATGAATCGGTAAGGTCGTAACCCTATGGATGTGAAAAAAGGTAAACGAAACACGTAAATATAAAGGGAAAAAATGTTTTTTCGGTAGAAGCTTTTGAATAACCTTTCCGGGATCCGTAACAATTTGATAGATTAACAGGCTACACTAGCGGAGATAGTGTACAGAATATCAGCTTTCAACGTTATGGGGAAGTTGGTTAAAATAGGAGAAATAGAAGTCCACGCTAACAGACAACGGTCATGGCAAGTTGTCAAGCTTCCACAACGACAAAAAAAATAGCACAGGCAATTATAATATTTCCAACTTAGTCCTCGCGTTAATGTACCTTGAGCTGTAGACAACCTTGAGCTGTAGACAGCGTAATTGTTATGTTGGTATTCTATGGAAGAAACCTGTCCAGTATTTCAAGATTTCCTACAGGACATCGAAGAAAGATTGAGGCAAGTTGGTTTAGGCAGATCGCTAGGATGAAAATAATGAGAGAAAAAAACACGATTGTATTGATCAGATGATTCTCTAAAATGAGACTCAAGAATATATTTATTTAGCCTGTACATATGAATTTTGTATATTCATTTTAGCTGGAACATACCGATGAAACTACAAATCGCCACCCAGTCCTAATTTAAACCGTCTTCATCAATACCACCTATAAGGATACGGTGGTTATGAATTATATGTATCTGACGATATTCACTAGAGCAGTGTTTCTCACCGCTGGTCCATTGATTCATGGCCATACGTAATAGACTAAACTACAGATGGCCATGATTGATTGGTGCCGGTCCGTAGAAATTTCCTTCCGGGCAGACAAAAAAGTGATTGCGACTTAAGCCACAAACTTTCTAAGCTCTGACTAGCTAATTTCTAAACTCATATGACGTCAGCAACACAAGTACCCGTACTTTTCAAACACAAGAGCTACTCTATGTGGCGTGTTTGTTTATCGAGGGAGGGAATGTCTACAAATTTCGCGATACGTAAATTAGGTCATTAAAAAAATCGATAGATAAGTTTCAGAGTTTAATTTATTTGCTAATACTGTGTTTTTGTATTTTAAAAGGTTATTTCTTTAATTTCTTTTTATTGTAAAATGTTAATCTCTACAAGATGTAGACAAAAAAAGGCAAACAGCAAAATATTTTCTTCCATTTTTTAAAATTTTCACAAGTCCACGAAAAATGTTTCCCATTTTTACCTATTCGCAGGAGTAAAAAGTTTAAGAGACACTGCACTAGAGTATAACTAGACTATTTGCCAATCTCTGTTGTTAAAGGAAATAACCCATTTTTAAGTGCCCACTCATCAAACCAGGATTTTTTTCACGTGGATCATCCGGTAAAATAGTTCCCCTGATCTCTGAGTCTGTGAAATCAGACACCCGTGTTCAGTGGTGCACACGTTAAAAATACCTTGGCAGTTGGAAATCGAAAAGAGTAGGCCTAACGGCCGCTGCTCGGGGAAAAATTCAAGTTAAAAATCTACTCAAATTATTCTAGGGATTCTCGTCCCACAGAGAATATGTCGTAAAAAAGGGGACTGTGTGGTCATAGCACTAAGTCTTGATTATGTGGTTAGCGGAGCGGCTTAGATGACGCCTGATAGCCTGTGGGTCTACCTTGCTCTTTATTACGCTTCCACCTACACCATTCTCAAAAATAGGCGATCGTATATTCCAGGAGCTAACAGATGCTGAGATTGACCTGGCAAGTCACCAGTGGATTTTCACCTACCGAAAAATATGAAACAAAGGATGTCGCACCACCCAACGACGTCTAACGACATAAGAGGACTGAAGATAGATATACTCATTCTAGTGGCTATGCCTAGCTCGAATTGTGCAATTCATGTTGTGCAAACTAAATCGTCAATGTAACGAACAGCATTGTTATAAAAAGTATGTGTTACTGCTCGAATGTAAATCTTGAATAATGACAAAATAATCAGAGAAATCTACTCTGTTACGAAATGTAAAATTGAAATATAGTAAAACAGTATTGCTGGAGTACTACCAATGAACGAAACAAATATGAAAACAAATGTAATTAGATAGAATTATCTGCAGATTTCACGATAATGGAAAAGTAATGATACAAAAAAAATGGAAATCAGAAAATATTTGCAAATCAGTATTTCAAATTCTGGAAAGTTTAAAACAAACAAAAAATACACATAAACAACCAAACAAAAACTATTACACAAAAAACTAGCGATGTCTAGAAATCTTGCTAGAGAAAACTGAGCTTCAACACCATTAGGTTGCTCATGTGACGATAACTAAATGTCATGCCGTAGTGTTACTGGAGCCACATAATTATAACACTGTAAACTACAATGAGTGTCGTAGGATGCGATCAAGGAGGGTTAGACATACGGCAAGCTATCACATCCTGTAGAGACCATAAGTCAAACGATACAGTCAAGAAGATCTGTACACGTCGTGGTAGAAGAGGAGCGATTAAGTTCAATCCAGTCAAGATCTTTCCACGTCATTGTAGAAGGGGAGCGATTAGGTTCAGTCAAGTCAAGATCTCTACACGTCGTTGTAGAAGAGGAGCGATTAAATCCAGTCAAGTCAAGAAGATCTCTACACGTCATGGTAGTAGAGGGGCGATCAAGTCAAATCAAGAAGATCTCCACACATCATGGTAGAAGAGGAGAGATTATGTCCAGTCAAGTCAAGAAGATCTCTAGACATCATGGTAGAAAATGAGCGATGAAGTCCATTCAAGTCAAGTTAATACTAGACCTCTAACTCAGTTCCCCACGGACACAGTTCAGCATTTTGATAACATCGCGCATAGCGCTTTAGCTGAGAGGTAAGGCGCTCGCCTCACAAGAAACAAACACACGAATAGCAAAACGACGGATGTTCGAATTCTCCAAATGACAAGCGTTCTCTTACATCCAGAAAGATGAGATCGACGCCTAGTCCTATTGTAGAGAAACGATAGACTCGGTGGTACTGTATACACACTGAGCACGACAGTTGAAAATAAAAAAAGAGCAGAATGTACGTGTAAACATTTTAGAGGCAACACAATTCTTACCCAATATCGACCTGTATGAAAACCAAAAAGGAGGCAGCCCCTCCATCATGCTAAGCGTGTCTGCACACTCGACTGCAAGTATGAACAAAACAGACACTACACTCCCACGGGTATAAGAGCAAGGACCAATAGAGATACACATTGTATTTATTTTTATCATTCAGACAATTTATACAATGCTTGTAATGCTGGATTAGTGCTAGTCACGGAGAATTTTAAAAAAAAATGCAATGTACAGCTGCTTGCTACGCAATGATACTTGTTATAAATAGATTCCGAGAAATATTCATATCCATATTAATTCATTCATAGGCGTCTCAGTCTTCGCAGATCATGCGCGTGGTACCCTGTGAGTAGCCTCTCAGGGCGCAAGCCTGGGCGCTGAATATGGAGACTCTGGGCTTCCCAAACTGCAGGATCCCGCTCTCGGCCTCGCTAGTGTAATCCAAAGGAACGCAAAGCATGACAATTTGGAACCAGCTCAGCTGCAGGAGCTCCCAGAACGAGTTCGCAATTTTGAAACCATCCGCCTTAGGTGCTACCACTCCGGATTTTATGTCTGGGTTTACTCCCGTAGCCATACCCTCTCCCGAGGTTTCCACAAGGCTCCTTACGAAACATAAGACCACCATTATAGAAGTTCCTTGAAGGAAGCCTAGGACAAAACACTTTGTGTGGCAGTGGATGTTTCTTTGGAAATTGGTTTCTTTACAATGAGTTTGCTAGCCATACTCACAACCTTCGTTAGTCGTATGCCAGAGCAGTCCTAGTCATTCCGAAAGTACTACTAGGACACTTATATACTGAATTTAACAATTTAATCGGTGGTCAAATTGCTATCTTCTACACAACACATACTATATAATAGAAATGCGCTGGTTACAGTATTTCAGTCGAATATGAATAGAGGCCGTTAACTATTCGTCCGGATATAAATGCAAATAGTGAGAAGACATTTGACAATAACGACTATGTTCAATACCTCTACCGACAATTTATTACAATTAAAAAGTTATCAATAACAAAAACAAAACGAAATAGAGACAAAAAGATGACCTTTCAAAGTGTTATATCGTTACACAAAATTAGATACATATCTTAAAAACCACATCGTCCTACTAACTAATCACTAACCAGTATTTGGATGAATTCAGTTCAAAAGTTACTACGGTTTAAAAAATGCACTTGTTTTCAATCATACGAGTCTCTCAACATTCTCTACCAAACGAGGCAAATTGGAGGAGCGTATTTCTTAAATCTGAATAGTCACTTTTGAGTATACTATAACAGCAAGGCACGATCAAGCTTATACAACAGTCACAATACGAAGACTAACATATACTGATATTTACAAGTTTAGTTTTAACCAGATATCTGCCTAGTCATTTGATGCACCCCGTCATAGGAATAAAGTTCTCACTTCAAGGAAACGGCCGTCAGATTAGTAGAACTGAAACTGAGTTATCCAACTACTTATTACAACAATTATCTCACCGTTCGTTGACCTACTTGTATTGTATTACAGGGTATCTCCAACATTCTGTGTATCTCTACTGTACAGCGAGCATGATATATATGGTCATCTGCTATCTACTGCTGAGACAATTGGCCGCCATGATTTCTGTTTCATGGTAGTAGACCAAGGGTTTTAACCTTTTTTTGTTCCATGGACCCGTTTGTCAGGTGAAGGTCACGGAACTCTTATCAGAATAATGTTTTTAAATACATAAAATAAAATGACAAAGAACCTGTTATATAGAAATACAGTTACCAAAATAAATACATTTGATATCGTAATCAATGTTCTTCTTTATTAACACTTTAAATAACCATACAAATCAATTACAGGAGAGTTACAGTTTAATTTGTAAAGTTTTGTAGTTTTGTATATGCATGCCAGTGTGAAGACTGTTGTTGTTTATCTAAATATAAGAAGATTAAACTTTGGTGTGGTATTTGATAAACCAGCACGGCAGCCATGTTGGACATCTAATCGATTTCGATTTATTTTTGTTCATTGTTACACGTGTTGTAAATCCCGATTAGTAAAGATATATTCTTGAAAATGGAATAAAAGCTTCCTTAGCTCGCTTGACAAGACAAGAATAGTTTACCAACACGTTCGCATATATTTTGTAAATAGCAGAACTGCATCCTTCTGAGATCTAGTGAGATGGGTCTAATAACTGGCTATGTTTATTTCGAAGTACCGATGAGCGTATGCAATTGCTCGAGATAAGCATCAACTGTAATGTGATACAAAAATATATGCTTCGTTTATTGTTGACACATATCTTGCTATTAATACTGTAATTTACAAGTATTATTGTATAACTTCATTAGTGAAGGAAATTCTAGATTTCAGTCAGTGGTTAGTGACATTTAAACACATACAAGCTCATGGACTTCTGAAATCTTTCCACAGACCCCTTGTGCAGTCAATGGACCACTGGTTGAGAGCCCCTGACGGTTTTACATTTCTGTACTTTAGAGCCACACGGCAGATACTATATAGGGTCAAGCAGTCACTACTGTCGTGCGTGGATGAAAGTTAGAGACTTCATTCTACTTATGCACGTACACATTGAACTTCATTGCTTATGAGATGGGGTGATGAGTTCCCTACCTCCTCTAACAGTAAGCCAGGTACCAATTTACGACTGGAGCGTGCCTGTAACGACAGTTGAACCTCGTACCTTCGTCGTGAAAAGCGAGTGCTCTAACAGAATGTACAAAATACAAAGAAAGTAACAGGAGACAATAACATCGTGGAATAAGTATGATGACAGAATAGAATAGGCTTGAGAGGAAAAAATGGAGGGGTGGGGGGGGTTGGGGTGTGGCGGATGATAATTCAGTATTTAGTCTTGGTACTTGCGCCTTAAATCACACCAAACAGAGTTTATTGGATTCCCATAGTACGTCACGGGGGGGGGGGGGGGGGGGGGGGTTCCATTTTGGGTTAAGGGGAGTACTGGTCTATATGTTGTTGTTTAATGCCCACAATGAGTTAGTTTACTCTTCTGTGCGCCCAGAAAAGGACGTTAAGCAGCAGCTTTCCTCACATCTCGAGCGTGCTGATGAAGGTAGACCGGAGTCCTGTCCTGCTGGCGGTTGTTCTATGCTCCAAGTAAATATGTACGTACTAATATAGCTGAGAATGTCTTGCGAAAAACAGATCTGACTGGAGAAGCAGTCAAAGCGGGTGTAGCTACCAGCGAAGTCGACCGTGTTGTGAAAGACCAGAGCGGACGCGAGACGCGGAAATCCCGAACAGTGGGAACACCATCACCTTCTACATACCTCGTGTCCCCGTTATGCAGCAGATGTTTTCGTGCCCGCATTGACCTGTTCAGCGACAAGTGCACCCACACCCAACAGGGAAATCTGTGAGAAGGATGAAGTCGGCGGTCCTCATCGACAACGATGGACAGCTATTATAATATAGATAAAACACACTTTCATTATAAGAGAGGATAATATTTCGAACGCACCTTTTTTCGGCCAGACAATCTTGTAAAGATGGAAATGACATTCTGACATATAGTTGGACGTAAACGGTTGAAGAACCACTGGTGTTAGAGACTTCATCCTGCCGAAGACGGAAGTGTCTGACCAAAAGGTACAAATAACGCAGTCAACCTGTAAACTAGCGACACAACGCATTCCGTTCTCGGACTACATCCTACTACTTGCAAAGCCCTGTTCAGGGTAGCGGGAGATTGAGAACGAACGCAGAAGAAGAAAAGACGAAGAGGCTTCATCGTGGTAGGTCTCGACTATTTTAGGTGGTGGTGGTGGTGACAAACAGGTGATGGCTTCGTGGATAAAGTATTACATAATTCATTGAAGTGTATAAACCATGGACATCTGTGGGTCAGACACAACAGAGGCATGGAAAGAAACCTACGTTACTACCAAAAAGCTTTCATCTGGGACAAAGGAACTGTTACATAAAAACAACTAAAACACTGTGGCAAAAGATATGCACACATAAAAAAGATAACACAAACAAGATATGTAAAAAAATAATTTAAAGGATACACGTGAACGCTCTAAACTTTAAGTAACGTTTTTATATATTTTGTATGTATTCATCGCCATGTAGCGTTCCCCGGAAACAGGCTGTTATCAAGGCAGCCTGGCGGACGAGATGAGGATCGATGTGATCCCCGCAGTAGTGAGCGCCACACAGATGAAGCCAAGCATAGCGCAACCGCTTGAAGGACCGCGGTCCTCCTTCATCAGCATCCTCGAGATGTGAGGAAAGCTACTACAACCTTTTCAGGGTGTACAAAAGAGTAAACGTATTCCTCTTCTTCTTCTTCTTCGTTCGTTCTCAATCTCCCGCTACCAAACCCTGAAAGGGCTTAAGTAGCAGAATGTAGTCAAGAGAACGGAATGCGTTGTGTCGTAGTTTACAGCTTGGCTACGATATTTGCACCTTTCGGTCCAACACATCCGACTTCAGCAAGCATTTTTTGAGTACCGGGTTAGCATTCCCTCTTCGATCCCTTCTCCTTAGCCAGTCTGCCCTGCTGCAGCCTGTTATCCAGGATCACCGCGTGGAGGTGTAGAAGGGTCTTGGCAGCTCTGGTTCGCTGGCCCTGACGCTAGCAGTCAGCTATGGGTCGCTAACCACTGCAGCTCATGTGCTGCTCAGCATCTTGATGCTGTAAACTTATTCATTGTGAGCATTACACAAGAACGTGTTCAACTTTTCTTTCATGATGTGTTTGTTTGTGTATTGCTGGTTATCCATGATGAAGATATTTAGGCCATACCGTAAGTTTTCTTCTTGTTTCTGTTCCGGTGCGGTATCGGAACCATACAAGTAAAGTAAAGTATCCCATAGCATTACTGCCGTAGGGGCGTGAGGTGTTAGCGATCTCACATTTCAAAGGCTCGGCTATATGAGGGCGGTAGCCATCTCCTCTCCCTTGCCGCTTTTACTTCCCGGACTGAACCGGTACCCATTTAAGGCTGGGTCGACCCGGGTGCCACTGCGGTCTGAAAAAAACATTACCGCCTCAACTGGGGAATGAACCCAGGACCACTCAGATGCCATAACGCTAACAACTGCGCTACGCGGCCCCCATCGGAACCATACCTATATATTATTTATTCTTGTTCTATTGAGGCTTCATTGTACCACGTCTTGGCTTTTACAGAGGTTGGATTACCTGTTGCCTTGCCTTTATTATATCTAAGTCAGTCACACATTTCGAGCTGATTAGGCTGCCTAGGTGCTGTATACAGAATAGTCAAATATAAAACAGGGTTTCTCAACCGGTACTCCGCACATCTCTAGGGTTCTGTGAAATGTCTTTGCGAGTTCGATGCAACCAGTAGCCAGAACTATATGACCAGACCTACCAGTAGCCAGAACGATCAGGCACGACCTACCATGTAGCCTGAACGATATGACCAGACCTACCAGTAGCCAGAACGATAACCAGACCTAGCAGTAGCCAGAACGATATGACCAGACCTACCAGTAGTCAGAACGATATGATCAGACCTACCAGTAGCCAGAACGATATGACCCGACCTACCAGTAGCCAGAACGATATGACCAGACCTACCAGTAGCCAGAACGATAACCAGAACGATATGACCAGACCTACCAGTAGCCAGAACGATATGACCAGACCTACCAGTAGCCAGAACGATATGACCAGACCTACCAGTAGCCAGAACGATATGACCAGACCTACCAGTAGCCAGAACGATATGACCAGACCTACCAGTAGCAAGAACGATCTAACCAGACCTACCAGTAGCTAGAACGATATGACCAGACCTACCAGTAGCCAGAACGATATGATCAGACCTACCAGTAACCAGAACGATATGACCAGACCTACCAGTAGCCAGAACGATCTAAGCAGACCTACCAGTAGCTAGAACGATATGGCCAGACCTACCAGTAGCCAGAACGATATAACCAGACCTACCAGTAGCCAGAACGATATGACCAGACCTACCAGTAGCCAGAACGATATGACCAGACCTACCAGTAGCCAGAACGATCTAACCTGACCTACCAGTAGCCAAAACGATATGACCAGACCTACCAGTAGCCAGAACGATATGACCAGACCTACCAGTAGCCAGAACGATATGACCAGACCTACCAGTAGCCAGAACGATATGACCAAACCTACCAGTAGCTAGAACGATATGACCCGACCTAGCAGTGGCCAGAACGATTGGGATTGACCTACCAATAGCCAGAACGATCGAGTGTATGTACTTGTCGTCATAAAAAGAAAACTACCTTTAATTTCGATCGCTGCAAACAAAACCAAAAGTTTGGTGAGTTGGTCATAGTTGCTGTTGGTATCTTTTCACTGGGCCACACCGAAATTCATTTTGTTTAGACTGGTATAAAGATAGATTACGATTACTACCGCATCAAATTACTGTTGAAGATTCTTTTTCCTGACACACTGACTGGAGGGAATTACCATAACTCTTAAATTTTTTTTTTTTAATTTTGTTGTTGTTGTTGTAGCAGAGTGAGTGCGTGCTCATTGTGCTAGGGATATCATTACGCTGTTCTCACGTAGGTGACAATCGTTGAACCGAATTGTGGCTTCCAATTAGTCCAATTATTTACCCCTTCGACTATTGGGTGTTGGGCGTTTTGGAAGAGAGTGTCTTTAAAAGAGAATTGGCAACATAGGTAAGCTAACAGAGCGGATAAAACAGGCTTTGGATTAGCTAGAATAGCGCATATTTGATT